>CAJNDS010002507.1:42500-172500 GCA_905221605.1 Symbiodinium natans
AGAAACAGAAACAGACACAGAGAAAACAGACACAGAGAAGACAGACACAGAGAAGACAAACACAGAGACAGACACACAGACAAACACAAACAGACAAAGACAGACAGAGACATACAGAGACAGACAGAGACAGACAGAGACAGACACAGACAGACAGAGACGGACAGACAGACGGACGGACAGTCAGACGGACGGACAGACGGACAGACAGAAAGACACACACACACACACACCATGTCTGACCAAAATGCTGAAGTTCATGGTCTGCATACGGGAGCGAGGTTGCTCGCCTCCAAAACGAAGGTCTCAGCATGCTGGGAAGGTTCAGGAAGCCACAGGGCCTCCAACTCCTGAGGCTATCAAAGTCGAAACGAAGTCAACTGCACGGTTTTGAGATGTTTTGAGCAACTCGTGTCCTGTCAAGCCTCCGCCAAAATCTGCTGCCGTTTATGGGATACGAGTAGACTCTGAGAGCATAGGGACATTCATGGGCACATTCCTCTCTGGCCTCTGTGGTGTAGTTGTCGTCAAAGAGAAACGCATCTGGCTCCTAGGCACGAAGCGCCACAACTACACTGAAAGTCGCGAAAATGCACTGCGTGGCACTGCATTGGGTGGAGGGTGCCGAAACTGTCGAAACTCCTCGGCCACCTGTCTTCCCAGCTCAATGATGCCCGGATAATCCTGCAGCATTCGTGGGTTTTCACCGACGAACGCACGTTTGTTTTAAAAGGATAAAGACGTCTGTGCAATGCCTCCTCATCTGCCGGACCTTGCTCTACGTCACGCTGTCAAAGTCTAAGATTCTGAGTCTCAGGTCTAGAGTCTAGGTGCCTCATGGCGCCTCGACACCTTGACCCCTTGTCGCAGCGCGCAAAACAAGACGAGGCCCACACGAATTTGGAAAGAAGGCATGTCGCAGTGGACCCTAGCGGCGCACAAGCCACTGCAAGCTTATCCACCCCTGAAGTTGCAAACAGAACATGGTCAGGCCTTCAATGCCTTCACGCAGCTTCGCAAATGGGCCGCTCACATGCACTCTAGCTCACCCTGCTAGAAGCTGCTAGAACACCAGCGTATTTGGCGCAGCTCTAGGAAAAAACAACGATAACTGCCCATTGTCCATCCCTTGACCCGACCCGTAAAGGAACCGTTGTTCAACACAACTTTGCAGCATGCACAACAAAGACTCAATGCTGTCAGAACCATGTGTTGCATGCCACAAGTCTGAAACTAATGGATCAACAAATGCTGCAGGCAACCTGCGACACCATAGCCTCTCCGATGCTATGCAAGTCCTCCAGAATTTTCTCACCCCTCACATTCCACCCTCCGCACACATATCAGGAATATAAAGTTGACATAGCCTTCAGGCCCAAGAGACGCGCGAGAGAGAGAGAGAGAAAGAGAGGGAGAAAGAGAAAGAGAAAGAGAAACAGAAAGAGAAAGATAAAGAGAAAGACAGAGTGACAGAGAGTGACAGAGAGAGACAGAGAGAGACAGAGACAGAGAGAGAGAGACAGAGAGAGGGACAGAGAGAGACAGAGAGAGGGACAGAGAGAGGGACAGAGAGAGACAGAGAGAGGGACAGAGAGAGACAGAGAGAGGGACAGAGAGAGAGACAGAGAGAGAGAGAGCGAGAGAGAGCGAGAGTGGTTCGGCGTCAATCTTAAGGGCCGAATGGACGAAGTAACTACACCGTGTCGATCTTCCTGCACTGTCCTCAATCCGTTCCAATCACAAGAACCGAAGCATTCGACATGATACCCTGTCTTTCATTTTCCAGTTCTGTCTACATGCCATGGAAATACAAGCGGGAGTAAAGCACGTTTCCTTTTCCTCCGCTTCATCACCGCCGACAATAACCGAGCCTACTGCATGCACTTTGCATGTTCGCAGGCACCTGGCACCCATCGACCTTCAAGAGTTGAACGGGGTGTTCGAAGTGAGGTCGACAACCAAGAGGAACCACATTTGCAACACAGGTGCACTGCCTGTCCAGGTGCCGTCCAACGGCAAGAAACCTCTGCAGCTCACTGGACAATGCTGATCTTGCTATCCTCCACAAACCTCAGGACACGACGGTCTGTGCACAAGAATTGTGGCACCATGTGGGAGGGGATTCATGGAGCTTGTGGGAGGTTGTGACAGCTTGTGACCATTGGGCTCTTGCTCTTGTCCTTGCAGACGGAGCCAAACTCCGCTCACCTGCCGCACCAAGCGCGGCGCACGATGCACGACCCCCCCGGGCAGTGTAAAGCGCACGCAAAGCGGCAAAGCGCAACAAAGCGAATCACATCCATGACCTGGTGCGGCAATTGACCTCCATGAGGCGTTTGCCTGTACAGTTCTTACGATGCACTCGGCGATGTCTCGTGCCCATGCCGAATGACAATGGATCAAACGGAAAGTCGGCGCCAGAAGCCTCAGGCTGGGACGAGTAAATGACTCCTCGGGAACAGTCGAAGTTTTTCCTTTTGGCTCCACTCCCTCCAATGATCCATAGGCCGTTTGTTCCTGCGTCTGAAGGCTGTCCGACACACATGACACACTGCGAATCATGCGAGCATCGCCTGAATAGAGCCAGTATTTGCCGCCCATTTGCTTCCACAGCGGGCTGCCGTTTGCAGATTCACCGGCCACCAGCAGATACTCACCTCGCTGCAGCCCCTCGCACTCGAGTGGAGGCTCTGAATACAAAGTGTTCAGAAGGCGCTTCTGTACAGGGCCCTGGGGTCCGGTCCGCCGCAGTTTTGCTGTCCACTTGGCGTGGACACGTGCAACTTTACAGGCTTCCCAAGCGAAGAGCTGGAGGACACCTCGCATGGCACTCGGCACAAACAGCCTTCGAAAAAAACCGTGATTCATCTCTGACTCGTGGAGCAAGCAGAGCAAAAGAACAAGCAGCCATGAGCAGCCAGTACATGCGCTGCAGTCCCGAAGCTTCCCCCCACCTTGACTTGGTCATCCTGAGCGCAAAGTCACGGAGAAGGTCCAGGCAATTGTATAAAATTGTAGAGAAACATCAGGAAAAATTGAAGGCCTTCACCATCTCCTCATTATCTAACCGACTCCAAGAGGAGAGCACCTTCACATGACGAAACATGGCGAAACCCATCTCAGCACTGCGATTGATAGAGTCTGATAGAGAATGAAAATCACTCTAAGGGCAGCATGGCACATCGAGAAAACAAAGCTTTAACGGAACGCCTGGCCACGAAGCATCCTCCCATAACTAAGCGTGTGAAACAGCTCTGCTGCTTGAACCGACCTGTCCTCTAAAGCCCATCATGCAGCATTGAGCGCAGCCATGTTTGCAGCTGTACGAAGTAGCACGCCCTCGCTGCTGAGTCGAGCGATCCATGTATCTCCAGAATTGCTGGAGCAACGCCATCTGGAGGCTGCGCAAAAAGAGAGACGCCAGCCTTGCAGGCTATTCCACTCACGTCGCTGGCAAGATAGCTGGCCAATTGGTAATCAGGCATGGCCACCAGCATTGTTGCGCCGCGCCCACCTCCATTCTTGGTGCTCTGGTGTGCGTCCGCTTGTGAGCGTTCGCCCATGCAAGGTCTTGCCGGGACTTGAGCGGGGGCAGGCTGGGATTGCAAGGGGATCTGGGCCCGTCCCGTTGGCTGCGCTGGCTCAATGGTCTCGTTTGACCTGTTTGAGTCTGGATCTTTTCTCGACTCAATTGGAGCACCAGGCTGTGATAGGACGCTTTTGCCCTTGCCCTTCGATTTACCTTTGCTCCGCTCTGGACGATCCACATCATCCTCATCGGCAGGCACTCGGGGCGGAGGTTCAGATGCTTCCCAAGGTTCTAGAGACTTGTGAAGCCTCCAGCCAGACAGGGCAACCGCCTCCTCGGGACCTGTTAACCTGATTGCTCGAAGGGTGGCTGGGGAGGGGCCTGAGGGTTCCTGCGCCTCAAGCTGAAGCTGACCGTCTGGAAACATGCTGCGCTCCATGCGCAACACCGGCTCCAATTCGTCCCAACGATCAGTGGGAAAGAGCAAAGACACTTGAACCTCGCGCATGCCTTCGGGAACCGCTTCAGGCCTTGAGATGTTTGAGGCGTCCTCCTCTCGGGCAATAGCAGCACTTCGTGTTGCCAAGTCCCCTAGTACCAACCTCAACACTCTCAGACGTTGGGCTAAGGTAGCCCGGGCTGCACTGCAGATGCGCTCGCTCGGGTGAAAGGGAGGGGACTCGGCATCATCTATAGAGACCAACGCCAGGTCTCTAAGCCTGGCAACGTTTGCACCAAGCTTGCCCACCACCGTTGCTGCCTCACCCTGCGCCAGAAGTATCCGAAGTGGTACTTCTGTCTTGCCTTCGTTGGCAAACCGCTCCCTCTCAGCGCTCATGGCCGCCTCCGCCTCAGTCATCAGGGCCTCACGCAGCTCGAAATGCTCAGATCTCAGCACCTCCGAGACTACTAGCTCCTTGAGCGTGGATTGCAAACGCCAAAGCGCCGCTTCTATTGGCACACGATCCCTTGCCAGCAGCTTCACCCTCTTTTGAGAAGCAATGCCTGCTAAAGGCTCGCGAGAGACCTGGACTTCGCATCCAAGCTCTTCAATGATGGCTTTGATGCGCTCGCCTCCCTGACCCACAATCCCGCCTCCCGCACGCTCAGGTACAATCAGGTCAAGAACATGTGGGCGCTCGCGCTCGCGATCGGCAGAATCCGGAAGTCCCGATCGATCAAAGACACGGTCCAGTACCATAGCTACTGCCTGTCTAAGAGTCCCATCCTCCCCGCAAGAAATTATAATGATACATTCCTCGCGGCGCTTCAGAGCTTCCGGCAGCTCATCTTGCAGAACGCGCACGGAGTTTACTCCAGTAGCTGCACGGATAGCTTTGATGCTCGAGCCCTGCTTTCCAATAACTCTTGCTCCAGCTGTGGCACGCACGATGATGCGGCATGGAGGTACCATGACTATTTGAGTGCCTTCTGAACCATTCGCTGCATCCTGGACAGCTGCCATCAAAGCAGCGTTGCAGGTCAAGGGCACCCTATGGCACCCTGTAACATTTGTTAACTGGCGACTTGGAGCCGAAAGTGATACGGATGGAAGCTGTGCACAGTATCAGGGGGTGCCAATCTGCGTGTTCTAACACCTCCGATGGCCAGCTGTGCTATGCATTGGCGCTGCGACTCTCAAGAGCCGGTATGAACAAATTCCGAGGCTGCTTCCTTGTCGGGAGTCTCACCAAGGTGTGGCTGGTCACCTCAAAGATTGCAAGTTCCAATTGGCGCAATGTCCCCTGCTCAAGCCCCTGGCATCTGAGCAAAGGCTTGTCAGAGTCCAGGCCGTCCTTCAGAATAATTAGTGCAACAATTTGGCCGCAGCTAACATTCTCGGGCACACCACGTTGCCCAATTCATCCCAAGTCCTTGCCTTAGGCACTCCAGCTGTCACCATCCAGTGACCATCAGCCCCCGAGCATATCCTGCAGGATCGAGGGGGAAATTAGCTACCATGCTCCTGCAACGATCAAGTTGCTTCACGCTTGCTGCTTCACCCACGGTCCGTATCTCAGTCCGCCTTTGCTTCCATGTGGGTTGACCATGGCAACGCTCACCAACAAGCACATACTCTCCGCCGCACCTGTCAATTTGCGCAGGGTAAACCAGCATCCTCAATGTATGATGTAGGTCTATGCAACAGAACCATTATTCTACAATATCCGCCAAGGCCCTTTTTTCACTTGGAACGGTATCCTGCCTAGCCAACTCGGGGAGCGGACAGTGCGTCAGGACCAGGGGGCATTTGGCGCAGACAGACACCAAATCTGGCGTTTCTGGCCACGCCAGAAACATTCAGAACCACCATCGACCCCCCACCCCCTAGCCCTCCTCCCCACCACCCCTGTGAACTTCGTATGAACACCGACACCCCCCATGAATGCACAGGGACCGTATGAACTCTTGACAATGCCATTGTGTTTGATGGCTTTCTGAACACGTGAACTCGTTGGCATGTTTCCCGTGCAACCTTCCCCCTTCCACTTCAACCCCAACCCCCTCTGAGCCGTTTAACCTGCTCTGGAAACACCCGGGTTGCAAGGCCAGCTGCATGAGTTGAACTACGCATATTAAACCAAAAATGCGCATTGACATGGGCATGCTGAGGAGCTGGCTTTGGCTGGCCGTTCGGTGACAAGATATGGAGACTCGGAGGCTTGGTGCCCACCAGAATGGCGGCGTCCTGCACCACAACTCGACGAACATAACTCGACAAAGTGGGACAAGTGGCGGATACCTTGTAACTATGACGACGACTAATACTACTACTGCTTCTTTTTCTTCTTCCCACCACTACCACTACCACTACCACTACCACTACCACTACCACTACCACTACCACTACCACTACCACTACCACTCAATCTTTGCCATGCTTCTTCAAGCTGCACTGCTCTGAGTCTGCTGGGGGGCCTCTGGGTCAGGATTCCCTTTTAGATCTGTCGTCGCTTCTTACGAATCATTTGGTCCTGACCTACCGCTATATAGCAGACCTGCCCCGCCCGACGTCTTTCAGATTGATACACCCCCGGGAATGCGGGAAGCTTTCCGCCTGGAGGCGTGCCTTGTCCACTCTGGGGCCTTATTTTTTCTGCTAAGGGGAGGACGGGATTCATCAGATTCTCGGCTTACTGTACATCGAACTGCCTACTTTCTCTCTCGCGGGCAAAAAAAGCAACGCGAGATGTTGTATTGTGGGCATCCCAAACCCGAAGACCCAGCTGCTTGGATGGCCTCGCGGAATTTGTCTCCATCGAGCCGCAGCCAGTTGCCCACCATCTTATCGGGCATCCTTCCAGGTTTCAGATTCGATGCAAGAACGAAACGATAGACAAAGAACACAAGCGAAGCCATGGCGAACCCAGGATTTTCCAGGCCACACCCCGGACTCCACAAGAGAAGGCTCGGTGGGCCCATGGATTTTTTGGAAGCTTTTTTTCGTTTTTCTCCTACAATTCCCCGCTACTCAAAGCGGCTCCAACAATACACTCACACCTCCCGCACAGAGGCTCACACTGCCCGTTGTGCACCGTCTGACAGTAAATGACCTCAGTTTCGACAACTCCGATACTCCACTTCGCTTCCCTTGCCTTGCCAACGGTCTTCTTCGGGCCAGTTCCGAGAGTCTGGCACCACGTGTGCACTGGAAGTCTTTGGCTGCTGCATCCGTGCCACCGATGATCCACATGCCATTGCTGCCTGCTTGAACGAGCTCTTCTCTCTCTCTCTCTCTCTCTCTCTCCGCAAAAACCAAGAAGCGCATGGCAGCCTGAGTAAAGCCAGCACTTGCCACCAGCATGCTCCCAAAGAGGGTAGCCATTAGCCATGCGATCTCCTGCTGGAATATATTCGCCCGAGCACCTGTGACATGCAAGAACCACTCTTGAATGTGTAAATGGGGGCCTTGGCGACTTCAGTTGAGGGCGCCGCCTGTGCTGGCCATGAGGGGTCTGCACGTAGAGTCGTGATGGCTTAATGGTGACTGCAATGGCCTTTCAGACACGTAGCAGCTTCCGCTAGAGGACTCTGCGAACATCTGCATTTTGTTGGGCATTGCTGGGACTGGTGCTGGGTCTTCCTGGAACTTGTCCCCTTGGAGGCGCAGCCACGCTCCACCGACCTCGCAGATCTACGAGCGCTTCTGTATGCTTCTGCGCTTTCCGCACGTCTTTGCACTTGCGCGGTGACGTACCTTGTCTGGCATCAAGCCTCCACTGGGCCTTTTTGAATAAACGACACCTTTCGGACATGCTACACATAGCTCAACTTGCACGAAGCCCAACAAACTCCCTAACAGACGGAGTTTTCATGCAGCACCGTGCATCGTGCGCCTTTTGCGCAATTGAAACCTTTCTCCTTGGCATCAGAGCCACCCAAGATCCACGATCCTGGCATCACGCATGCCACCGGGCCGAAAGCATGTGCCTGAAAGGCTGGCTGCAACTCCAAGTTTGGCAGGCCAGCCATTCGTCCCGCAGTACAAAAAGCACCTTCACAAAGCAACTGGAAGAAACGCTGCCCGGTCTTTCTGTACTAACTGACTAACTCAGTAGAACCTCTCTCCACTATCTTCTGCAGTTCTTACAGGACTGTGCCTTCCAGCCTTTTGCTCCCAGACCGGCAACCCATTCGCAATGCGGCCGGGCATCAGCATCTTGGCTTGCCGCAGGCGCTCATTGCTGTTGGATGAACAAACGAACCGAAGTAGGCCAAAGTTTGTGCTGGGACTGATGTCCTGCTCTTGGCTTAGCCTGCTACATAATCGCCAGAGCATCTTTGCTGGCCATTCGGGCTGACCACCCGGAGTTGCGAAGGCGTGTGCAGATTTTTTGTGACCTCATGCAACTCTTGCAAACGACGAAGCGGCTGATCGTGAAGTATGGTGTGAGCACTACGACTGACTAGGAGTCAGGCAACAATGTGGGGATCCTCGACGAAACACTCGCCGCTTAGCCTTTCCCAAACCTTGGCACTCTAGCCACATGAGCACATTGCCGAGATGTGCCCCGACTGCCGTGCCGGATGTCAGTAGATCTCAACGAACTCAGTTAGGGGCACCAGTGATTTTGTCAGGCGGCACCTCACAAACGATGAGGCTGAGATGACGATGACAGACAATCCTGAAAAGGACTGGCACCACACTTCCCACCACGCTTGCTCCCTGAGAGTCAGACGCCTGCACTCGGCGTTCGGCAGAAAATCAAGCCGTGTGAGCACTTGAAGTTCTTCTCTTTGGCATCTCGTCCCCCTATAATCCACATACCATTTGCACCTTCGATCAGGTGCAGAAAGCAAATTTGGACTATCACCATCACGTCGAACCGACTGCAGACCTGTATACATCCACAGACCACCTTCTTTCTGTTCCCACACCTGCGGCATTTGACTTGCGCTTCATGCCGGTAGCACACGCACACAGCAGTTGGTTTGCTGAACTTCGTGGCGCACAGGGCAGCCATTCGCTGAATCTCCCGACTGCGTGTATTCACCCGCACACTGCTGCTGCCCGTTGGGCGAGATCACGTAAATCCTGAGCCAGCACGTGCACGCGTTTACAGTTCGACCATGTTCTGCCACTCTGCGGAACTTCCTGTTCGACACTGCAATACTCTTGCATAATCTCGCACATCAGAGACTGAGGCTCAAACGAACGAGTCATCCCAGAAAGCTCACGCAGATTCCGCAGATCACATGGATGCCAATGCCTTGCGAAAGGTCCGATTTCTGTAAAGAGTGTTGAAAGGCTTTAGGAAAGCCTCGCTCGCCTGCCAGCAGCGGCTCTCTAGGATGGCATGATGCTGCTAATTGCTTGCTCGTCTGGCTTGAATTAGATTTCTGGCCTGCTCGATTCGGATGACCTAGGGTGTTTAGTAACTTAGTAACTCTTAGTAACTGTCATGGCGAATTCGCTGGAAGCGTGGACTTTGCCTGCAGGTAGCAAGATTTTCTCGCACGTGTACTCTGATTGTGAGCCTTGAGGGTTGGTCGCTACTCCGGGTCAGCGCAAAACAAGGTCTACCTTCAAAGAAATCCTTACCCACACACACACACACACACACACACACCGCACAAACACATAAACACACAGATCCATGATGCTACATGCCCCGCCACCCTTTCTTCTGGCAGCCAGGTCATGTGGAGAGGGTCGACCTTGCGGTACACTCGTCACCTCACGCAAGATATCGCAAGATTTAGACCAACGTCCAGAGATTCCAAAGTTAGCAGAATCACCGACAGGAGAAGCTTGTGGAGATCATTAACTATGACCCCCCCCCCCAATCATCAATTTTGCGCGACAATGGCCTGGATGACCTGCTGCGGATTCTCTTGTAGATTTTCATTCACAACACTTTCTAAGTTCACCTTCAAAAACCACACAGATTGCATAGCTGCTATAGCTGGAACATAGGAGTTGCTGGGAACGCAGCCCAGTGCTACATGCGGTATACTTTGCTGTCTTCCAAAAGCTGGGACGCTGTCCGGTCTTGGCTCGATATGTGTCAGAGGCTACCGCGAGCTCGTGCCCGCACATCTCATACGTCACCAACTTGTTGCCTGGTTGTGCTTTCAATTAAGTCAGCGACAGACACCCGTGCAAATGGGGCGCGTCCATTGTTTTGCAGAAAGGGAAGCACTGCAGGCCGAATCGAGGCCCTGCACACCCGGCATTGAAAGCAGACTGGATGATTTAATGGCAATTCAGACTGTGGCTCAGCAGAACGGCCCCTCACCGAGACAAACAAGTACACACGAAGGACCGTGAATCTTCTGCACGGCTTAGCGGTGCACCTCATCCCAGAACCCGAACAAGCACGATCTTCAACCTGAACCTGGCCGAACAATCGCATGCCACGAGCGAATGAGCTCGACTTGGACGGACGATCTGGTGACACTTGTACCCGCTGAAACTCTCGTAGAGTCTGTAGATTTCTGTAGATTCACGCGCTGTCATCTGACGGTCGCAGATTCAATGGTTCTACCAGTTCTGAGATGTTCCAACTGTTGACGAATCGCGTCGGGTGGCAGCCCTATTCTTGCGGTTGTGGATGCTCGACAGTCGGCTCTCTCGCACTGGCACACACGCAAGCAAGGCTTTCTGCATTTGGTAGGGGGGGTCGGGGTGGAGGTGGAGGGGCACGTGTTCAACTGCAAACGTGATGCTCAGGGCATGGCAGAAGAACTCGTCACACATGAAGGACGACTTACCATTTCCACCTCTCAGCTGCCCGAGCCTGCGGAAGTGATCATCGAAAGCCATATGCTCTTCAGAACTCAGAACTTGACTTCGACAGTCCCACGTGCTCGAATGGGGACTTTCATGGACTTTCAACACAACTATGCCGAGGGTTCTTCGGGCATATGTGCAGTCCATAGATCTGGGGTTGCAGATGATCTTCGCATGTGCCTTCTCGCAAACATGGAGGAATCATGCTGTATGATTCTGTTCCTGACCCCGCGAATCTCCAACACTCTTTGTCCTGAAGTCTTGTGAGCCTCTGGGGAACTCGACGCTTGCAGCGCTCACATCTGAGCCGGAGCCAAGAATGGTCATGGCCGATCTCAACCAAACAGTTGCGTGCCATCGATATCCAGCTGATGCACCCTCGCAGACTCACAGACCAGGCCCCGGGCAAGACATTCGATTGGGGATTGGGAAACCACAAATGCTCGCCGTAAGCACGGTATGAAGCGACATCAACCTGCGCGGGCCGACACTCCGGCAAAGTGGCAAACTAGCTTGCGACTGCTTGCGAGCGATGCTAAAAAGCGAGAATGTGCCATAACCATCGAGGCTGGCGCCTGGTTGACCAGGCTGAATGTGACGCCGCGACTGCCTGTGGGCGCAGGATCCTTCTGCAAAGCCATCGCCAGCCATGTAATCTCACCACGAGGTTGGATCGGGGCCTAAAGTTACGGCGAGCCTTCAGTCCGCACACCCCGGTCAAATACAAGGTAGCATGCGCCAGCTGCCTTTTGATCTTGTCCCCGCAGATCTCAGGATGGATGGGCCAGCCTTCAAAAGCGGCAAGCAAACAGGCAAAGCTCACATAAATTTGGCCGTCATTTTCCGATGTACCGAGGTGCAGGCAGTGCCCAGAAGTTGTCCAACCTCGACATCAGAAGAAGAGCTGCCTGACCTGAGAAGAGCCATGGTCGATTCGATGCTCAAGTCCACCGGCTCAAGGCAACCCATTCGGGTCCACATGTGCCGAAAAGTGGTGAGTTGGTTGGGGTGTCTGACTGCACGATTCCCTGCGAGACACCTCCTCAAAGGCACAGGACCCGTTGTGACAATGTGGAGCTCTTAAACGTTCTTAAACGTTCTCAACGTTTGAATCTCAAACGTTTAAGTTACAACCCTGGGAATCGCGACATCTTCCGAGACCAAGCGGACATGCCCGACACCTCTGCCCCATCGTCTCAAAACCTGAGGCCGCCGCATTTCGGCAGCCAGGCGTCGAGAAGCCTTGGGCAAAGATGTCCGATTTTGCCCACGCATCGCCAAGCGCAGCACACAAAGAACTGGCAAAACAGTTGGGTAGCTTGCGCGAGGGTCGTCCACGTCCCTGCCTTCCTGCCACTCTGTCGCAGTACCGGAAGTGGTCTCATGTACCAGGCATCATTCCACATACCATGAATTAACCAGATCAGGCTCAGAGGCTTCACTGAGGCCTCAGAGGCTCAGAACTCCGGCCTCGCCCTCTTTTCTTCTGTCCTTCTTTCCCTGCCACTGTAGGCTTGTACTTGGCTCACCACAGCTCGCATTTCGTTGTAATTCATGTGGGACCTTCTTTTCCCTTTTGCTCTTCTTGCTCACTGCATCCTTCTTTTCCTTCTTGTCCCCGCGGTCTCGTCGCTCGCCTTTGCGGTTGCCGCTCCGTGGCGGGCTTCAAAAGGTCTCTACAAACTCTTCTGTGCGCCTTTCTCTTCGCGCTCCCGTTTGGGCTTTTTTGCTGCGGAGGCATCCTGCCGGCAACCACTTGACTTCTGCATTCCCTTGCCCAAAGCTTCGATCCATCAATGTTGGCAATATGGCCTGCTGGGGGACATGGGTGGGATCGCCACTGCCATGCTTGCCCAAAGGCGGCCTGCAAGCAGCCTGCGCAAACAGTATCTGTGAACGGCATGGCACGCCTGCAATTCTAGCGTCATTGGTTGCAAAAGGGCAAAGTAGAATACCGCCAGTCCAGACCGAGAAATGTTGGTACATCACACGATGGTTTTGAAACAATGCGTTTGCCATGGGCTGTGTAGCTGCGGCAACCCGTTCCTGATTGTATGCAATCGAGGGCCTGCTGCCCATGCAGGTGGCGTACACTGGCTTTCTGAACATATGGTTTGGGAAGGCTTTTCCAACAACTTCCCCCCTGGCCTGATAGGACCGTAGCTTAAAGTCACGACAGAGATAATGCCCTATGTGTGGACATGGGGGGGATGGGGGGAGGGCATCAGGGCATCTCTCCGAATCTTCCGGCGTCTCAACTTGGGAAGTATGTGTTTCGTAATCCTGCCATATGTTTAGATATATATACATATGTATGCATATGTATATGTATATGTATATGTATATGTATATGTATATATATATGTATATATATATATACATATATCTATATCGTGCCCTCCTCGTAACTTTGCCCCCACCTGTAGCAAGCCGCCAGCGAACAGGGCCTGCTGCAGCCTGACCAATTGTGGTGTTGCCGGCTTGGCAAGTACCATGCTGTCCGCAAACTGGGCCCGTCGCCGTTCTAGGCCAGGTCCAACCAAGGACATCCACGCGGCCTGGAAACGGCGGGCTCAAGGCTTGATTGAAGTCACGTCGGTGAACATCAGCCGCACCAAACTGTCAGGGGCACTTCGATTTCAGTTCGAGCGGGGTCTGCCACCAAAGGGCCCGCTCTTCGAGCCTCCCGAAGAGCTACGCTCGTTTTGTACTGCAGAAATTTCCTGGCCAGCCTCTGCTGTGAATGGCGTGCCCCGTCTGGCCTGGTTCACGCGCAGACTCACGCGCAGACTCGGGACTCGCGCAGAGGATGTAAAGCCGCAACAATCCTGACCCGATCTTGAGACTGAACTTGAGACCAAACTTTTGCGCCGAAATTGCTTGCCACCGTCACGCCAGTAAAGCCCAAAAACAAAGCCGAAAGACCTCGGCCATGAAAACCCCTAAACCGAAAGCCGCGAAACCCTTGAAACCCTAAGCAGCCTACCATAAACGCCCTTAACCCTAGAACACCGAAGCCGTAAACTCCCTCAGGCTTGGTAACTCTCCTTAGAACCGAAATGACCCTCAAAGAGCCCTGCTTGACCCCGCGAGCTTTCCCTCAAAGAGCCCTAAACCCTAACTCAACCCGAAACTCAGAACCCTGAACCCTTGAAACCCTGATTCAACCGTGCAAGCTATATGCCCTAGGATATTTAAACAAACTCTAAACCGTCGAAAGCCCCTCACAACCCTGACCCGTGCGAAACAAAACCTAAACCCCAAGGCCTATGAACCCTTACAACCCTAAGTAACCTAAACCTAAAAGCTGTAAATCCTAAAGCCCATGGGCCCTCAAACCCCTAAGCCGTACACACCCTCAGGCCTCCTGAAAACCCTGACCTTTAAACGTTTAAGTCGGGGGGTTAGCCGGATTGTGCTTGAATCGTGCGTGCTTGAACTTTGAGTGCTTCAATCAGGCTTGTGCTCGAACCGTGCGAGTGCTTGAACCAGGAATCGTTCTTGAATCGCCAGTGCTACTGGTCTGGTGCTTGAATTGGGAGTGCTTGAACCTCGCCGTGCTTGAGTCGCAGTGCTTGAATCGCACCCAGTGCTTGAAGCGTACTTTTTTACGAGTATTTTTCATAGCCCATTCTACTAGCCTGTTCGAATTATGTTCACCTTTGCTGTCAACGTTGCCGGGCTTCTTGTTGTTGGAATCCACTCCTGGATCTATTTGGGTCTTCAACAGACTGGCTTTGCCAGCTCAGGCTGTGCGGCTGGAGTCTTTGCGTGAGAGACGTCGTTTTGTCTGAAGACTTGAGGACCGTTAAGGCCAAGCTGCATGAACCATCACACCAAGTTCGAGTACACTCTCAAGGACTCAGGCCGTCGCTAGCTCTTCTGCTTGCGCCTGTCAAAGGTCCAAAGAATCCATCAGAAATGCAGAGCTTTCTCAAAAGAGTTCTGTGAAAAACGAGCTCTCTCAAAAATCTCCAAAAGTCAGCTCACCCCAGGCGACCTGAGCTCTCCGGGCATCCTCCAAGTCCTTGCGCAGTGAACCTTGGGCCCGAATCTCAGGCCAAGGCTCTCAGCCGACAAAACGGCCAAAAACAATGCCTTTTCTGAGAACTCAGTACTGCGCGGATCTCATCGTCTGCACAAGATGCCTGCATAGCTGTGGTGCCAGGTATTGCCAGGTTATACCAGGTCTCATGAAGCAACAGCAGGTCCTTGGTTCTTACATCTTCCAGCGCAGCGCGCAGCCTTTGCACAACAACTGCTCAAAGCATGGCACATATGGTAGCGCAGCTGCTGGCTGTGCTCCGAACTGCGAAACTTCAGTTGTCAAACTGCTTTCGTTCCTCTTCACGGCCTGCCGGCTTACGCCACATGACTCCAAAGAACTGGTTGAACATCATATCTGCAGGAGCGTGTTGGCATGTTGCTATGGCTCATTGGGGGATCCAATGCTCGTGGGCGCAAAACGTCGAACTCAGGCGAAACCGCTGCTCTTGTACTGCTTGTATCGGCTTGCCTCCAACTCACTTCCCATCGTAGATGCTCGCCTGGCATGCGCTCGACGTCACTACCGAGCTACGGGATGCCATTGCGCATCTTCACGTGAGGTCCGACCAGTTCGTGCTGGTGTATCGACAGACAAACCATTGAACAGTGAAGAAATTGTGGCTCCGCACATTTGCAGGGCTTCTGCATCTTTGACAGCCGCCGACTTTTCTTGCAACGCCTGCAACAAACGTCCTACCCGGTGCAACCAGTCATAAAGGCAAAGAAGTCATGTACAAGGCTCAGCAGCTGGCGCGCTCTAATTGGGAGCCTCGTCGCATATGGACGTGGACCGCATTGAGCAATCACCGCTAGCCAGCTGTTGCACTATCAGTGGCAGCCATCACAGGGACTCAGACCCCGTAAAACAACTTAGCAAAGCTTACCTTCGCCAACCTGGCTTGGCCTTGGTTGGTTCAACTCAGGCCAGGACCCAACTCGGATTGTCCAGCCTTTGACTCAGCATAGGCCTCCCAGCGCCCAAGCGCTGTAGCTGCACAATGTTGACAGCAGAAACCATGCAGAAACGGCTGTGACGCATGGAGACAAGCTCTTATGATTTTGGAGTGTTGGCAACGAAAAACGACAAAAATGAGCATCGCGCCCACGAGGGGGGCCTCAATGGGAGCAGGGGTGACTCAAGAACGAGGGGCATCACATGCCCGAAAGCCCCTGCAGTTAAAGCCGACCGAGAAGCTGAACCAAGGCAAACACCGTCGTTTCTTTGTAGCGCTATTATCAGAATAAGAAGCAATACTGTGCAAAAGCTATACAGGCCTAAGCTGGACGATGTCCAGCGGCTTTTCTGGCTTGAGCAAGTGCCAGCTGTTAGCAAGCTAACGGTCTTTCACTTTGGCGCATTGTCAGCGTGCAGCAGTGCTGTTGGTTAGGCAATTTGCGCTTGCACCCATGCAAACCTCTCCCTGGCTGCCACTGAAGTATAGGTTGGTTTAAGCTGGGGGCTCTGAGCTTTGGACGCAATAAGCCGAGACGAGCCTACTTCACTGAAATGTATTTTCTTTTCGCGGCTTGACAGGTCTGCGGAGAGTTTGGACACAGAAAACCCTCATCCCCCACCCCATCGTGCCAGCACCAGGTGAGTTGGGATGCGCAGGAGTGGCTCGAACGCTCCGCTCAGTAGGGAAACAGTGAACGAGCAGACTCGAGCGTAAACGTGTTCCAAGCGCGAGTCGGACAGACATTAAGAACAAGACAAGATTGCAACAACAAAGGCAAGCTGCTAGAGAGCCAGATTTCTTAAAGACATAGTCTGCCGTGTTGACCCCGCGTCTTGTGGCCAAATCTTGCGAGATCAATCAAAACACCTGCCTTCCGCAGCTGGCTGATTTCGGCCGACTGCTCCTTCTCTTGGCACCTCGTGCGATATGTCTCACGAACCGCCATGTGAGCTCGATGATTCCATGACTGTATGACGCATCCCCGCACAGCTGCCTGAGAATCGCAGTCTCCGAGGCCAGAGATGCCTGAATGGATCTGACCAAGTGCATCAGCCGCGTTTTTACTGCAAATTCCTCTCCATGTCGCGCCTTTGCCAGTTCAGCAGCTTGCAGTTCAGCCGTCCGAGTCTGCAACGCAGACCTTGTCACTCTGTGCGGAGAACTCGGGACTTCTTTAAAAATTCAGCTGAGCAAGCGAGCACCGAGGAATAGACTCCAACAGCTGAGTTGCGGAGGCCTGTAAGAGACGCACAAGCCTTTGCAACCGTGAAACCTTGCAAAGTTTGTGGCCTTCGCCGCATGCTCAGACTCCAAGTCCGCTCTTGCACTGCGCAGCCTGGGTCCCAAGCTTGAACTTTGCAGGCAGTGTTGGACGGTGTCGGGCTGTCATCTCCTTGGGTTCTGGCTGCTGACGCAGTTCCTCGATCTGAGATTTTGAAGCATCCAGCTCTTGATGGGCTGCATCCTGGCATTGGCAAGCTGTCAAGACCGCACACCTGGATTCCCGTGCATCTCTTGTCGGCACCAAATCGGCACGACGCTGCTTCAAGGCCTGTGCAGGACAGCTACTGCGCAAGTCAACACACTGCGGAGGCATTGTTTCAACCTGCAAAGCAGCTCGCATCTTCTCCGACCTGCGCACTCACAGCACCGCCCCTGCTCTGCATGAGCAAACTTAGAAACTACAAATAACTACATGCAACAAAGCCCATTCGCGAAGTTGCGTGGTTTGGGCCATCTCTGGGCCCGCCACCCATCTGCAAGCGCCTTCGCAAGGAAAGTTAACCTCTATTATGGCCCTGGGTGGAAGCATGCACTTTTCGCGTGCCTCCTTCTCCTCCTCCTTCGGCGCATCCTGGGGATAGTCAAATACTCAGCAGCTGGACATGGCTATCAAGCACCAAGAACAGGCGGCGGCCGCTGCAGCAAACGATTCGGCATTCCGGAATACAACCCCTACTGAAACAGCTTCTCGCCTTCTGAAGTTCCAAAGCACAAGCTCATTCTTTTTTGATCTGATTTCGGCGACGTGGGACCCACCCCCGGATGTTGGCAACCCGACAGTTGCTGGCCAAGCCAAGGCTTCACCCCGCTGCCCGGACCTGCCGGACCTGAAAGTAAGCCGAGCGAGCTCCGCACTTCATGATTTCACTATTCATTGCATCAAACCACGACGAGCACATCATCTCATCAGGAGTTGCCACGCAACTCATCACCACTTTGCCTTCCACTGCGCCACAAATGGTGGCACTGCACCACATTTTCGCAGCAGCACTTTACGGCATCAGCATGGTACAACGGTACATCATGAAACCAGAAACCACCAGACCTCACATCATCATGCTGCACATCACCACAACACAAGTCGAAACGCATCATATCATGGCGCATTTTTTGTGACATGTCACATCATACGTAGACTCTATAGCACATCATAAGACACTAGATGTCACATTGTGCATTTTTGACTTCAGCGCCTTACCATCCCAGTACACTTGGCACGGCATGCGACATACTATCATAACACTTTCCACCGGTTTCACCACAAAACACCCGACATCTCTTTACAAGCACACCTAACAGCGGGGATGCTAGACGAACAAAGGCTTGAGGTGTATGTTTAACCTGCCTCCTCTGCAACACCGTGGCAGAATGTAAGTCTCACAAACCGTTTCAAAGCAGTTGCCGATAAGTCGTCCTTCTTTGGAAGCGTTCTCTGCTTCGCAGTTGCCTGAAAGCAGGGCAAGCGGGGCGACCGAGATCCACAATTCGCAAACGAAAGGCATGGATGGCACTTCTTGCGAGGCATCCCCAAGTTGAAACCAGTTGAACTGCCTTGGCTGCCTTGGCACCTGACGGCGGAAAGGTCAAGAAACGATGCTTTTGTGGCACTGTGACAGCATCCGGACAGCTCCCCCTAACGTGCCAGATTTGCTGCTCTGGTTCTTGGCCGCAGCCTCCTTCAAGTTTCTTCCACAAGGAATCAGCGGGAAAGAGCGCCCAGAAGTGGCAGCAGTTCTCGTGCCTTCTTGGAAGGCTGTGTCTTTGCTTGCCTCTACTCCCATGGGATCAGTTGTGGAGAGATATCAGAAAAGAAGAGCCTCTGTTGCGCTATGCTTGGAACAGATGAACACTGCTGCTCTGGGGCAGGGTCTCTTCTCCCGATGATGCCGTGCCTGAATCAAACTCATAGTCAGTTGGGGCATGGCACGGCCCCGCATGTGTATTGTGAGCGGCTCAGGTGAATGCATGGGCTAACGGATGGAGACCGGCCAGGGATCGGAACTCCAGTAACCATCTGCACGACCTCGAGGGATCTTCAACATTTCGCAGTAAGCTCCAGCGGTCCATTCTCACATCGCTGATCGTCAAGTTGACTGTGTGGCAGACTAATCCTGTCCTGTCTCTCCCACACGTTGTTCAAGCATGGCGCTTGCAAACCGCAGTTGCTCCATGTGGTGGCCAAAACGAGTCCACTAGTACTCAAAAAACTGCAACATTTGGTGGGAGAGGTGAGCTTGCAAGCCACTGAGCTAGCAGTCATGTGGAATTCTGAATTCTCTTCCTGGCTGTCGCTGCTATGTCAGGTGGGTTGCCTCTCTCTTCGGTTTGATTGTGGCGTTGCATATGCCGACTGAAGATTTCAGCTGCAGCGGGCACCAAATCTAGGTGACAGGCTCACCCATGGGAGGCGAATGGGGGGGGACTAAAAACAACATCCAGGATGGGAGAAAAGACTCAAGATGACTCATAGATTAAGGATTCAGACAAACTCACAGCCTGCATCGCTTGCAGCTGCTTCTAGGTCACCACAAAACTGCGGCGGGACCCCACCCAGGAACCCCAAGATTTCCCAAGCTTTTCTGGCACTTTCTGTTGACAGAAAGCCACTGACTGGCGCTTCTGTTCACCAAACTGGACTTTGTCGGACTTTGGCTTGGCCCAGATGCTTTGAAAACCTGTGAAACATCCACGCAGGTCATCGGCCACAAGCTACTCAGGAATCATCGACGGTCTCATGATCGGTGGCCGGTCACCTTTGCAACACGATGCACGAGCATACCAGTAGGAGGATGTGTTCGCTGGTGATGAAATCCCATGCTCTGGGCATTTTGGGCAGTTCTTCCTGGGAAAAACGATGTACCGCGCACAGTGTTTTTCAGCCATGGCGCAATTCGGTCCACAATGGTCCGTCCGCTGATACAATCAAGCCCCTTCCCGGGAAGATCGCGCTGAACTTGGCCTCGTTTTGGGGCCTTCAACGGAACCCGTGCTCGCTCAGAGGTTCGAAGGAACTAAAGAAGGAAAAATCCGAAGAGAGGTGCGTTGCATCGCAGGCCTAGTCGCGGCTCCGTGCAGGGCACACCCACATCCTGCCAGCGATCCAAACTGAGAGGTGTACAACTTGGTCGCACTTCTCAATACTAGGACGCACACCCTAGAAGAGCTCATTCCGTGCCTCATGATGCACAACAGGTATGTCTAGCAAAAAACATGCTACAGCTTGCCGACCGAGAACGCGGCTCGTAGGTTGAGCCTGACCAGAAGCAAGCCGCCACAAGCCTTCTTCAACGTGCAGCACCCTTGCCTGAATCGGTATTCGCATCAGGCGACATCTGCTCGTCGGTGTTCCCATCGAGGGAGGAATCCGGCCATATTGAAGCATGCGACTCTCGCGCCGGCCGCGGCGGTGGGCCCTTCCGAATCCTAGATGTCCTTTGACATGAGTTGGAACCGGGTGCTGAGCGAGGTCGTAGAACGCGGTACAGCCCATAGCGTGGGCGCAGCCTGCATGATGGGCTCTCGCACGCCATCCATGTCGCGACACGGGTGCAACTTGTGCCAGCCTTCCTCGACTGACCTGCACACATGGCACCCGCAAACGCAACTTGACCCCACACATACAGGCTTACTTCAATACCCTGAAGCCAAAGGTAAAGGCACTCTAGGCGAGCACTCTATGCGAAAGATGCGCGTGACAGACCGTTTAAGTTAAGCCAAACGACTCAGGACAAAATGCAGAAGTCGCCCTGCCTCTTTTGCAAGCCAAGCAGGATCCGTGCTTGCCACCGTGCCTCCCTGCGTGCCCATGGCGTACTTGCCTGGCATTCTAGCCCGTTAGATACATGCCCCCAGCTGCAACTGGGCGCACCGAATGTGAAGCGATGCCCGGGCGTGTGCCTTTCAGAACTCAGGTGGACCAAGCTTCGCAGATGTGTGCAGCCTAGCACTGTTCGACCGAACCTTGAGGGTGCGCCATGGGCAAAAGGATGCTTTTCTTCTGGACCTCGTCAGATTGCGTAGATTGAAGCCTTTCGGAGCCCATCCAAGTTGCATAACTTTGCTACCGAAGCAATCGACATGCCGAGGCTAAACGAGTTGAAATTATTGATGCAACACGAAGGTCACGAAGGTCAAACCACAACGACAGATTGAAACAAGGCAAGCCATCCCGCCGGGAATCTTGCCAGGAAAACATGCCTGCCCAGCACCCCCCCCCCCCCGGCCCCCCCCGGCCCCGGCTCGGTCATGGCCAAGGATGGCAAGGGTTTGGATTGTCTGTTTTTGCAGCGCTCATGGGCCCTCCGGCGGTGTGCACTGAAACGCCCGTGTGCCATGGTGTGCCATTGCCCCCCCCCCCCTAACTTTAACCAAGGCAAGCCCAACTCCAGCTTTGGAGTTGGCTCTCAAGCTTTGGTTGTTTATGCTGCATTGTAGATTCGCAACCACTTGAGGGCCGGAGGCAGGGAGGACGAAAGCTCGGGGGCCGGAAGCAAGAGCAAAGTTGCAAGAGAAAGTGCGGGCAGGGCCCAGTTGGAGGCATGCTTGAGGGGCCAGCGTCTTCTTTTCAGCCGTCGCAGTGTTGGGTAGATACTAGCTTCTTGCAATCAACTAGCTTGTTGCAATCAACACATCACTAGTGGGCGGCGACGCATGTTGTGCTGGGAGCCTGACTCACGCGCTGCGGTCAACACGCGACGGAGTCAGGTCTTGACGTAAAAACGCCTCCCCTTAAGGTATTGATATATCAATTTACCCCCCCCCCCCCACCCCCCCCCCTCCAAAACCAGGGAATTCGTGTGATGTATCAATTTACCCCCACCCCCCCCCTCCCCCCTTCCAAAACCAAGGAATTCGTGTGATATATCAATTTACCCCCCCCCCCCCACCCCCCCCTAATAAGATAGTATCAATAATACGCTGTTTTCTGGCCGTGGTCGGCCCCCTGCTGCTAAAGCAGATAAAACTCCAGCTTCGCTACGCGAGCTTTCGTGATATCATTCCTTGTTGATTAACCCTGGGGTTCTTGACCTCATTCTCATTCTGCATCACAAGGGGGGCTCTTAAAGAGAAGCACCGACTGTCACAGACTACAGGAAACTGTTCAAGGGCACACATGGCTCCCGGCAAAGCCCGGCCGGGCGACTTGCGATTTTGCCCTTCCACACTTTTGCCCCCGAACCCGCTTCAGATGGACCGCTCCTCTCTGGCCGCTAAAGACCCAGCAGACCCAGCAGACCAGCAGACCCAGTAGACCCAGCCAGGCGAGACACTCACGCCGCGCCTGGTTGACTCATGCTGACCCTCGGTGAGGCGAGCGGGCTCGGCCTCAGGCCGAGGCGGAGTTGGGACATCAACTTTAGACTCGGGATACTCCAGGATACTGGCCCGTTGCTTTGACTGCCGGTCTCCTCCCAGTTGCGAATGACATGCCAACCGCCTCCGATTCGTACCTTGGCAAGATGGTTCCATCCACCCATGATGTTGCTGCGTGGTCGGCATGTCAGCCTCTGGTCATGCTTGGTTTCTAAGGATGAGGCGGCGCTGCTTTGGTTGTCGGCCTCCGAGTCTATGCTGCATTCCATTTATCGGAACAACTGGCTGGACAGCCGTCTGCAATAGGTGCTAACCCGCCCCTCTGAATCTCAAATGAGCGAGAAAGCGCAAAGACGCGCATGCGAAAAGAAAACTGAAGCAAAATGAACATTATGAACACATACCCACGCGCAGTCTCCTCCAGGCCAGCAGCGCCAATAGTGCCGTCGACCTGTCGCACAGCATCTTTCGCCTTGGAACCTCATGGAAGCTTTCTTGTCACGATGAGCCATTCTGGGACCAGAAACAAACAAACGTGCAAAGCACGGTGCGCCGACGGCTCGGGAAACTGTTCTGGCCCGGTGGCTACATACCAGTGTGGAAGATTTTTGAAAGGTGTGAAAGACTGTAATTCGAGTCTCACCTGACTTCTGGTTGAATCTTCTGACCGTGGCATGACTGCAGGAGTATATATCCCCTCATAAATGGCGGGTGTAGGCGCCAGGTGCCCATGGCGCGTAGATGGGCAGATATGGGATCTGAGTCGAAAGTTTCCTTTGGGGCTGTCTGAGATTGCAAGTTGAGCGTCGCGCTTCATTTTGCCACATTGCAGCTGTTCGCTTGCGCATGCTTTCTGAGTTGTGGCCTTACTTCACGTCAATTGGGTGCTTTAACACTGTGACGATTCGTGGCGTGACTATATTTACACTGCGGGCATCGCTCCACAGGCACATATGGGTTCCGACATCTGCTGCCGGATGCTCTGAATTAAGAAACAACTTCCTTTTGAGGTTCTAAACACCCGGAAACGCACTGCCGTCGACGCAAGCCGCTTGCTCCACAAGCCCGAAACACAACTGTTGCAGAACTGTGCAGGAACCAGCATTGCTTTCTTCGGCTTGGCCCAAGGCCGGTAGGCATCTGGAACAAAGAAGGCAAGATCTGGTTTCCTCAATCCCGTGTGCCACCTTCCAGGACCCCTGCGGCCTGCGACCCCGCATCGCTACCCTATGACAGGCCTGAAACCTTGTAAAGTGCCTTGCGCAGCTACGCCGTTCGCTTCTATGGCCGTTAGGCACACCTCCACACCTGGGTCTGAAGCCCGAAGCCTGCCTGGGAGCCTCAGGTTTCCGCTTCCCGGATCTTGTCGTTGCTTGCAAGCTTTTTTCTGGGCAGCTTCGGAAGCAACAGCCTGTCTCCCTATGCACAGAACGGCAAGCCGAAAACCACCCCTCGGCTTCTTCGGATACATTTGTCCAAATGGCGAAGAGAAACCTTTGGGTAATCCCCTCCTGCCCTGGTAGCCGCCTCCTGCTATGCTGTCATGCCACCAAACGAGAAATCAACGACACTTCTCAAGTTCGGAAGCACGCTTATTTGCTTGATATGTTGGGAACCAGAAGCCTCTGCCACACCTGCGCCCTCAGCGCAAAGGAAATTAGACACAAGTAAAATGTACCCCCCTTAAACCCACCGATTCAAGATGCCCGGGCCAAGTTTTCCCCCGGCATCTTGAACCTGGAACCTTGAATCCCGGCGATGTCCGAAAGTTGATTAAACTGAGTAAGGTCTCGGAATTGAGTCAGAATGCAAATGAGGTCCCCGAGATTATTCAGAATGCGACTAGGCCCGAGTTTAGGGATACCCGGAACTGATTCAGAATGCAACCAAAGCCGAGTCAAAGGAATGAAGCCCCCGGGCTTGATTCGGAACGCGAGTAAACCTGAATAAGATGAAGCAGGCCCCCTGGTTTCCACGAGTTTCACTTCACGCTACTCAGTCGCTTAACATTTAGACTCAAACCCGATTCCTTAACAATTGAGAGTGTCCTGAAACGCTACTCGTTCAACACTTTGGCCCAAACCCTGCTCTTCTGATTGCCTGATAAGCGCAAGCAACAGCGTGCAAACACATACACATACAACCAAGTCAAACTTATAACATACTGGCTTCCCGCTCAAGCTGCAGACTGCGCGGGGATGATCCCGAAGCGCGTATGACAAGCACTAGGTACTCAGGCGGTGAAAGAACCCGAACAACAACATTCAACATCTCTACGGTCATCACGAACCCACTCACGCACTTCTTGACATCTTCTTAACTCCATAACGCCGTGCGAGCCCAACTCACATAGCACCACGCCGAACGGGCGCAGGAACTCCGACGTGCCCGTCCCATGGCTTGGTCGCCAGGCGGCAAGCGCAAGCTTTTGCAATTCCGAACCACTTACGCGTGCCACCTCGGAAGCAGCCCCCTTCAGCTGCCACGTCCTTGCATCCTGCACGAAGTTGTGCCGAGCAGTCAGTAGGTATGGGGCACAGAAGAACCAGCCTAGCTGCAGGCACAAGAGGCGTTACAACGCGAATCAATGCAACACGTACAGTTGCATGTCATGGCTGCACTTCTACAAGCTGACAACGCCTTGGTTAACGCACTGCCGTCCGAAGAAGTGCCATTCACGCCAGGCTGTCCAGAACCAGGCACTCCCTGAGCCCAATTGACAAGCCGGAAGAGCTGAGAGCGAAGGGACATGAAGGAAAGCAAGACTTCGGCCAAACACATAAAGAAAAGAAGTCCTGGTCTGGAGCAGCCCTTGTTTGGGTGGGCAGGTGGGGGGGGGGGGGCCTAGACAGCTCCGGAGGCCGACCCCAACTTGTACAGAAACTCGGGCCTTCAACGAACCGAAAAAGTTGAATCGAAGGAAGCTTTCGTCAAAAAGAGGCTTGGTGTAACCTCGCGGCCAAAATCCAGTAATTTGGTTTTCTGGCAGGACCTTGTGCTCATGGCCACGTCCATGTTTTAATCGCTCGCAGAGTTGTTCTTGGCCTGTGCTTTTTTTGCAGAGGTGGCAGCTGAAGTCTAAGCCTTTGGCTGAATGTGGCAGGGTCACCTGAATTCCAACACCATCTGGTTTGTCGACGTTCCCGTAGTTACATCACTGAGGCAAGAACTTGTAGAGGAGGCACCTGAACCTGCACATTCTTTTGGCATTACATGCCGAGAAAGCCTCTAGCCACGCGTGCGCCACATGTTCACATGTTCACTCTGTGTTCACGGTTCACCGTTCACACAGCAGCGCCTCCTTGCTCAGAGGAACGCCGATTGAGCCCTTCTGCACGCTCTGGTCAACTGTGTACGCAGAGCCTGTCTCACTGTTCGCTGGAAATCTTCGCTGCAGTGTCACCTTCTTGTGCGGCTCAAACACTGAGAACAACGCGTGAGTTAACCTGAAGTCCAGCATCAGCCTGGCCATGCCAGCTGCGGCTTCTTGGTTGATGTCGAGGAGCGATCGGGACGAAAGCAGTAGCAAGCTCCACTGAGGAAGGACGCGGATACAGAGCCTTATTTCGAACCAAGCATCAGCAACCATGCCGACTTGTCTACCCTGATGCTGTTGGTTGTCCCAGGGGGGCAGTATTGGGCCCGCGACCAGCTGCACGATTAAATGCAGCAAATGGGCAATGATATCAGAATTGCCATAATAACCTGAGCAAAACGCGAAACCTACGCCGACAACTACCTCCATTTGCACAGCTCATATCTACAATATTCTACAATCACCTGACACATCCTTGACAATTGAGACATCAGCCGACGTGCAAGGCTAAGCCTCGGAATCCGACAAGTGGGCTTAAAGAATTGTTTAAAGAGGGCCTGGCACATTACGGAGACAAAACAAACCTGCATCGCGTTCGCCCAGGTAGCAGCTTCAACCGGGACTTGCCCCTCAAGGGGCCTGTTGCAACCATGCCCTCACGACCCTCGGCCATCACTGACAATTCCATGCTATTGGAACGCCGATTGCGCTGCTTCTGCTGATTGAGTCCCATGGCACCTGTTGTGCTGACTGTGCTGATGTCTGTCTGCCCTGTTCCTCATCGCACCCAAAGCACTGTTTGCCGCCCAAGTGCGTCGCCTGTACCGACGACTAAAAGCATCTAAGAGCTTTATGGCTGCCATGCGGTGTTTGGCGCATTGGCGCATTCTTGGTTTTGGAATTTATTTTTGAGGTTTGCTCTCGAATTTTGGCACCAGGTTACTTGCAAATCCGTTGTCGTTCCTCCTCATCCCTGCAAAATCGCATCCCCTTCATTTTTGTATGCAGCAAAGAAAAGCATACTAGCCAGCTTTGGCAAATATGGAGTCAAGCAATATTCAAGAAGGCGATGGAAGATTAACAGCGAAGATTAACAGCGAAGATTTTCAAGGGACGGCACCGTCCCCAACCCCATACATAACATGAAAGAAATCGCATGATGGCTGTCCCACTGAGAACCCGGCCAGAAGAAGACAGAGATGCAAGTCTCGCAGCCTTCCATCGATTTCCATCGAAGGGCCATGCCAGCTTTGAGTCTTCACTCTCTTCTGCTAAAGCCTCGATCTCTGTGACGCACTGGCTCTGATTGACCGCATCGACATCTGCAGTTTTGCCGAAGAGCTCGGCAGCCTGCGTTCGTGCGTAGAGCTCAGGCTCTCAGGCTGTCTCACATTATCCCGTTGGCCATCACGCCTTCAGCACACCCATCTCCAAAGCCCTCAGCAGCATCCCCTCAAGCCTCATACGACGCCATCCGACAACATCCGCTGACCCCATCTGGAAAGCGGGAAATCACAATGGTTCACATATGGCACTGGCTCAGCAGACATGCTGCGCTGAAGGGCTTCCAGCGTTGGATCCTGCAGTGGCGGGCAACTTTGGAACCGAAAAAACTCTCTGTTGCGCTTGGCACGGGCGCGCCTTGAGGCTTGCGCATGGAGAGCCAACCTCGAGCGCAGTCAAAGCTATGTGCTGGGAGCAGAGAAAGCACACGGCCTCATCGACCAACAAACGGTCCACAATGAAGTCTCAACATAGGTCACGGTAGCAGGGCACAAGAGCAATTAACATTCCAAGCATGAAGCGATACTGAATAAAAAGAGAATGCACAAGGAACAAGAAAACTCGTGTATCCTAGGACCTCGGACAAGTAGGCGTGCATCGGGGGATGTCTCTCTCACCGATCGCCTATGGACCTAAAGTCTAGAACGGGAGCCTTCGCAGGAAAGAAGGTGTGGCCCTGAAGTCTAAGAAAGCGAGAGCAGCAACAAGCTCGCCTGGGCAGAGTCGCCAGGAAACGTTGAAGCCATTTGACATCGGACGACCTAAGCTGCAGCAAGTGGTCACCGGTGTCATGCGTTACAGAGCTACCAGGGAGCACCTCCCCACTGGCAACTGAGGATGCATCCAGTACGGACCGTTGATACCCTTGCCCGTTTGGGAACGCTTGAGCCTTGCCTGGCCTGAACGCCAACAACTGGAAGAGGCTGCAGGGGATGTTGGGTGGTGCGCAAGCATCCCATCACTTCTGGCGACCATTTACCACTCACTGTATCTCCTCTGCAGGCAGCTGTGATATGCCATCAAGGCAGAGCTTCAACGATGCCGTACGGCGTCTTGTTGCTGGAACCAGCTGCGATCTCAGCTTGCCCAGGGCAGAATCAGGAAAGGGAAAGTCATGCAGCTGCGAGCCTATTGTAGGTTCGCAGTGGCCTTCAAAGGGCTTATTTCAGTCATGCAGCAGCAAAGCTTGGCTCAGCGGCACTGACGTGCACTGCCAATAAACACAAAAATTTCGCAGCAGAGTCTACTTCTACAAGTGGGCGACATTCATTGAAAACCATGAAGCTTGCAGTGTGTGTTCCCTCAGTGTGTGCGGAGCAAACAGCTCCGAAATGCTGCCCGAGTAGTATCAACGCATGTTGCCCTCACTCTTCGCAGGCATATCCTGGCACTCCAGATTGTGTGACTGCAGATCCGAGTACACAACTGCACGCACAACACGGAACACCGACACCTGCCTGCTCACGCAGCGCAGACCAGCAAACCGCTTCTCGCATGCGGCGGCCATCCTGCATTCTTATCGACAAGCGCCTTATGCTACAGCCTTTGGCTGTGTAAAGACATTGGCATACAAGCCCATGTTTGGAGGTACATTCTGCGGAAGGGCTGTGCTCAACGAAGAGATTTATGACAAAGCCTCGAACTCATACAAACTGAGGCCGGGGCCCCCTGTACCCGTTAAGGAAGGACTTCTTGCATGAGCCTGCCGGTACTGCGTCGGACTGCAAACATGCCAAACTCCTGCACAATCGAGCGAGTGAAACAAACGATGGCAGTTGCAGAGCAGCAGTGCCTGTGAGCTGTGTGGACTGACTTCGTCGAGCCAAAAGGTCAGTACCTCCTGCCAGGTCCACGCTACCGGTATGTTTCCCGTCCCGTCCTGCCAAAGCAGCCAGGTATCCTTGCGTCATGTTACTTACGCATCATGTACTGCGATGATCAGCAATGTGTATGCTGAAATTTGGTGAACGTTGTTGTCTCAACCAACTACACTGATCTCCGGAGACCCGATCTCATTGAAGTCTCCGATTGTCAACCCACCCTTCCTGCACTACCAACGGGCGTGTCCTGGGCCCCGAGCATTCCATGAAACAACCATCATAACATCCGTCCCAACCTCTTTACACATTCGCGGCCTTGCGTTGCGAGATTGTGCTGGAATTCCTGAGATGCCAGCTGAGAGCTGCACGCTTCAGACAGCGAGGCGAGGAACATGCGCCGCCAGCATAATTAATTAGTTGAAAACCTACCACACTGGCGGGCATTTTTTCTGCGTCAAAGCGCAACAGGCGCATAATGAAGACGCACATTCTTCTGAACCAGGAGCCTGTGCTGGGGGTCGCAGCCCAACCCACAAAACGCTGGCTCAACACGATTCAGTCCAACGCGCGGAGATCTGCAGAAGCGCGGGTCCAGCTTCTCTGTGGCGATCTCAACGTCCGACGCCGCCCTGGTCGGTGCCAGCTTCACTGGCACCCAGCGCCGGCATCCGCTCCACCCCGACCCTCGACGATGCTGCGAAGGTCTTGCTGTGGCGGGGGCAAGGGGCTGTTCAAGCCGGACGCGTCCGCACATCTAAGGCGCACGCGACATTTTGCGCTCCAACGTGCGCGCAGGGTCCGTTTAACTCGCACGGGCCAGCGTTTTCGATTCCTCTAGAAGCCTCGTTGCAGGGTCTTGGAGGCCCCTTCCGGCTTCCCACCGAATATCTCCTTTTCGAGTTAGGGCTTGCCAGCAAACATCTCCTTTCGGAGTTCCGTGGTTTCTGCTTGCAGGGTTTAGGGTTGCTGACTTTCAAGCCCTTTTCGGTTTCAGGGTTTTCCACCCAATACGCCCTTTTAGGGTTGCACCCAGCATCTGCTTTTAGGGCTTCGGGCTTCCCACCCAGGTTTGCCACGAGATTCTCACCCTTTAAGGCTTTAAGGCTTACAACCCCTTTCCCATCCAACATCTTTCTTTTGGGGCCAGGGTTTGCCATCCGCTTTTTGGATCTTTTCGGGCTTCATTCTTCCGCCCAACATCTCCAGGATCGAGGCCTGGGGCCCTGCGGCGGACTCGCAAAGAAAGGCAAACCTTCCAGCCCAAAACCGGCACGGGCGCAGGATTCTGGGAGCCCGCGTGCATCCCGCACACAGGCCCATGTGCATGTGCACTGTAGATCCAACCGCCGCGTGCACCTGAACCTGGCGCCAGAGGAGAGCGCCGCGACAGCGACCCGGGCTGGGCGAATGCCGATGACGAAGAGATGCCGGACATGGCATCAGGGCCGAATGCTCCGGCGTTCGCCGCTCAGTGTTCCTACGCACAAGAAGTGGGTTGCGTGACCTGCTCGTGGCACATAGCATTCGCGACAATTGCAGGCACGACGCACGAGCGTGGCCATCGAGACCTGCTTCATCTGACGACGGACCTGTGTTGGGCAGCTGGAAAACTAGCAGCTAGTCTACCCTCGACACGCGGCAAGCCTGCCTGAGCAGACCTTTGCCGCATAGCGTGGTGAGGTGGATCACACCTTGAATATGTGCAGCATGGATTGGCAGGCGATAAGCGCAGAATACCTTTGTTAAAGTCATGCGCGGTCATCGCATCGACATCGCATTGCTTGGCGCAGTGCGGCGGGCACGGCATGATGCCACGAGGAGGTGGTGGTGGCCTGACACAAACTCGCGCCAACACAGAGGCGTCAGCCGAGCAAATTGTGTGGAAAAGTCTACCAAAGGAGCCTTGAAATGGAGGGATGCTGTTTCTGGATGCCTGCAGGCGACGCCATGAAACGAACCTCTTCTCCGACGCCCTCCATCTTGGGCATTCTTTGGCTAGTCTCTGTGAGGCAAACGCAATCTGGACAGAAACATATGCCTGGCAGAGCTGACAGCGACAACTGCGCCGCTCGCGATGCAAGCGGCGTCTCGAGGACGCCTTAAAGACTGCATCGAGGCTTTCTTGCGATCGCGAAACAACCACGGCTTCTTTCATCTGCGAATTACTGAGATGCAGGCTTTCATGCCTTGTCTGGTCAGCAGCGAGTGCATCTGACGCATAGCCATCCACGCGATTTTCAAGCTCTGCCATGCCTCATTTGTAGGCACTGCAGAATCACAGCACGCCACTTCAGTACTGGTAACAGCAACCTCGCCTTCATAAAGAACTGGAAGCGAAGCCGACGGCGACCAAGACTTGGTAACCACCTCGTCCATGGTGCGCACGTGCGCTGTATTGGAAGAGGCAAAAGGCGTTCTTGCACAACTGTATCACAACTGTTACAACATCCCGTCTCGCCTGTTTCCGGTACACTTTGCTTCTTTCCATCGCCTAGACAAGGGCCAGTAGTTGCGTGAAGCAATTAACCGGACAGATGTCTCTGCACGCGGAAACCATGCCGCAAACACGCGTTCAGGGAATGCCCCGATGGACCCCGACTTTCCCGTAACTCCCTAAGCGATTTGACACGCTACCAGGCGCATCGAGACATGCCTTGTGGAGGTGCCACATGCTGGGAAGCAGACCTTGCGGTGGTGCTGCTTTGCCGATCTCACAGCCTCTGCATTCACAACATGGCCAGTAACCACATCTGCGATCTCCTGCTTGCACAACAAGAATCATGATGAGTGGTAGTTACTGGTAGCGGCAGCAGCAGCAGTACTGGTAGCGGCAGCAGCAGCAGCAGCAGCAGCAGCAACAAATACTTAAGCTCTGACCGGCGCCATTGCAGGTGATCTCTGGCTGGCTGGGATGGCCGCAAAGGTGACCAGTTCCGCTGCCTTGCGCCCGGAGCAGCACTAGACTTGGTCATCTGCCTCCAGCTCGAGAGCCCGCAACCGTGCCTCCAAGCTGGCTTGTGACACGTGTGGCTCACCTGAGCATAAGCAATCATGCGGTGCAGAGTAGGCGTCAGGAAGGTTGAGGCAGATGCTGGAGGCGCAAGAAAGCACTTCAGCAACGGCATTGCTGGTCGACCTCAGAACGCATACTCTAACCTCACGGGCCAACAAGCACGGAGACTGGGCATGAAGCTGGAAGCGATGCTCTGCAACAGCTGCGGGAGCAACTGCCTCCGTCCGCAGCCAAGTGGCGACCTAGGTATCTTGTAGCAGCAAATTTTGGCCAACCTACAGGACAAATTGGCAGGGCGGCCGAAGGAAGATGATACCAGGCATGCACCTTGCTCAGGCATCGGAATGTCCGAGAGCTGAATTCCAGCTTGGTTCGAGGATGCGGCTGCCATGTTCTCAGCAGGCTACACTTGCCAAATGTCCCAATAACAAGGCAACCCAGGGTAACCGACAGTAAGCTATGTTCTGCGGCTAGCAACGTCAATTAACCAGCTTCCCTTCATCGTCATTCCATGCAGCACACATGTTTCATACAATGTTGCACAACCACTCACCTCAAGCAAAAAACATTCGGAAGTGCCGGAAGTGAAAAGGCAAAAGCAGCAGCTCCGGAGAGGTTCGATGTTGGCCATGCACATGCCCCATTTAACAACATCATCGTGCGGAGTTCCTTTTTTGGCCGCTCGTGCACCTCTGCTGCTCTTCACGACGACGAGACCAGGCTGCACGAAGCAAGAGCCAGGAACCTGGAGAATAATCCTGCTGTCCACAGGACGGCGGCACAATGACATCTAAGTCTACTGCTCCGGCCAGTGTCTCAGTTATGTCCAGGTTGGACGAGGTCCGAGATAGCTGCGTTAACAAGCCCCACAAGCTCTCATGCATATCTTTGCACAAGATGCACACCACGCGCTGTGGTGACCAAATCGCTTAGCTCATTCACCTGGCCAGCGACCCTACAAGTGTCTCAAGAGGTCAAGCTGGGACGCGCTAGATTTTCACAGTTCACAGTATTCACAGTGTCCCACCGAATGATCCAGATATTTCCACACCTCGAGCGCCAGCACAACATCTTCCAAGGTCGGATCTCCAAGGCTGCCTTTGGATATCCAGCCTTGTGTCCAAGGATGCATGATGTGTCATGATGTGTCCAAAGGCATTCGTTTTGCTCTCACATGATCAGATATGCTGCACAGATCTGCGGAAAGCACATCATGGCACATCTGAGTTCTGCGCCCAGGTCTCCCGCCATTTGTCCAGGCTGCAGGGCGGACTTGCACTCCGAATGTTTGCGAGCCATTGCTGGAAACCTCGATTACACACGAAGCTGTGTAGAACATGCTTATTCTTAACCTTGGCCGCGTACTGGCTGGCATCCTTCGTCAGGCTTTCCTGCAGCTCGAATACTCTCATGTGACTATGTGCTCCTTCCATCTCCCTCCATGCTCAGCAACAAGGCATGCCCCGCCTTCAGTCTCATCAGCTCACGTTCGGCCTGGCAGGGCACACCATGCACAGCCGCGCCTGGCTTCCAAGACAATGGTGTGCTTTTTCGACCGGAGGCAAGTCAAGCCACCATCGTGTCGCAAAGTGAGCAAAATCTGGCGGTGCTGCATGGCCTGCGGACCTCACATTGTGCGGCGTCACCAGGTGGCCCGAACTTCTGAGCGACTGGCGCATTGGCACAGCTACCTTCTGAAAGTCGAAGAGCTCGTCCACTTGACCGTGTCCATGCAGAATGTTTGGCTTGGACCTGGTTGGGGCAGCTTGGCCCGAGTGGCGCGATTCGAGGTAATACCCAGCTGACCAAGACATGGCTGCTTGGAACACTTCTGGATTATTTACAGCTAGACTGATCGCGTAAGAGCCACCATCTGAAAAACCCATGACTGCAATCCGTCCAGAATCAATGTAGTAATCACGGTTGAGGCAGTCCAGGATGTAGCTGATGAAGGCGGCGTCTGCGGATGCCTGCCCTGTTGTAGCTGTTTGTCTCAAATCCCAGGTGCGGTCAATCGACATGGGGATGGCTATGAGTATCTTGTTGCGCGATGACATCTTCGAGAATTGCAATACAGATGACTCAACACTTGCCTTAGTGCGTCCAGCTCCGTGTAGCACGAAAAGTAGTGGCAGTGACCCGGCGGTCTTCTTCAGCAACTTTGGTGTCAGCACATGCGCCGCATGCCCCTGATGCTGAATCCTGTGGGGCTTTGGCAGAGCCTTTGGCTGAGCGAGGGCTTGCAACGCTCGCTGCAGCAGAGCCGTCTTGTCCACAAAAGCATCACTGGACCAGCCGAAGTGGCGAATCAGCCTTCGTAGAACTTGTGTTGGTGCTGCCGTTGCCTGTGCCTGACTTTGCGGAAGCAGGCTAAGCTTCAGTCCCGAATTTCTTGAATTGCCAGAAGCCGGCGTGCGCTTTTTGAAAGACTTGATGTGCTTGCCGGATTTGTGGCTCGGCGGCTGAGTGCTTTTTGCATCGAGCTTTGGTGCTCGCCCGTTAGTCCAGTTCTGCTGCAAGCATCCACCATGTGCCTTCTTTGCGATGGCTTCGCGAGCGCGGTCAATAAGGTCCGACTTCTCGATGCAGTCATTCACGCGCAAGCCACAAGAAATAATCAATCTGCGGAGATCAGCTACTGATGTGCTCAAAAGAACATCTTCCTGGTGTCCCGATGGGCTTTCGGGTGCACACTTTGGAGCTGAGCTTGCGCTCGCAAGTAGTACGGGCCATACAGCATATGCCAGCAGCATGCCAAAAGGACGGCGCGCAGAAATTCTGACAATACATGGCCATTTTCCCGAAGGCTTCCTGCTTTGGGTAGAAACAGGTAACAAGAGGTGCTGAAGGGGGTGCACGCAATGACAAAAGCACATTCGGTTGACTGCACACAGCGCCACATCAGAAACCATGCCTGCGCGAGAGGGCGAGTGACGGGACCTTGCTACAGACCGCGCGAAAACTAATTCCAGCAAGCCTGCATTCAGCACAAGCACCAGAGACTTTCTTGCATCTTCACGTCTCCTAACCTACATGCCCCATGGTGCCTTTGACCCGGGCAGCACATGATTCATCCCGATTCACTTTCGGTGCCTTCCCTCATGGTCGACGGACCTTCGCTCAACAGCCACTATAAACCAAAGAACTCCTTCAGCTTGCTTGCCCATCCCATAAGACGTGGCCACAAAGTCGGCAACGGTGTGCCTAGGCGTTAGCAGGTACAGATCCATGCTCAAGCAGCGAAACTTGATCCAAGCCGCTTGGGATCAAGCTCCAACCTTGCAAGGGCAGCTCGCAAAAACCCTTCCGAAATGCCGGCCGCAACTTCCGCTTTTCCTCGAGGCCCTGGCCAGATCCTTCCCATTCGGGACACAAGACGCCCTGAGAGGCAGCTCACATCTGAGATCATTGCCGGTGACCTTGCCCTTGCCTTCAACTCCTCCGGCCCTAAGGGACAGCGCAGCTTTCCCGTGCCGAAGACTCCAGATTCAAGATCCCAATCCGGGTAGAAGGCCTGAGCTCTACATGCAGACATGCGCCCGAACACTCCAAACGCCGAGCTTGCCGCATGGTCATGCCAATTCCAGAAAAACCTTTGCCAGCCGGCGATATCCAGCATGTACTCTTTGGCATCTACGAATCTTGCATTATCTTACCGTTGCCAAGTCCCTTGCCATCCATGAGTCGAGTGGTTGTAGGCTGCCACCTTGTCATCTTGCAAGGTCAGCGAATACCATGCGGTTTCTTGGGCTGCCACAGCTATGTGCCATGTTTGACAGCCTGTCCGCCTGCTTGTTTGCAAAGTCTGCCTTCTCCTCATCAGAGAAATGCCCAGGCCTCCAGCATAGGTACCCACCATCGCTCCAAGATTTTGCCGACCGGGTAGTGACACAAGTGACACCAGTACTGGCTGAGAAGGACCTTGACAGGCTCCACTCGCCAACCACAGAGCCAGGCAGCAGCTTCAGCTCTCTGGCATGTTCCGCGACGACCTCAAAGCTACATGTTGCAGCCCAAACTGTTCTCCATAAACTGTGAAGTTGGCTTCACATCCATGCCTCCACATGGCGGTAGTGCGGCAAGAGCTTCCAGATCGCAGAGAAATCGTGGTAGTAGTGGATGTCAAACCTGAAAAAGCGTGTCGTTCTTCCAGCAGGCTTCGAAAAGCACAAAATCCGCAAGTAAAGCCAGTCCAGGTCAGGCCGAGCCACGCAACGTTATCAAATCTGAGACAATTTCCTCGGGAATGCCAACAGCTCATCATCTGCTTCAAACGCCAATGGGTGAAAATTGGCAGCCTGAGGCAAGTGAGCATCTTGCAAGCCGCAGGAAAACATTTCACGAAAACATAACAAAGAAATCATGCTTGAGAACCCCAAGTCATGCCCTGCTACCTGAAGCCTTACGTTGCCAAAGGAAAGTCAAACGAGGCCGATGGCTCTTGCACAGGCTATAACTCCGGTGCACTCGAGCTGGCTCTTCTGCAGCCATGTCGCACTATTGCAACCTTGTCTGGCCCCATGCCACTTGATCGAACTGCCTGCTTGCAAGTTCAACAAGTCTGTCTGCTAGCAACTTCAACAAAGTGGGCCTTATCGCTCGCTGAAGTCCAGCCTCAATGGCGCGCTCGTAAAAATCGCAAAGCCTGGCAATATGAAGCACGCATGGTCCTATGGATGCCAAGCACCTGATTAGCATCTGCCTGTCGACAGGAATGTTCTCGGAAGGCTCATTGCACACCTAGCACACATGTGTGCCAGACTGCGCAGGGCACAGTAGCACAATGCAGCAGCGAGACGGCCTGTATTCCGGTCACGCAGGACTTGTCACCATATCGTGCTGCAAGAAGGCGCAGAACCTCTACAGCCTGCAGAAATTCAGCGTGCAGCACTGATGAAGCACAGGTGCCGCTGGCATGCTTTTGAAGAAGTGGGCTGTGAAGCTGTGGCAGTACTTGCTCAGCATTGCAGTCCCTCTTGCATATCCCTGCCGGAATCGCAAAGCACATGTCCACAAGGGTCGGAGTTCATGTAGAAACCTTTTCTGGATGGGCTTCCTCTGTCAGGTGCTCTTGTTTTGATTGTCTCCACCAGGACTCCAGGCCCTGAAATCATGTGGAAGGGGGGCTTGATAGCCAGGGGTTGGGCGGAAGGCAATACAGATTCAATACAGGCACCCCCCCTTTTGGTTGAGGATACTCCCGGCCGTCACGGTGTGGGTGGTTTCTTCGCCGAGAAGCGAAACTCGGCTGAAGGCGTCTCTCAGCCACATCGATGATGCTGTAAGGGAAAACAAGAAGGCTGGCGATCCAGATGGTGGTTCTCTGTGGTGGCTAGCATCTCCCCTACTGTACTTCCCACGCTTGTTGCTTGATGCTCTTCAGGAATCTGGTTTACCCAGATGCCCTGATTGATTGATTGCCTGTGGGCGCGAACGCCCTTGCGTCCAGATGTCGTTTCATGTCGTTACACAGTAACTCACACGCGAGCCCAAGGCGAGCTGAAGGGTACCCATTCACGTGTGCTCATGTCTACTCAGTCTGCTCTACCTGGCGGCTTATGTACAAGCCTCATCCTGGCGCCAATCTTCCCAAGTCCACAAGGAAGACTCTCTTCCACATGGTCTGCTTCCACTTTCGCCTCCTGGATTGCCATGCAAATCCTTACGGCAGGATGTAGATCTGGATGCGTTTTTTGTGGAATGCGTCCAACCAAGTCATAAGTCCCGACATCTGAGGGGAAGTCAAGGAGAACTTGCAGACCTTGCGCTTCGGCCATCTGGACGCAACCATCTAAGATCTCCAGGCCTCAGATTTGGGTACAACCGGCGCAAAAGTCCCGAAGTTTGGCAGGCTACTCGGATTGTCAAGTATTGCGATGCAGGTGGAAGCAGCTGATCAAGCCTTGGAACGTGGCAGGGCCCTTCGTAGGGTTCTCCGTCGCCTGCACGCTGATAAACATCAGACGCGAGCAAGATCGCAAGAGGTCCGGGGTGAGTTTTTCTGGACCCGCATCGCTTGAAACTCCCACTTGCCTGGCCCTTGTACTACCCAGTGGCCAAAAGGGATGCGTATTGCATTCAAACCCGTTTCTGCGATGTCGGCAAAGGTCTTTTCCTGGGCAAGAGACATGTACCATGCAAGGCTGCAGGGCAGCAGGCTCCTCTGCAGACAGTACCACTCATGATCACTACTGACCATATTGCACATTTGCTACGTCAAACAGCATCATGAAGCTTGGAGATGCGAAGAGGCAAGCATGGTAGTGTTCCACTCTCGCAAAAAAAAGACTCCAATCGAACCCAGAGACCCCCCCCCGCAACTCAGCGAGGGACAACTCATTTTTGAAAGCGGATAGAGCTAGAACTCTGCCCGGACAAAAGGCAAGCGGGATGCGTCGGAAGACCATGCCTGGAGAGTCTGTAGTCGGAAAGCTTAAAGCAATCGAGATATTACACAAACCTGCCAAAAAAACTCGCCTCGCCGAAGGCATCTGAGATTCCTGTGAAAACATGCCAAAAATCAACTCTTTTCTCCACCCCTTATTCCATCCGTTCCCCTTCCCAGCAACAACATGCTAAATAGACAAACCTTCAACGTCAGGCCGGACCGAGGCAATCGGCGCACAACATTTGCATTTTCAAATTGTTTGCCAAGTTCAACGGAAACGATCCGACAACTAGCCACAAAAAAAAAGACAAACAAAAGAACAAATGATACACACGAAGCCCATAAGCACGGAGCCCTCGCTTTCTCTCTCCCTCGCTCTATCGTAAAATCTCCGTGGCAACATATGGCAACCAAAGTGCTGTGTAGTGCTGCAACCGGTGCCTCTGAAAGAGCTCACTCCTCAAATTTGTTGCAAAGGGAGCTTGGAAGCACGTGGCAAGCTTAGATCACAGGCAGGATCAAGCATGGCTCCGAAGCTGATCTCCACCGGCTGCTTGCAGAGCAGCACAGACGGAGTACTCATCGCCCAGGCCGGGAGGATTTTCCCTCGTGCCTGATGCGACGACGTTCTCGTGCTCCTTCTCAAGTCAGCACGGTGCCTTGGCCTGTGTGCTGAAGCCGAAAGCTAAACCTCAACAGTCCTGCAAGGGGCCACCAGAAATCTCCAAGATTTTGGCCTGCACTCCGATCGACTCGGCCAAACTCAGGCAGCATGAAGACATCACAATCGAAACGCACTGGTTGACTCAGTCTGCTGCCTGGCAAACATCAAAAAAAGGCGATGCAGGTCCAGGCTCTAGTAGTAGCAAACCTGGCCCGGCTGCGGTCTCTATGACATTCTGTAACTGGGAGAAAGAGTCAAAACTTGGCGGTGGCCACCACCCAAATTGACTCCCCGCCAGGCTGGAAAGCTCCAGTGAGATTCATGGAACGATTGCGCGGCGCTCGACAAACAGCGAACTGCTTGTGAAGCGTCCGCGTTCGACACATGCCACCAATAGAAGCCCAACCTTGCAGTTCTAACTGCCACAGCTACAATCTCAAATTTGAATGATGCCGTGGAGCTGGGTGGCCATGCGATGCAGGGATGTATCCTTCTCCTTTACCTTGAGCTGAGCGCTTCAGCCACGAGCTTCGGACACATTAGCCTACATGTGCCGGAGCAGCAAAAAGAATCTGCAAAACCCTGCCAGCTCTCTGGCAAGTCGCGGCAATGGCCTGGCCAGTCCGCGCCACCTCTGATGCAATGGAAGCCAGCTCCTGCACAGGAAGTCATCGTAGCTCCACGATGTTCCACGTTATGTAGTATTGAGCCATGGCCCCCAGCCTCGAGCCTTTGCGCCCAATCCGGCCACCTCTCTTCTGCAACGCTGTTCGCAGATTCAACAGCGGCTTCCCTCGTAGAGGACCATTCCTGTCGAATCATGCATGCAAGGGCACCTACGCACCGAATCGTGGCTCAACTCACGCAAGCTCAAACTCAACATCATGGAACAGGGATGACGAAGGATGACGAAGGATGACGAAGGATCGTGTGCATCCCAGCCCCTCACAGCCCACCACCGGGAACGACAGCGCGGGCACCTGTGGGATGTCACGGTGCAAGCAGAAGTCCTCCCAATGCGAGGCCGCGACGCCTCAGCGGTGGAGCTCTGAGGGCAGCGAGCATAGACCCGAAACACCAGCGAAAATAGTGGCAAAAACTATGTACCGGTATCAGTCGGCTTCAGCGAAATCGGTAATTGGCCCATCACAATTCGGACGGACCAGGCGAAGTTTCACGGTCCAGCAGAGACTGTCGCTTCATCTTCTCAACACGGGCTTGTCCAATCAGGCCCTCTGGAAAAATGACTTGATATGACGGGAAACGTCGACTGTTCCCTCCAGACCGCTTGATTGAACCGCGCACAACAGCTGCACAAGGATCACGCAGGTAGCGATTCTCGACAGTGTGCTCAGTGAAGTCGAGAAGCCGTGTGCGGTCATGCGATGTCATACATTTTGACGCACTTGTCGCATTCAAGGGGAACTGAGGTCCAAGCCAAGAAGCCAAGAGCCCACCCTTGGTGCCCTTACCTCTTTGGACCTTTTTGCCTGTGTCCCTCCACGCCCAAGCCCTAAGTACAGCAGCTTCTGATGCTGCTGGGTTATCTTGAGAAATCGTGCAAGCATGTGCAAACTTCCGCATGCCGGACAGCGCGCGGATGACTATACGTAGAGTAGACTCTGAGTATCTCTGAGTAGATCACGAACGAAGCCGAAAACTGAGGATGCTGAGGAGTGGTCGAGAGGAAGCCTCGGCTGCCTCACGCGCTGCAGACCACACAATCCGACGGCATCCGCAAGCCAACTCGTAGGGGACCTCAGTACATGTCAGTACTGCAACGTTGCAACGGGGTTGGGGCCATGTCTCGCTCCGGAGCGTTTGTAGACTTGTGTAGGACAGCGAGTGTGGACGTTGAACCTGACCATGGCGTCAGCCTGTTCTTCTCTAGCACAAGCCATGCTTAGGATTGTCCCACACTGTCATATTTTTCGCAGGATGGGCAACCGAACCTTCGCCCCAACCGGCTTTGCACACATACATGCCCTTGCCAAGAAGCCCAAGAACAACACGAATCGCACGCCCAGTTTTGCTGATTCCATCCAAGCCACAACGTCTGCATTTCTGTCGCCGAAGCCATGAGCTGAGACGCAGATGGACATCCAAAGTACCCAATGCTGCCTGAATGTGTTCCGCCTTTGCCCCACGTTCCCTACAAGCTTAGATCATCCTATGCACTGCTCCCCACACTAAGGGCTTCACGAGGTTTGTACCGAAATTCTAAGAGGTTCGGACGTAAGAAGAAAGCAGACTCAAATCACAGCCGATCAGTCTCATCGGAAGCTGCCCAGTCCAGAGCCTCAGCCCCCGACCCTTGGACCGCAAATGGGCCTGCGCATGGCGCTCGAGTCTTTACCTGAAACCTGTATGCACCTTGAGAGCCTGCTTAGCCATGATTCTGCTGTTTTCAAGGGGTGGCTTTGAGAAATGTGGCTAGCGGCTAGCGGCTAGGGGCTAGTGCATGTGCTTCTTCGGCTTTGCCACCTATCCGACCTTGGGACGCATCCGCATAACACAGAATCATTTCCGCAATGGCGAGCATTCGCCAGCCTGTGGATCCATCTTTTGCTTCAGATCCTTGTGCTTGCCAGGGGCCAATGCTGCAGGAAAAGACAGTGCTGAAATGTGTTCCCCAACAGAACACGGAGCTTCCTTGTGCTTGAGCAAGATGTGTCTGCATCTGACCTCCAGCATGGAGCTCTTGCACTTGCATATCCAAACTTACACATCTTCACTGCGTCCTGGCCTTGTCACCCCCCTCCTTCTTGGCCTTCTTTGCGGCTGGCTCCACGTACCCTGACCCGACCTGGCCCGTCTTCATTCACGACGCCTACACCTGTCACCGATCTACGCCTCGAACACGCCCACGATGCAACAGCCAAAACGCTGTGGCCCAGTGATGCGCTGCCTCAGGCCATGAAACGTTGCCGCAAGCAGTGCCTCCTCAAGTTCAGCTCGCAAGGATCGCGCGCAGCGTTCTTGGCTGCTGCATCGGCAGCTACCAACAGCGACGCAGCCTCTCATTCATCTCATTCCGAGTGTGAGGCAGGCGCGCAATTGTTGTCATGGTCAAACAATGTCAGACACAAAGAACATACTGCCTTGGGCTGCCCTGAAAAGCCGCGGATTCGTTCGATAACCTGGCCAACAATCTTCCAATGTCCACCAGAGGATTTGGCTCCACCGAACTCAAAAACTTAGCTCGTTAAGAAACCATAGCTGCCATAGCTCTCACCTGTGCTCCGCAAAGCTCTACAAAGCAGCCTCCTGATCGCTCAGGGAAGTTGCGCCCGAGCCTTTCAGAGTCCCATTGGCCCTCTCTTGCTCTGCATCTCTATGACATCTATAACTGTCGAGAGCCTATCACCATGCAAGACCTTGCCATGAAGCAGCTATAGAAAAGGACCTGCTGCATATTGAGGATATTGACATTGAGCAACTACTTCTTCCTCCATTCTACTCAGCGAACAGGCCCCCCTCACATGCTCTCTCTCTCTCTCTCTGCACGCTTGGCCCCCCCGAAGGGGAGCTGCCCCAATCTCTCTCTCGCTCTCTCTGTCTGTCTCTCCCTCTCTCTCTCTCTCTCTCTCTCCTGCACGCATGGCCCCCCCCGAAGGAGAGGCCGCCCCTAGGGGCGCGCGATGTCCAAGGTCTCGTGATCCCCATCTTGTTGACGGGGCAAAGAAGAAGCTGAACGGCCGAAAGGGTAAAAACATGCACCTGGGGGACGCTGTTGGTTTTTCCCCCCAGGGTGCCTATCTTGGTGTTGGATCGAAAGCGCCGCCCTCGAATTGAACCCTTGGCCATGGTTAAAAGTAAGAAAGGTCGTTGTTTGTCCACGGTGCCTAACACAACCCCCTGCAGTGCGGCAGCGGGTCGGAAAAGAATGTGGTTCCCCCTTTGCAGTTTGGCAATGGGGTTACGGTAAGTGTGTTTCCTATCTCAAGTTACACTGTTGCATGTTGGAAGGCTTTGCCCCCCTAGGTCACTTATCCCTTGCCCATCAGTTGTGGAGGTTGTTGTTGTAGTCCCATCTTAGTCGACGTTGGAGTTTGCCAGGCGTGCCACCTTCTCCCCCAGCTTTTCTTGACGTCTGCCCTGGTCGCCCCCGGTCTTCTTCTTGCGTGGAAGAGGTGGTCTGTCATGTGCTGGGGGTCTCGACGGGGCCGATGGTGTTGCATATGGTCCCCTTCTTGGTGTCCTTGAGCGGCGGGTTTTTGGTGCAGCCACAAGCTTGGCTGTCATCTTCTCCCCCGTTTTTGCTTGGGGCTGGTAGGAGGCCGATGGTCTTTCACATGGTCCTCTGTTGTCTCGCCCCCCATCTCGTGAAGTCGCCCTTGTAGGTGTTGATGTTCCCTTTGCTCCTTTTTTGGCTTGGGGGTTTGTTGAGGCCGATGGTCTTTCACATGGTCCTCTGCTGTCTTGCCCCCTTGCCTGCGAAGCGGTCCTTGTGGGTTTTGCTCCAGCTGGGAAATCTCGTCTTTGTCGTTGTTGGTGATGGAGCGTTTCCCACGTGGTGGTCGAAGGGACAATGTGGTGTAGTGCCGTGGTTCGCAATCTTTTCCAGGGCGATGTGGAGGTTGTCTGTGGCATCGCGGGTCGTAGTCCAGGTCGGCTGGTTTGTGGGGCTCCCCCCACTTCGGCCTTGTTCTCCTCCATGTCTACCTGGACTTCTTCATATTCTTCTTCGCCTTCGTCTTCTTTGTTTTGGCCTTCATGTTTTCCCCCCTCTTCAGCTCTGTCTTGGCCTTGTCGTGGTCCTGGCGGTGGTAGTTCTGGAGTTCTCCTTACATGGCCCCGGGGTCTCCTCCGCTTTGACTTGCTGTAGGTGGTGTTTGGTGTCCCCCGCGGCCGATGGTATTTCACATGGCCGGGCTTGGACTCTGCCATCTTCTTCTTCCGTGTCCTCCCCCCAGTCGGCCTTGTCCTTCTCGTCATCACTGTCCTTCTCCTTTTTGACTTTTGCGTGCTTGCCCCCTGTTTCGCCCCGGTGGCGAAGTGGGTTGCCTCCCCCGCTCGGGCACTGGTGGCGTGGTGATCTCCCCGACATGCGGCGGCACGTAGATCACCCCCAACTGTGGCATAAGCACATTGACACTGGCCTGGAACCACTGGGTAGTTTGCTGGATGTTCGCCCTCTGGAGCTGCTCTTCGATGCGGGCGGCGGTGTCGGGAGTATATGTCGTTGCCACCCAGCGGATGAGCTCCCTCATATGGTGTAGGGCCTCCCCCAATAGCCGTTGCGCCTCGTCCGGAACGGGCACGGTGGGGGGCATCCCCCCTTTCGGTGTTGCCATGGCAAGGATCTGTTGTTACAGGGTGCTGGGTGGGGAAAAGCGATGAGGTGGGTTTGGGACATGGAAGCAGTGAAGGTCCTGGAGAAGAATGTTGAGTATGTCCGGAAAGTTGAGTTTGGGAAGTTAGTCTATGTGGTGTTCAGCGCCTGCCTGGTCCCCCCACTCGCTCTTTTTAGGGCAGCCCCCTGAAAGTCCAAGCACGACTGACACGCATTCGCCCCCGAACTGAAACCACAAGTGGGTGTTAGGGTGAGCGGAGTGAGCTTCCCAGGTTTGAGCCAGCGGCGCGGCTGACTCAAGCCTGATCAGGGGGGCGGGTTCCCCTCACAGACTTGAGCCAAAATGGCTTGAGCCAAAATGGCTACGGTCTCTCCCTCTCTCTCTCTCTCTCTCTGCCGTGCCATCCAAAATATTGGATCAAGAATTTGTTGATTGAAAAAAGCTTGCAATCGAACGAATGGTTCTTACTTTAGCCTACCCCTTTCTGACTCGCATTTGGAATGCACAATCACCACTGAATCACAGCTCGAAGAAGCCAAGGGGTCTGCTAAGCAGCACCAGGTGGTGCCTCTGCGACGGGCGCATCTCTCTCGGTTTAGTCGGGTGAGAGATCCATACACAACAGGGGTTCCGGCGAACCGAGCGTCTCGAGCTGGACGACGTCTATCTGCGGAAGCACGTGACGTGAGTGTTGAACTTGTGGCAAACCCTATGCCAGGCACATCCCGGCCTGTGGCTCCGACGAAACAACTTTTCTAGGCAGCTTCAAGTCTCTCAGGCCAAGTGCACGAGTGACCTGGCTGCAACTAGCAGTGATGAAGCGCATCACACCGAACGCTAGTGTAGGTTGGCTTGGCTGACACGAAAGCAAACATGAAAATGCTGACACGGTTAAACCATGTACCGTGCCTGAACGGGCTTGAGGGAAGAGAAACCTGAATGGACTGACCAAGCAATGAACAAATCAGTAGCTGATGCACACGTCCAGATGAGTGTCCAGCTGCTGCCTCCCTTGCTCGCTGTTAGAGTTGCAGGCTCCTCAGCAGGTCTGATTTTGCACTGAATGCACTGAATGCACTGAATGCACCGAATGCAACATGCAAGTGCTGCACTGAGATCAGCTTGCCGCGTCTGCACAACCCGAGACTGAATTTTTTTTTACGAGAAAAAATTCTCTAAAGTGGTGTTGTTGTGTGTTGTGGAGTTACGCCTTTGCGTGGTGGCCGGCGGGGCTGCATTATGCCCCCACTTCGTGAAAAAAGTGTGAAGGGGAACATAAACGGCCGCGTATGTAATTGGCAGGTGTCTGGGGCCTGGGCCACCACCAATCCCGCATGCGCAGGTGCACCCGTGTCAGCACACAGAAAGGCGTGCTTTTGGCACCCAATTGCCGAAGCGACTTCTGCCGTTCCTACAACTGCTGCGTCTTTTGCAGCCTCACATGTTCAATACATTTTGCACCAACATGATGTTTGCAATCGTTTGTCTCAACATGGCCACGCACAGAAAACTGCACGCAATGTCTTCGCACAGACACGGTACGTATGTGTGCGGCCCCTGCTGAGCTTCCCATGTGCACGTGCTTTTGAATGCGAAACAGTGCAACATACACAGGTATAGAACGCGCACAAAGATTCCACCCAACTATGAGTGCAGAAACACGTGAACAGAAAGATTAAAATTGCACATGCCTAGGCTTGAAACATTGCAAATGTTTAAAGGTTGCATCCCCGCAGCCCCCAGGAGAAAAACAACTTTAGCTGCAAAATATTGCGACCGAGCACAAACTTCATCCTTAATACAGACCAGACCAGACCAGCCATGAACATGCCAAACTAACTCGAAACGTTCTGCTCGTCTGAGCTTTTCCCAAGAGCTCATGGTGCCAATGGTCGCATTCAAATGACGAGGTCCCATGGCCGTGATTAGCAATGCAAGCTGAGTGCGTTCCGCCCCGATCCACGTGTGCCCTTAAAGCGCAAAAGCCTGTTGAGGACAAGGAAGACCGATGGCAACAAAAGGCGATCCAAGCTCAGCGCTGCTATCGCCTCAGCTGCCTCCTCTATCATTCGCACTGCTGCCGCCTGCATTGGGGAAGAAGTGACTCTTCTATCCTTTCTGCAACGGACACATGCCCAAGCAACTGGTTCCAAGCACATCTATCCAGAGTCCTGGTCGGGATGTCCGTAGTTGCCATCGGTCAACATGCCAAGCTTCATGATGGTTTCTCTCAACTCCTCAGCAGTGGCACAATGCGAACGCGCTTTGAGACTTGCATCTTGCTGCCGGGTGCAAGACCCGGCCCTGCCGTCCAGCCTGCACAGGGGATTAGGAAATGCACTGTATCCGGGTCTGTCCGTGTCTCTGTCCGTGTCTCTGTCCGTGTCTCTGCCGACATCGAAGAGTCTGCTCAGAATCACCAAGCGAAATCCGGGGAAGCTCGAAGCCCACAATGTTTATTTGTGCAGCACCCGTGCTGCTGATACCAATAACTTCATGTCTTCCAGCTGCTCCGCCATGCATCATTGAACACCGTTGCAGTTAGCGGACCAGTAAACAATGTCAAGAACAGCGTACCGGACAAATTCAACCATCTTCGACCTGCGTGCCGCTGAACCAGCACGTGGAACAAACAAATGGACGCCGGCACAAGGTACCGGACAAATAAACAAATTGCGAAATTCGCGATGTTCAATAGGGGTCATCATGGTCATCTGTGGGTGCGCCATGTAAAGTAATTATTCGACATCTTACGAAACTACGGCCAGCCTCCTCAAGACTGCAATCTTCAGGGACGTTGAGAACGCCAAGCGCTGTGGCCTGAAGCACACGGATGCATGCATGTGCGCTTTTTTGGGAAGTCATCTTATGCGCTATGGGCTGGCTTCTAAGATTCTGTGGCTTCAGAATTTTCAGAGCATGTCAGTCAGATTTGGCGCCAGAAGCGGTTCTCGTAGCAGTTATCATGACTGGGCGCACCAAGTCTTGCTCTTTCAGCAGGTTGTGAAACAACTGTAAATACTAGCGCGAGGAGCAAGCAGCAACCAAGGCAGAACGAATGTGTCTCTATTCTGAAGTCGACAACTAACGGAATGGCTTCCGCCAGCAAAACGGCAGCCGTCGTTCGGAGCTGGTTGGTGTGACTTGATTGGCATGCGACAAGTGCAAGCAACAACCTGAACATGCCTGGACAACCTCACGCAAACATCGGTTAGAAATGCAAATTTATTGGCACAATGAATCACCTGCTATGAATCTGTAGAGCGCCTTCAGCCATCATGATGTTGCATTCACTGATTTTGATTTTGTATAAGCCGTTGGCGCGCGACATGGAGGCTCCGCTGGACCCAGCCTGACAGCTCAAGCTTGCTGCCGTCTACCCACGGTCCCAGTACACATTTGCCCCTGTTGCCTAAGCATCGGACAGCATGGAGAATGGAACGGAGGCATTCTGTTGCCTCCATATCTGTTTCACAGAAGGCCTCAGAATTGCATTCACCACCCACAGAGCAAATAGGAAGGAGGCGGCTTGGCCACATGCTTCAACAACCGCCGCTGCTTTCTCTACTTTCTCGAAGGCTGCTTTGGCTCTCGCCTCTGCTTTCAGATGCTTTATTGCAGTATTGACAGGTCTGGCAAGCTCCTGCCTTCAATTCGTCAGGGGCCTTGTCCGGATGCACCTCAAAACAAGCACTGAGTCCTAGGGACCCTTGCACAGACACGTGCACATGGCGGAGGCTCTCTGAAATTTCGTCTGCTAACCTGTAATCTCACTCTGTTGCCATGCAGTGGTGGCCAGTAGGAAGGCAACAGCTTTGGCTTGATTTGGTTTGACGCACTGTGGATACCCAAAGTAATCTAAAGTCCTCCATAGCGCAACCCTGCCTCACAAACAGATCACACCACCTCAAATTCACCACAAGCCCAGTAATCATTCCTGTAAGCGAATGCCGCCACCAAGGACAGCAGAAGCACTGGCCAAAGCACCTTCCCCGCTTCCCCTCCCCTAAAAACTTGTGAGTTGCCCTGCAATCTCCACATGTTTCCACTATTTCCGCCTCACCATCACTCCTTCCGCTACCCCAGTTGCATGAAGTTGCACGCGCAAGCGGAAATCTACAACAGCTTCAGCGCTCGAAACTTGCAAAAGGATGCAGAATGCTGCAGACATGTGCACCTTTAGGGCCAACTTCTTGTAGCAAGAACGGGCTGCCTTGCCATCTATCTTGTCCTCCACGCAAGCAGGTGTGGCGTTCGAACTCCGAGGGCATGCCGCCATATGCCGCTGATTCGCCTCGGGTCCGAGACCCAAAGTAGCGAAGCAGTCTGATGTCCGATCCAGGACTCTCCCCACCTGGCCAGTTTGTTTTTTCAGAGGCTCAGTGTCACGTTGTAGCAGCTTGTAGCACAGCCCACGCCAAGATGTGCCAAGATGTGCCAGCTGGACTTCCTCTTCTGCAGTGGCATCGTCAATGACTTGCCAGTCTCTTGACCTTTCTGCCTTTCGGACCTGGGCATGCTAGCAATATGTTAGCTGCCGTTAGCCAGGAGCGTTGACAACTTGGCCCAGTCTCTCCGGAGCACACCACAGAAGGCCACAGAAGGCCGAGCTGCCGGCAAAAGGGGCACCAACGACTCCTTTGCCCTTTTCTTCTCCGATGATCTCCGCCCCAAGCGCCTTCTTAGCACCGTACAGAACAGCGCACATTGCAACAGCTAGAGCAGCTAGAGTTGTTGTAAAACTGGCTGTCAGCAAGGCCTTGCTACGAAGTTGCTCTTCTGCCGAAGATGCTACGTGTCTTCCATCCAGAGACCGCCACCGGCCGTCCGGAGAAGCAACCTGCAAGTGTACTTGGCATTGGCACTGACTTGCGCAGAAGAACCACGTGTTCGTCGAGCGTCTGACCAAGGCATGAGTCCCACCCAAACTTGCCACCTGCCACCAAAATGAAAAACCATGCCAACTTATCCAACTTCGTCACACTGCATGAAAATGCAAATGAAATATGAGTCAGGAACAACAAGGCGATCCCCCAGCAGCAGGGCCTTAGAAGCTGCTGCAATGCTCCAAATGTCCAAATGAATGCTCTCGGTGACAAACTGCATGAGTCGAGGGCTACCGCGATGGAAACACCTTCCCAGCAGCACCCTGCCTGTTGCACAAGCTGGACCTTAGGCCACGGTCAGATCGGTCAGGTGCTGGCATGGCCAAAACATGCCAAAACCCAGGGAGTGGCATCTAGCTCTGCAAGAATCGACCGAAGGAGGCCCCTGGGTCAAAGCACGGGCTTGCAAAGGTCTGAAAGTGAATCTTTCACGCTTTCACCTTTTAATCGGCCTCAGGTCCGCATCATGCCAGTAGGTGATCGATGCCTACAAGCACCACACACAAACGCGTTCGAGACAAGCAACTGCAGCCTGCAGTTAACAGCTCAGAATGAAAGTGTAGGCTCCATGCACTGAGTTGTGGCAAGAGCTTGGTGTGAAAATGCTTCGAGCACCATTCCACAGCTGCTCCACCTCAAGCCACTCGGCTAAAAAATCTCGTTCTAACCTGGACACCAACAAAACATGGCGAGGAGATGCACTTTGTACTCAGGCGTCAACCGCGCACCCCATCAAACATTGCAAAACATGCCGCCGGCCTGGGTCGAACTTGCAGATCCCAAAACATCCCAGGAATGAGGATTATCAACATATGGGTACTGATGTGGTGGGGCTGGAAGGCTCATAAGCTTGATGAGCGAAAGCACACTTACAGATTGCGATCTGTTGCGCATGGGCTCCCCAAACACTGTAGTGAAAATTGCAACTGCTGCGAATTCGCTTCGTAGATCGGAGGAGCTGCGCGAAGCTCAGCATCGCTAGCCGCTAGCAATGTCCCAATATGTTCCACTGACACAAGCCAAGGCCTTTTCCAACATGAAGAAAGACCACAGGCCACCGAAACCCGGCAGGCCTGTCTCGACTCGTCGCAAAGTCCCTGAAGGAATTGAGAGCCCCAAAAGTCTACTGTTTAAGCGCGAAGCATCAGAACTAACATTACGAAGAATGGCGGGGTATGAGGCGAAGCCTCTTCTCGACTAAGAGGTCGGCTGGTCGGCTCCAAAGCCTCTCCCCACCGCGCCTGGCGGCGATTGTCGGCTCCAAAGCCTCTCCCCACCGCGGCGGAAGGCGATTCTGAAGAAGAAGCGACGGAGTTGGAAGCGAGAGGAGCTCCAGTGAAGGGAAATATTCCTGATGTAAGCAGAAGCAGAGACCAGGCACGGTCAAAGCAAGGCCAAAAGCCGGTTGATGAGAGACCAACGGTTGGCAAGAGGTATTCCCGGCAGTTGGGAGGCCCCTGCAGTCCGCCGCCACCAGAAGGGCTGTGAACAAAAGGCGCTGGCAGCGTGGCGAAATTCTCAGGGAGCAGACCAAAGCGAAAAGCCCTGCAGTCTGTACGTTAGAGGCCCCCCAACAAAATGCAGTTGACTGGAGACCCACGCGGAAGAATCGAGCTTGACAGCAGAAGGAGGCACCAAGCGAGCACGAATAACTATTGTCATCGAAGACAATCTTGTTGCAACCAGCGAGGATCAGAGTCCGAGGCCCACGGGGAGAGCCAGGATGGGGGAGAGCCAGGATGGGGGAGAGCCAGGATGGGGGAGAGCCAGGATGGGGGAGACGCGCCCCATCGCAGCGCAGGTCCACCGCAAGCCAGAAAAGGACCCGGACCCGTGGCCGGAAGGGCTTCAGGCTATGCCGAAATTTGGACATGAGGGCCAGACGCTCTGATGCGGAAGTGGGGTCCGCAAAAAGAGGTGCACGGCGGGGGCCGTACACGGAGTACGTGAGGATCAGGCCAAGTGGTCGAGCAGTCTCGGGCAAGGGGCCCGGGCAAGGGGTCTGGGCAAGGTGCCGGGCGGCGCGCCCACCACAATCACTCTGGGTGAGCAGGCCAGAGCAGACCTGGGGAGAAGGCGCCAGGGATCGGCAACACCCTCCACGCTCCCTTGTCCACGGATGTCAATGGGATATAGCGGTCAACCCCCCACGTCTCCCCCACATCCCCCATGACATCCTTCCCGCGGAGCCCTCTCCTCTGTCAACCTCCTCCGTCATCTCGTTAACCGTTTCTTCTTCGCGCCCACTCTACCGTCAGAAAGCGATCAGATATCGGGCCTTCCGCGGTGAAGCACTAAAGAACCCGACCCCAGAGGGGCTTTCGGGTAAAAAGTACAAGATCCGTGAAGCCAGGGCACTGGTCCAGGAAGAACAGCGGTGTTTTCATGGCCGCACCGGTCTTGACCAACTCCTTCGCCCGCTCAGTGGAGGCCATGGTGAGTTTTATCCTGGACACTGCCGCTGCCTTCAGGATCATGGATCTAGGTCGGTCTGCGGCATTCAGGTCCTGCGGCAAAGTATCGGGCTCTCAACGGCACATCGTTGCTCGGATTTGCTCGAGAAAGCACTGGAAGCTCCAGAGCTTGGCCTCGTCGGTCTGTCCAACCAAGGAAGCACCCACGCTCGTTGACACAGAGTACTCGATGGGGTCATGAGGAACATCACAATCGACATACCTTTTCCCAGTTTTGCACTTGGGTTTCAATCAAGCCCCAGGGTACATCACGCCGCTTGACTGTGGCTTACACTGTCTGAGCTAAGGCACGAGTTTGTGTCGGCATCTATTTTCAAGTAGCGGCCCTTGACGGGGTCAAAAGCCATCGGAGCACTGCAGTGCCTGAAGAACTCCTGCAACGCTCTGCATTCGGACATGCTGTTGCCGTCAGTGCCCCCGTGCAACGCGAAATAGACCCGGAACCGAACTGGCCCTAGTAAACATGGAATCTGCACCACGCTGCACCATTCGTAGCAAGATGCTGCATGTGCTGAGTCGGCCAGAAAATAACTTGTTTGGGCCCATGACGAATACTTTTTTTGCGCCTGGACGACTTCAGAAACCACCTTTTTTCCGTGCAACAGCACCGTCTACGATGCCAATTCCAAAGCTTCAACGCAGCAGCGAACAAAGGCTGGACCGACGCTGCCACAAACTCCCAGCACTCTCACATGAAGACGATGCTGCGAAGAGACCGTGGGCCAGTCCTTACTGAAAGCTCGGGGCTATTGTCTCGAAATGTCTCGAAGGCAATCACAACAGCTGGCATGTTTCAGACATTTTCAGACTACACAAGGCCCAGCCTGGCCAGAGAATGTCGAAGATGAAGATGATGAAGTGACATTTTGCCGCCCAGAAAGTGATAGGAGTTGCTTCGAGGCCGGTGCCTCGACCACGCGTTGAATCATCCTTTCGGCCGACGACGGCATGCAACACAATGCTCGTAATCGGCTTGTCGCCAGTGCAACCTCAATGGCATTTTCCTCTTGCCTGGACCATTCAACATTGCGAAGGCCACGAGGAAGCTCCAGAGCGCATTGCGCGATGTGAATCTGGAATTGGCTGTGGCAGGCACCTTCTTGGAAAATGGCTGTCCCACCCCTCTGAGTCACTAGATCAGCAGGCAGGTTCAATGTAGACATCTCTTGCAACAGGCACGCTGCTGTCCTCCAGTGCGCACCGGTCATTTGGAGCAGCAGAGAATTGAAGCACAGTGTGTCATGCTCTGTGCGATATTCTGCATCTTCAGCTATCATGCGTAACAGTTGGAGACTTAATGGCCAGTGACTTGCTTTTGCACAAGCACTTATGGCCGAATTCGCGCTACGCTTCAGCTTCTGCGCTACAACCCGCGAGTCTGCAGCAAAGATTGACCGGGCTCTATGCAGCATATGCAATGCCTGCATCCATTGCTCGCCCGACTCACATGCGCTGACAACTGAGTTCCACGTGATGTGATCCGCTTCTACGCCGTCTGAAAGGATCTTCTCCATGATCGCGATAGCCAGCTTCCACTGTCTAGATCGCTCCAAAGCACTCATGACCTTAACTGGCAGATGCAGTTTCCCAGCACCTGCTGTAGTGTTGCAGCACACATTGGCTCAACAGTGCTAAGTCTGTGGCGATACTGTAGCTAAACACAGTCGGGTGAAGCTCTAAAAGGGACATCTCCCTCATGAGAAAAATAGCATCTTTCCATCGCCGTCCCTTTCCACAAGCAGCTATACAAGTATTGAATGCCATGACATCGGGCTCTGCCAATGATGTCTCCATACCCCTGAGAAGCAGCAGGGCCCGCTCCCACTGAGAGGACTTCTCGCATGCAGTAATGATGGCCCCCCAAAACTGAACGCTGGGCGCCAATCCGCGGTGTCTCACGGACCTTATCAAAGCCAAGGCGTTTTCCCATTTGTCCGCAAACTCCAAGCAGCTTGCCACGGCACCGTAATGGTGCACTGTTGGCTGAACGCCAAGGGCATCCGTCTCTATTAGGTTCAATACTGCCAGCGCTGGTGCCCATGCTGCTGCAGATCTGCAAGCTCCGATCACAGTCGTGCAAAACATTGAGTCTAGCCCTTGGCCTCTCAATGAAACCAGTAAGTGCAGTGCAACATCCCAGCGCTTGGCTCTGCCACATGACTGCACTGCCCTGCTGTAGCTTGGAAGGTCCTGCACGGGCGCTCTGCAACATGAAGCTGGTCTAAGGCCACGAGAACCTGTCTTACCATCTCTACTCCTTAATAGCAGCCCTGCTTGCATGCTCAGATGCCGTAGGAGCCGCTTGGCCACTCAGGTCGTCAAGGAATTGCTGCCATCTGCTTATGCTTTGTGAGAACCGCCGCCCCCCTCGAAGCTGCCAAGCAAATCGAACAAGCATTTTGATCTCGAACAAAAGTGGCTCCAGAAGCTGCAGACATTTCCCTACTTGCGCTTGTATGGCGGCAGGTGACAGGCAGTGATCTCAAAAGGCTTTCAAACTGAATAACATGATCGAGGGCCTTGTCTCCCACTCGCTGCCAACCATTTCCACGTGGCTTTCTTGCCAAGCGGAGCCTGTAAGACTAGTCAGCAAGTCGCCGGAACCATATAATTTGTGATCATGGCAGCATCAGCCGATCAATGAACATGAAAAGCCGTTCCAGCCCTTTGCTAGGTAATCATGCTGCCCCAACGAAACGTCCACTGAAGATTGCACTACCTGCACTTTACAGGCATTTTTGCTGGAGAACCGCCGCCAAATTGTCCATACGAATAGAGTTCGCAAGCAGCCATCGTCAAAGGTATGTGGGTGCTAGTCTTAATCCCCGAGTCACTTGGCCACGCGCTTTGTGAAGTCAGGTCCCGCAAATGGGAACAGCAGGCAACACCAAGTATGTCCAAATATGTGGCTCTCCCTGGGCCGTATTTGACCTGCCTTCAAGAACCACAGGCATGCTCTGCAGCAGGGTGACGGGTCAAAATTAAAACAATCAGAACGAAACAAGTGCATACTCACTCCCCAAACGCCACCATATATATAGGTATATAAAATACAAAAGCAAAAGCCGGCACTTTTACATCAATTGGTCATCATCTGGTCGCTCCTCTTGCTAAGGTGTTGAGCACCAAAATCAAGAGGGCAGGTCATCATCTGGTCGCTCCTCTTGCTAAGGTGTTGAGCACCAAAATCAAGAGGGCAGGAAAGAGTCACCCCGGGTGGGTGGGTGGGAAAAAGCAGGAAGGCCGCCACACTTGGCCCAAAATGGCCACCGTGGCAGTACCCTCCTACCACGTTCGGCACATGTCACTACCACAATGCACGCAGTGTGTTCTGCGACAAGTGCATACTCACTCCCCAAACGCCACCATATATATAGGTATATAAAATACAAAAGCAAAAGCCGGCACTTTTACATCAATTGGTCATCATCTGGTCGCTCCTCTTGCTAAGGTGTTGAGCACCAAAATCAAGAGGGCAGGAAAGAGTCACCCACATGACCAGGAGGACCGAGTGTGACAGACGCCAGCTTTTGCCAACCTGCCGTTACGGCGCGTCGTCCGAAACAGAGGCGGCGGATGGGGAGGAGGAGGAAGATGATGATGAGCTGGATGCCGACATGGCATCCTGCCCTCTAAAGCATCTTTTGCATTTCTTTCCTGGGTGATCAAGAGGCACCCAGGCAAACAAAGTATTGTCGGTAGCAAAAGGCCAAGAGCATTTCGTCCTCCAGTGCCTTGGATGGAGGGCATGCCTAGGGTCCGATAAGTCGGTTGCACAAATGTGGACTTTTCCCCCCTGAGACTGGTTGAAAACAAACATGTCACCAGCGTTGGGAGGTGGACCTGAGCTAGCATGCTCTGAGGAGGCCTCGCAGTCCGAAAGCCAGTCTGGCGATGGGAACGCAATGGCAGGCAACGCGAGGGCATCGCGGCCTCTTTCCAAAAGTTGTTCCAGCTCTCTTCTCACCCGCTGTAGGCGGTCAAGGTGACCAGCTTCAACGGCTAGTTGCCCCAACTGCTCCACTGGCGCATTCCGAAGGTACTGGAGAACGATAGCCGAGCCCCATCTTCCGAAAATTTGGATGCGCCAAAGCTCAATTCCCTTTACCGCCATAAATTGGGCCCCTGTTGCTCTGGCAGAATGGCCAGTAAAAGCCCGTGCCCCATTCCGATGCGTAACCGCTAAGCCCAAATAGGCAGCCAGGCACTGAAAGGTGTCAGACCACCCTGACTTGGAAGGTGGGCAGCCGTTGGCATCAGTGAAAACAGGCGACGTGGGCGGCTTTCCCTCTACCTGAGCGAGCAGACAGTGGTAAGGACATAAGGCCCTGTCCATCGCTGAACATGCGCAAGCGTGACGCCGGGAGGCACCCAATGCGACAAAATCAGTCTTTGATGAAGGCAGGAGCCATGTCACTGTGCGGTCGGCATGGTTGAAAGAAAGATGCTCGACCTTGGACCTCGACGCCTCGATTTCCCGGAGCATCCACCACGAAGCAATCACGGTGGATCGCCCTGGGTGAGTGGGCCCCGAAGCTGCAACGGGAAGCGGGGACTGAAAGTCTGCGACCTTATCAAGGGGGAGCGCTTGTGCCTGCTTAGCAGGCCCAAGCCCTCTTTGACAACTCCGCTTGGCAGCTTGATATGCTTGATGCAACTGTTCAGACCAAGCGTGGCCCTCGCTTATATGATGCTGCTTGGCTACCTCCAGATACTGTGCAGCGGAACGGTAGCCAGCAAGCTTGAGCGCTCCCATCACTGTATGTATGTGGGAAGGCGTGAGAGGAAAAGGCGCCGCAAAGCATGCCTCCTCAGACAACCTTAGCCAGAGCTTCTTCCTTGACTCGATGGGGCCTGCCGAAGTGCAAGAAACAACCTCTGACAACAGGGCAGCCTTACAGGCCAATGGGTTTCTGGCCGCGGCGACTGCTGCCCGTGAGCTACCTCGACCATATGGCTTGGGTTCGCCCCGAGGAAGAGGATTGATCACCAGTGCCTGTGCTTGGGGCCCCTCCGAGGGCCGCCCGAATGGAATGGCAGGGCCTTCATGTAGGATGGTTTGCCTGGGCCTGGTGTTACCATGTGGCTCCCTATCTCTTGGGTAAAATGTACTAAGTGATCGCTTGTACCTGGGCATCTGGGCAGAAGCAAGAGTGCAGCTTCAACAAGGTGAGCAACAAGCGCAAGACCTACAGCACAAGCCCTACAGCGCAAAACCTACAGCGCAAGACCTACAGCGCAAGACCTACAGCGCAAGACCTACCGCGCGAAGCAGGCACGAACTGCGTGGTCCCTTTTTATACCTTCCAGAAGGCGTCGTTCAGGTTCACCTGAACAAGCTTGACTTTGACGAGGGCCTCCGGCCACTCGGGCGGCTTCGGCGAGAAGCGCCTTGAAAGTGCGTCAGCGTACACATTAGTGACTCCCGGGATGTGACTCAGACCTCCGATTCTGTAGCACCGGAGGGCTTGGTCCAAAGCGAATTCCCGGGCAAGAATATTCAGCTGTGCTGAATGGGCGCTGCCTCTCGCAAGCGCTTGAAGAAAACCAAGGTTGTCAGACTTTGCCCTGAAGGTTGCTCCGTGGGCAATCGTGGGAAGCCACAATCGGAATGCAACGAGCAAGGCTAGTCCCTCCCAGAGCGTATTGAATTTTGACACTCCTCGCTCAGCACCGAACTTTTTCAAGACACTATCGGGTATGGGCAGTGAGAAGGCCTCGAGCACGCGGCCTCCTCGACGAACTATGCCAAACTATGCCACCAAGGCCCCACGGTGATGCGTCAGTTACGATCTCGAGGTCAGTGTTCTCTGGGAAGGCGTAAAAGGTCCTTTCAAGCGGCCCTGGCGCGCCAGACATCAGCGCCCTTACCCACTTCAGTGCTGGGCGAATCCTCTTGACATGAACCAGCTGTCTGTACCGCTTGAGCGCGGTACCGTCATCCGCGAGTACATGTCTAGACAAAGCCGCCCAGAACGAAGTGAGGAAGGGTCTGAGGTGCGGCACCAACCCGGCCACGAAAGAAAGTGACCCCGTGTAGGAACGAAGAGCGCGGGAGCCTACGACGGGCTTTGAAAGGATGTTGTCAGTCTTGGCCAGAAGTTGCGAGACTTTGGTTGCTGGGATTGACACACGGACGGCCTTCTCCATGTCGCTGCAGCATATCAATGCCCCAATCCACTCCAGCTGCTTCCCACCAGTGGCTTTGGACATTTTGATGGGGAAACCGGCGACGGCTGTCCACAGCAATGCATGAGTGAGCTTACGGACAGAGCACTCCATGTTGCCTGCCATCACATAGACGGGATCATCTACGTAGACCTGCGGGTCGGTTGCCGATACAGCTGCAGTAGTTCGTCCCAACCACGCAGCGAACCTTCCCCAAAGGGTGGGGGATGAGCCCGAACCAAAGACCAAGGTGTCGAAAACAACCACATAATAGCTACCGCCAGGTCCAGGAATCGCAGCTGTAGTGAAAGATTTATCCTGTCCTGCTGGGACGTTCATGAAAGCGTCACGAATGTCCACACCTGCCAAGTAAGGCGCCTCGCCACTGCGGTACGCGCGGAGCACTGCGGCAACCACATCCAGTAAGCGAGGTAGGAGGACACGTTCCCCCTGCCTGCATGCCCGGTTCACCTGGCTTTCTTTCAAGTCCCAGACGATACGTGACTTCTTGACCGGTTGTCCCCTGGCATCGAGCTTGTACTTGACGACGACACCCAGCTTATTGAGGACGAAGTCGCGGCCAAGCTCTGCTTTCGCCGAGGAGACGGCAGAAGCCCCTTTCCACGTAGTCGTGGAGGAGTTCTTGAAGGTCCTTGGCCTCCTCCACAGCTGAACTGTAGTTGCACCATCCCTCCAAAGACCTGGCTTGAATATGGTCGGCTTCCACCTTGTCCACTCCGGGCGAAGGAGGGAACACTCCAGATGTTGGGATTTGCTCCGTAATGCCCAGCGGGGCGCCGTGGTCAAGCCACTGAGCCAGGATGTCCGAGTCGGGGTCGCGGGCGACGTTGCCCCAGGCCTGGATGACCGCAGCGCTCAAGGGTGTGCAAGCCTTGGCGGTACGTTCCCGGGTTCGTTGCACGGACGTAGCGCCAAGGAGGGTGAGCACGGAGTCGCGTATGGTCTGGACCAGTTTGGCCGGATATTCCTGGGGCTCTTCTCCCTGAAGTATGGCCCGGGCCGGAGACAAAAGGTCTGGCCACTGATCGACTGCTGAGTCGAACAGTGTCCGAACCGCTTCCCCTGCCTGCTTTGAGCCATGCACCCTAGGGAGCGAAGCTGCGGGGTTGCGCATGCCGCCCAAGGCCTTGAGGTTTTCTCGCTCCCTGTCAGTGAGGTCCTTCGGGAGGGCATTGAACTCTCCAGCCGGATCTTCAGCACGCGCAAGCCCCCGTCACGGGATGATCTCCCGCGCCAGTTCACTACGCCTCCAGGCATCGTGGATGCTACGGGCGATGACCTCGCACAGATGTGGAGCGCACTCACTTTGGACCGTGGCATCGACTGCCTTGTTTTGAACCACTAGCGGATGCGCTGCCCTGTAAGCGCGGCCTTGGTGATCAACCTGGTCTCGCACTGGGTGATGGCAGCGCACTCCATCCAAACCGTTAAACCGTGAAATGCGAACCTGGAGTGCTTGGCGGTTCCCAGGCCGAACATGCACTGATCGAAGTCCGCGGTATAGGCCTGGTGCCTTTGCAGGAGATTACGGATGGAGGGCATGTGCCAGAGCGACACCTTCTCCTCACCATACACGGGGTTCTCCAACCCCCAAGCCTTGCCCAGATCGCCCTGGTTGGACAGCACGTCCACAGTGTGAGCGATCAAGGCGTTGGCCGACTTCGTTTGACCTCGTCCTTGCTGAGGCCCGGCAAGCCGGACGGATGCTCGGTGTCCCTGATCGGCCGAGGCCTCTCCCTCAATGGACAGAAAGTTCCACAAGGTGTGGCAACCCAGACGGCATCAAAGAAGCTGTCCTTGACATCTTGGATGATGGGGCCCCACTCGGCCTCGTTGAGGACGTCGGTCTTGACTGCCGCCAATTTGTCCACTGCACAGACCAGCCAGCCCTTCGTTGCCAGAAACTGCTGCAAGTTCCCCGGCCTGGGTTTGCCGCTGAAGAGTATCAAAGCCCTCGGCTTCTCGGCTTCAGAGCCTGGCTTCTCCACCCAGGCACCGTAGTTTCTGGGCCCTTTGGCCAGCACCGGGAAATCTGGCAGTCTGCCTCTGTGGCTGAACCGAAGGTTAGCCGGCAAGGCCTTAGGTGTGCTGGGCTGTTTGGGCACAGCTGCACATGGCGCGGCTGATGCCTCCAATGGGGTAGGCGCGGCAGCCACAGGCAGGCCGGCACCCCGAGGAACTGGCATGAGGCCTGGCGCCGAAGCATCCCTGAGATTGGAAGCCGGCGCAGAAGTGACCTGCGCAACCTTCCTCCTCTTTCCAGGCGGAGGTGTTGGTGGTTTATGCGCCGGACGTGACTCAGCAGATGAAGTGTGCATTCAGTTGGCCTTGGCTTTTGGGCAGGAAATGGCTTGATGCGGGCCCAAACAGATGTTGCACTGGTGAGACCTCTTGTGTTCACACCTTCCCTGCGCCGCAGCCGTGCCACACTTCCCCTGGTTGTAGTTCTTGCAGATCTCGACGCCTTTGCGGTTGAGGACATAGACGTCGCCCTCTTTCCGCGAAAGATCCTCGCCCTGAAACTTACGTTTTGCCCTGGCCCTGCGCTTCGCTTCGGCCGGCTCCGGTGGTGGAATGCCGGGTCCGCCCGTGCTCCCGCTGCCTCCTGGGGCCTTTGCAGCGGATGATTTGTGCTGAGCCAACCAGAGCGTGGCTGGTGTCACCAGTTCCCGCGTCCAGAAGTCCTGCTCTTTGATGGCGCCAGCGAAGGACGCGTTCCACGGCCTGGCTGCTGTGAAGCCAAAGGCTGGGTCTCCAGCAAGCAGACGCCTGATGCGCTCAAGATGCTCAGACCTCATGCGGGACTCGGCGCGGTAGATAATCCACCAAGCATCATCCCCAAACTGCTGGACGAAGCCACGCACCAGCTCACTGTAGGCATCCAGCCTCTCAGCATCCACGGCATCCAGAAGGAGTAAAGCAGCCCTAAGCACCTTGAAGGCTTGATACCACGCATGGAAGGTGGAGGGACCGGGCTGTTCTCTCTTGCTCCATTCCCCGGTGGCCACGTTGAGCGTGTAGCTGGTGAATGACTGCTTACGGAGTAGGCGGAGCCCGTAGGGACCGAAAATGCTGAAATCAGCATATGGCGGGCTGCCCGCTGCCAGGACTTGTTTCAAAGCCGCTAACTGATCCGGTGAAGGATCAACGTCGGGACCTGGGAAATCGCCAAACTTCGCTTTGTAGTCGGTGTACATTACCTGAAGCTCCGACTGTGGTATCGGAAGGACCTCTGCATCCAGAGTTGGGTCCAAGATGGAGGCAAGTTTGAGTTTGCGTGAACCTCCAGTTGGAGGGCCTGGAGGTGGGACCGGGACGGGCGCGACGGAACCTGTGCCAGGAATGTCGTCAGCTGGGGACCGGCCCATCAAGAGCAGACAGACTCGCCTGAACGATTCCACCCTGGCACCCTCCACCAGAGTAAGGTTCCGTGTTGGCCTCGGTTCGCCTGGTCCAGGGGCCGCACCGGAAGGAACCTGCAATGCAATCACTGCAGTGTCCCATCCACTGCGAGGGATGAGGGCTACCTCGCGAACCCTAGCTGGCTGGCCAAGGGCCGACCGCAAGCTTGCTTCAAGTTCCAGCTCTACGCCTGCCCAGGCCAAAGCCTCGTTGAGGTTCGTGATGGCTGCGAGCTCTGCTGCAGTGGGATCCATATTACTTGTGGCGAAGGCAAAGGGCGCAGAAGCCGACGCAAGTAAAGGGCAGACGGCCAGGTGCACGAAGTCTCAACTGCCTCCCAATCTCTGCCAGTGTCCTCCACGTAGGAAGGGACTCTAAGCAAGAGTCGGGAACGACAATCAAGTCCATGCAGCACCCCCCCACCTGTGAGCGACTCCCGGGAAAAAGCAGGAAGGCCGCCACACTTGGCCCAAAATGGCCACCGTGGCAGTACCCTCCTACCACGTTCGGCACATGTCACTACCACAATGCACGCAGTGTGTTCTGCAACATAAAGAACAATACCCATCAAAAAATGACACTTCTTTCCTCATGCAAAGGCAACACTGACTCACCAACAATGTGTTAGTGGCGTGATGTGGCCTCTCATGCCCTGTGCCGCAGCACTAACTTCACTCGGTCTTCGCACGAGCAAGAATTGACTGGCAGAGTCAAAGCAGAGGATGAATCATAGCAGATCCGCCAAGGCCTCGGGCCGCACCGTATCCCACCTCTCTACCCTCCTGCAGTGTGAGTCGTTTTTGCTTGGAACAGGTGCCCCCTACCCGGGGACCCGACCCGACCTCTCACTCCCCTTCACCGAAAACCACAACTGCCCTTTCCTGGAAGTGACGGCCTTGCCTCGCCACGGCCATGGCCGCGAGCCCCGGCCGAGGCGGGTCACATAGTGTTGCAGCGACTTGCGGATCGGTTAGTGCGGATACTTCATGATACTTCCACTTTCCGCGGAGTTATCTGAGGTTAGGCACTCCAGGGATACTCGGTTGGATTCTCGTGGGCTTGTCTGCAGGTGGGTATTGCAGGGATACTCGGCAGGTCTCTCTGAAAATGCTCCCGGGATCTCTGTGCAAGTTTGGGCTCGGCGAGATTCCTTGAAAGCAGAGTGCGGATTTGGGTAGAATGTCTTAACATGGAGATGCTGTAGTTCGCATTTGGTCGCCCGAAAGCACTCGTTTTTGCGGCATCTGAATATATCAACACCATTAGGATGCAAGAACACTCAGCAGTTGAAGCTTCCAAAAAAAAGATTTTCTCCAGCACCCCTCGCACCTCACCCCCTCCCCCTCACCCCCCCACCCCCGCCGCCACATGCAAGGCCCAGAAACAACAACACAATCACGTTCCAGGCCTCATCGGCTTCTCAATCGGCTCTTCGAAGTCAAAGTCCTCTTTGGGAAGCTCCTCGACGTTTGGACATATGCGACATGCGCTGGATACACGTCATGCTGCACCTCTGGTTTCCAGAACGTGAACCTCAGCTCCACGGACCTCGCTGCCAGAGGCGCTTCGAAACGCAGTTCACATCTGCCAAACTGGCGGACACTAAGAGCGTAAGAGCTGAAAGCATCTGAGAGCTGGAGCCTTCTCTGGGCTGCTTCGAGCTTTGCATCCTCAAGAATTTCATGAGCTCATAAGCACTCGTGAGAGCTCAACTTGGCCTGTACTTGAGCTGTGGCTTCCACCAGGCCTTTGGGGCGTCGCGGCACGCATTCCGCAAACTAAGCCCATCCTTCGACACCATCATACAACATTTATCGACATTTAGCAACATTTAACAAGGTGCTGTGCTCAAACTGCTGGATTATGCTGGATTCCTTGATGGCTTGTGCTCGTGTCTTCCGTCGAGGTCCCCGCACCTGGAAATGGAGAAAATGCCACCGATGGCCGGGATCTACCGTTATCTGCCCATGCCTTCGAGTCCTCGTACTTATCCCCCACCATCTTTGATACGTACAAGACCTCTCGACATCGTCATGTCTTACGGAATGCTTACAGGTGTGAGGAAGTCGGAAGTCAACCTGAGAGCAGCGCGCTTCGAAAACCTGCTGCCTGCTGATCTTACAAATCACAGAACACTACTTAGAATAGGAAACATTCCAACATGCGCTGCGACCTCACTATCAATCTCAAGCACGTCTCCAGCTTGAGCTTCTCTTGCCTCTCTCTCCTGACAGCGCTCAGGCATCCAAAGTCAGGCAATTACCACAGTAAACCCCATGGTAAACCCCTGATGCTCCTGCCTTCCTCATGGTTTCTTCGCGGCCCTGGGCAAGTTGCCACATGGGCGTCCCTGCCACAGGGAACCAATGGCAAAATGAAGCCAGCGTTGTTGATGCATGATGACAGATGTCGAAGGCCAAAGCTAAGCGACACACCACTCCATCCTTCACTGAATTGGCACGCCATAGTGCCTCTACCAATTCAAGATGAGGAGAGGCAGAGGCAGTATAGGCAGTCAAGTCGAACCTAGTGCGCTGCTTACCCACCAGACCCCTAAACGTCAAGAAGGTGCAGTGGCCTAGGCTAAGTTGATGATCCCAGACTTCAGGAACACGTGTTGGGTTTTCTCTCAAAGCCACTGAGAGACAACGTTGCCTGGCCGAGGGGTTGGGCCACAAGGCCGCAATCCTGACCTCCTACCTACTTGAGCATGGTGGCTACCTGTCACAACAACCATTTCAAGATCAGTTTGGGTGCACATGAGCAGCCATTGTCTCGGAAGACTCAGCCTTCGCATTTCAAGGCTTGAACTTGCCAGACTGCAGGGACATCGGTTGCAAGTCTGTTGCAAAGGCATGTTATCACAGGATGCGTCGCTGGGTCGCAAGCGCCTCTCCACAAACCCGATGGGTCTGTGGATGACGACAGTCAAGGAGGAAGTGTGAAAACCCTTGGCGTGGCACATCCAGAGTGAGCCCGGTGCGAGGCGCTCAGCGTCTGCCGGCGCTCATTTCCTCGGCTCTTGCTCCAAGAAGACACTCATGGTGTGGCAGATGTGGCAAAGATTGGCAAAGCAACCCAACGCAGCTCAGACTGGCACATTGTTTCGGATGGCCTCGAAAATCGCACGGCGATAGTTTTCCTGAGGAAAGAAGGATGGAAAGAGCCCCGCGTGACCACACCATTCGGCCAAGTCGGCCCACGCAATAAGCGACTTGCAAGTGCAAGTTGCATGAGCAAAAATTAAAAAATTGGAAAGTGGGCCTGATTAGAGGGAATGCCGGCAACTCAAGCAACATACATTCTAATCATTCTATGAGTGCCTTCCTCACGTTGCTGGGTAGCACGCTTGGCGGTATTGGTCGAACCTTCGACAAAACGAAACCGCACCAGCTGCCTGCCAACACACGAATCTCTGTGTGCATGGGTAAATCGATCTTCTTAGGGATCCAAACCTCCATGGATGTGGCATCCCGTGGTCTCCTCGGGCTTGATGCCGAAAAGGCCATGATGTGCCATGCCATGCTCAGGCAAGAAAGCAAGCAGGGCACAGGGGTGTACTGCTCATTACTGCTCACTCCTCAGGCTGCCCGGATTGTAGCTTAGCTGAAGTGCCTCGTCGCAACGCTTCTATGCTCACACTGCTCACACTGCTCACACTGTGCCAATCTCTGCCATGTGCTCGCGACCTGGTTTCGTGGCTGACTTGTGTCTGACCTGAGCCGGGGTTGGCTGCATCATCCTGCATCCTCCTTTAGATTGACACTCCAATCGAGGTAAGCCCTCCACAAGAGAAAAGGTGTTCGCTTATCCTGGAGGATGCGCTGGACCATGCTGCATGAGATGCAGAACTTCGGCTACAGTGGAAATGCAAAGCAGCGCGCAGAAACCCAAGGGCGCACCCTTGCGGACATGATAGTGGCCTTTAATCACGACATGCAGGCAGAAATCATGGAGACATGTCACAGCATGCACGGACGTTCTTGGCTATGCAAATCAAGAGCATTATTCCACGCATGTTTGAAAGTGGAATCTCCCAGCATCTCCCAACAGCAACATCGTAGCCAAATAGTCTGAGTATGTCTGAGACATGCGCCAGACCGGCACGGCATTGCTCTTGCGCATGTTGCTCCTACACACCATAGAAGATCTAGAAGCATGCTCCTTTTCTCGTCCGCCGCGGACCATCCTGCAAGTCCACTCGCAAGCCCTTGCCCTGGCAAACGATTCTGCCTGCACGTTGCAGGGGATGATAGGGGCTGAAGTTGAAGAACTCAACCATCCAATGCTCACATTCGTATGGCTATGCATGGCCTGCCGCTCCGACACCTGTCTTGGCCCAGGCCTGTCAATGCCACGGACAGAAACATCTGCTTGTGCCATCGAGACGTCGGAACATTCGGAATGGAGGAACTTGAAGAAGCCGCAGCCTCGAATGGAGTTCCTCCACCAGCCGTTCTGGGCGTTTCCCGAGCACTGAGGCCTGCAGACAAGCAAGCAGACTAGTCTGCAGCAGAACTGGTTCAATATTTGCAAGCATATGCACACGATGCCACCTACAGTATACCGGCATGCGTAAGGGACTCGCATTGCTGCGTGAAGGTCTCACCACAAAGCTCCCGGGAAGCCGGCACGAAGCCTGCCCGAACACAAGGCGCAGGCCAGATGTGGTCACGTGGTCATTCAATGTCATTCGATGATTCGGGGCCTTTGTACTTGCAAATCGGCGGCATTGACCGCAAGCGAGTGCTGAGGTCCTTTGCCCGGTCTTCCTCATGTGCTGAGGACATGAGCAGCGCAGAAGCTCGCAAATCGCAAGTGACAGCCAAACTTGGGTATCTTGGGCTTCTGCTGGCGATGTTGAGCATTGCTGAAGATCGCCTGTGGAAAGCACCATGGCTCGGCCGTGGTCAGGGAGCAATATTCTCTGGCTTGCCCGAGTGTTGCTCGAGTGTTGCTTTAGTGTTGCTCTAGTGTTGCTATGGTCTTTCGTTGGCTTGCATGATCGGTGTCTCAAGCGGCAGCAAAAAACCAGCGCGCGTCTGGCCACTTCTCCTCATAGACATGGCTGCTAAGAGAAATATCCTTGACAAGACCGTCAGCATGCTGCCCACCTTTTGCGCCGAAGGCATTGCCTGCCGCATTAACAGCATCCATAGCTGCTTCGAGCTGCATGCCCGCATGGCAGCTGCCCGGCGTGTCCCGGCAAACGTGCTGCAGGCGACAGATGCTGGGCCCATGGCTCGGGAGCTTTCTGGAATCAATCATTTTTCCTACGTTCCCACATGACAGGGAAACGATGCGGTGCAGCCACAATGCAGCCGCAACGCAGCCCTTGCCAACCTAACTCAGAAACACATATGTCAATTGGCAGACTTCTCATAACCACAAGACAGCTGTCACGTTTTCCCGTGCACTTTGTGAAACGGAATCTGAAATTTCAACTCAGATGCAATACCGAGCTGGCCTGGCAATACCGAGCACAATACTTCCAACTGCCGTCCAATATTTTCCGACCAGGAAGAGGTCTACACACCTTCGACATACACGGATCAGACACCATGTGATGATAAGCAGAGCCTCTGCGAGCTGTCATAGCCCTGAGCGTCTCGGCTTTCCTCACCTGAGGGCTCTGGGGTCCCGAGCCCGACATAAAATCCATCCCACGTTGCGCCTTCGGTGACTTGTGCTTGATGTGCTTGAGCACTTGCGGGACCTGGTTAGGTTTGAGCATGTTTGAACTCATGAGAGCATTCCGCGGCACTCCCAACACCGACCAAGTCTGTCTGAGCCCGCAACTCACTGGTACCCGGCTGCCAGCAAAGTTCGTCCTGTTTGACACATTGCCGGAAACATCGATGGCACAAACGTCCGGAGAGGTCTCGATATGCGACATTGTGCGAACAGCCTGCCAAAGCTGGCGTCCATGGAGGCGCAAGCCCCAATTGAGCTTGCCAGGTTCTCCCTGCGGTCGTGGTGCTTGTGGATATTCGCTCAACAGGTGTCACAAGCTAGCACACTTCCGCACATGAGCGTGTAGACGTTCTGGAACGGAACTCGGTCACTCCAAGTGCAAAGCAAGCGTTTCCACATATCTTCATCGGGCAACCGCAGCCTTCAGCAGTTGCGATCTGTTGCTGAAAAGCAGAAATCAGAACTCTAAGTCTCCAACCGGTACCGGCCTGAGTTCGGATCAGTTGCGCAGCAAAGTTCAGCCCGACTCGATGCTACACTTAGTTCGCTGCGGATTTCCAGCAGCCGCAGGACAGCAGAATTGAGCACTTTCAGTGTGCAGTACCTGATGCGCAATCGGCACCTCCCCTCAGATCTCTCAGGTCAACTGAGCATGAAATCTTGTGGCGCACTTTTTGAATAAGTGCATGTGCCAGATGTGTAGTGGGCAAGTTCTCAGCAAGGCATCGAGCCAAGAGATACCAAGAGGCGCACATGTTCAGCCTTGCAAAGGAAGCCAAGGGCGAGGCTCATCTTGGACGAAGCAATGAGCAATAAATATCAACGTCGCCAGAATGTTTCCAACTTCTGATGCCTGCAAAAGATATAGATCTTGAATCTTCTAAAAGTCTTCTAAGCCAGCGCTGGAAGCACCGTCAAGCCTGCATGTTCGTACACTGGCTGTACACATCCAAGAAATAAGCACTGGCATGCGCCAAGATAGTGCATATGTCCTGCATGCAACAACAAGAAGACAGCACGTGATGCCAACATCGAAGGCCGCAGTCCTCTACTCGGTAGTCGCACATATGCAAGAACCTGGAGAGCGAAGTGGAGCCAAGTGAAGCGAAGTGGGGAGAAGTCGACCCGACTTCTCATCTCATTCAAATTTCTTGGCTCCCCTCCCTTTTCCTTTGCCTTGCTTGAGCCGCACGTACCCACCCGCCACCACACGCACCCCAACCTCTCGTGTCCAGAAAACAGCTCGCACAAAAAGCAAGGACAATGTCCACATCCGGAGATGGATGAGGTACTTTTGAGCTCGCTTCCTCTTCCTTTTCCATACACCGCTTTCACCGAAGCGCGTCGTCGCATCGCAGGTGTAAAATCACGCCCTCACATGAAAGCCTGGCTGCTACATGGTGCAGCATGGTCTCTTGCTGTCCGGACAACACCAACAACTCGGTATTTGTGCCGTCTATGCCGTTGTTGGCCTGAATGCCAACAAAACCTTGCTCATCTTTGCCCTTCACATGGATTTCATGAAACAGAATTTTACATTGCTGGATGTAGCTTTTGCGGTCTGGAAGCAGCAAAGCTTTCTGCGTGATTCCGCGTGCGATTCTGTTAAGACAACCTCTGCTTGGAATCTTGTTTGGTCTAGCTTGCAACGCGAGCATCTTCAGGCCCTCTACTTGAGAAGGAAAGCTGTACTGGCTCTGTATTTTGATCGGAGCCTCTACTTCCTTAAATTACACCCGATACTAGGCAAACCTCTCTTCCCCACATATGTATAAAGTTTTTGCTTACTTATGCTTATATTTATGTATTTCCAATTACGTTATATTTATAGTTTTAGATATATACACACATATACTTAGATGTATATCTATATTGCTATTTGTTATCATACTACTTACACTCAGGTTTACATGTGTGTATATATGTATATTTCAGAACTATATATTTTATGTACTTGCGTACTACACCGAAAAGCCTGTGTTGTTGCAAGGAGAATCGGTCCGGTACAGGTACAGGGATGACGTCCTTGTTAACATGGCCAGCAAGACTATAAGATGCACTTTAAGACGCCGATCAAGGACCGCACGCTTTGCCATTTTGAGAAGACAAAGGTGCAGGACAGCAGTTGGAACATGACTGCGCCTTGCCTGAGAACTCTCAAAAGGAGCTTCCCAGCCTCAGGCAGATTCTTCCACAAACGGCTCTCAGATGCCTTCATGCCTTCTCATGTGATCCCTTTGAGTGCTGGGCAGCTGGAACAATCGACGTCAGCGGCGTTAGCTCCAAAAAACACGAGACTAAGGGGATGTCCTGCCGATTCACCACACAAAGCCAACAAAACGCTTCAAAAAAAGCCCTAGTCACTAGTGCCACCAACGTCAGTTTCACAAGGTTTCACGCACTCAGCAACCCTGACCGATCCTTGCCGCGTCCGTTCTGTTTTCCGCTCTTGGTTCCGGGGAGTTTGCTTCCCTTCCTGATTTAGGGAAAGCTGACTCTGTCCCAAACAGATCCATGCTGCAACAACAGGCAGCAACGTCAACATCGTCGTATTTGCAGTTCAACTCCCCAAGCCCCAAAGTAGTTGCCCTCAATCTTCCTGAGCTTGCGCGGCTTGGTTAATGCCCTTCATCCCCCTCTGAATGCGACGCCGGTGCAACCTGCGGAAATCCACCATCCTGAGCCACGCGTGCCTTCAACAACATACGCATCATTCGGGGACACTCATGTATATATGTATATATATATATATATATATGTATATATGTGTATGTATAATGATGACTATTTATGCATGTATGTATGAATCACGCACATACACACTTTGTTCTTCATTTTAATAGGGGTAGGGCTGGGGGTCGCCGTATTACGTGCGTGTATAAATATGTGTATATACGAGTCTCGTAATCGCATAAGAATGCACCGAATTCCAAATCCCGTATCCATTTTATTCAAACAAGTATTATTAATTTCATGTTTTTTTTTATACTTTTAATTTGGATTCAAAGTCACATAATTTACAGGAAAGTTGTACAATTTATCGGTCAATACTGGAAATACATACATGAGCTGTTGTCATACATGCGATGTTGTGGCGAGTTGTTGATGTCAGGGTGTGGGCAGGAGGGGTCCAAATTCAACATACAGTGCGGGAGTTTACAGATCAGCCGACATGCAGCCTGGAAAAGCCTTGTCCAACCAGGCATCAGCAAAACGACGTAACAACAAGCCTTCAAAAGTATGTGCCTGGCTTCACAATTCTTCAGCATGATTCAGTAGCAGATTCGCTTTGCCATGACGGGCGAGTTGAAAAGGGAAAAGGAAGTGGCTGCATGACCAGGAACCACATGGAAGCAAGCAGCCCCAGAAACCAGACACAGCAAGAGACAAAAGTTGTCCTCCGCACAGTACGCGTAGGAGCGCAAGGGCCATAAATCCTGCCTAGGCACGCCACCCGCTTTTCACAGATGAGAAGAACACCGCGCAACCCAACCGCTGAAGAGATCTGAGCGCCAAACCGAAATGCCACATTCTCCCACGTCACAGCCTGATGTCAGTCACAGCTCCAGATCAGAATGCAGAGTCGCATAACGCAGCGAGATAATTTGAAGAATCTCTCTGGCGCCATGCTTCAGGAATGTCAGCCGCAAGTTGGGGAAATCAAGACGGGCACCATGCCTCCACCCCCTCCAAAGTCGTAGAGGTATGACCAGCTGAGGAGCTCACTACAGCTGTGCCTCGCCAAGCTTCGAGTTATTCATGACCATGGAAACCACCCTGAACGATTGGCGTTCCGACTCAGAACTCGACTGGCTGTGTCAGCACGAGGCCTAATCGGAATTCGTCCCCAAAGCTGGAACTCGTTCCCAAAGCTTGAAGTTTCGCTACGCAAGAAACGCCGGTCTTGGGGGAATGCTTGTGGTCTTCTCCTGCTCTGGCAGCTTCTTCCCCTCACACATGATTACAAAAGAAGTAAAATCGCTCCAAGTATACATATGCTTGCTCAGAGACATCCTTGTGAATCCTCAGGCCCTGGCACCTTGCTCCATCCTGGCACGTCTCGTTTGTAGCTCATGTGATGGCGCGTAATACAGTAGTTTGTCTGCGTCTTCTTGTTTCTGCTGTGTCCAAGACTACTCTAAGAGTTCTAAATTTTCCAGACCCTAGGGTGGTGCCAGAACAGATCTCGGATAGATAAAACAAGCCTAAGAATGATAACAAAACCCAGAGAGAAGGGGCACTGAACAGAACACAACAAAGTTTCTTGGGTAATTCGAAACAGAGAAGAAGACAGCAAGGAGGAGCAACGCATGGGTTGACAGAATCACACCCCCGTGTTGGGAAATGCAATGAGAATGCGATACCTCGCTACCCCACTTGTGCTCTGCCACCCTGGGCACGGTCATCGTGTGAGCAAGGTTTCGATTCAACCGCGAGACCTACCAGCCGTACCTGACCTGACATCGCAATTGACCTCGGCACAGGATCCTCCCTCCCACTTACGCCTCTCAGCATTCTTCTTTTTCATTTCACTTGCCCAAGCCAGAACGCACAGCATCGCTTAAACCCGGAGCTTTGTCCGTTTCCAAGCGTGCTGTACCCAGAGTCCCAATCACACGTAATGCCAACGAACGGCCCTTGCACTCAAACGATCGTACAGCACTCATCTGCTTGGGAAATGTGCTTGCTCACATCTGACTGGCCGTGTAGCCTGAGCCATCTGACAGCTGCAAAAGCCCATGTGCCATATTGGGATAAATGAGGCAAGTCACCCCTGCAAGAACACGGCCTGCTGCAATGTTGTGATTGTCCCAGGACGGCACATACGCAACCATGGCAATAAAATCCTTGGCATCGCAGTCCCACTCTTGAAACGACTGCGGGTACTCCGGTGGGTACTCGCCCGGCGACATGCAGCTGCACCATGCCGCACGTCGTCATGTACATCAGCCGCTTTGCTTGGAAGTATCTTGAAGGTAGTTTGAAGGTGACAACAGAGCTTGACCAGAACATGCTGGAAAATCTGTACGAGTAGTGCAGACATGGGGCTCACCTGGGACATCAAACCTGTGAATGGCGAGAACAGCTGCACAAACACCAGAGCGCCCAAAGCCCGCCTGAGTTCCACAGGTGCAATGGCATGGCTTGTAGATGTCTGGACTAGCCATAGCCTCTTTGCGTTGTCCCTTCTGTTCGCCAGTTTGATGCCTGCTGAGGCCCGCCTTGCAGTGAAAAGCTATGGCATCCTCATGGCCAGCACAGCCATGGATGACTTTCTTCAACACATCCTGGCACGGCCACCGCTCTACAAGCTCAGGCAGACATGTGAAGCACACGTAAACGCTCAGAACCGCTCAGGATCCCACCTTGGGAGGTACACCTCCCTGAGTGTCATCATAAGCTCCTTGTATATGGGTCATCCCCTGTTCCACGAAGAGACTCGGGTCGTAGCTCTTACTGAGACCTGCACCAGGTCACCAGCATGGTCTATTCAGTGAGGCTGTAGCCTTTCTGGTCAGGCCCGCTTTGCCTGATTCTCTGTCCTTGTTCAAGCGCACCAACGTTTTGACATTGTTGGACTCAAACCAGGAGAAGAAGTTGGGCGAATCTGGAGGGATGAGATGACTCGCTGTTTTGGGGTCTGGATCAAGCGCTGTGGTCACCTCAGAAGGTCTTTTGACGCATGCACCCAGAAGACTACCCACCATGCTGACAGTCTACATTGAGTCTACATGTTGACTTCACGAGCTGCCTGATGCAACTTAAACCTAAGGGAACCACTGGATCAGCAAGAAGGAGGATCTGTCCGGGAATGACCCAAGCAGCGTCCCACTCGTCACATAAATCCCTGAAAGCCTCGGCTGAGCTGGCCTACCAGCTGGACGCGGTGAAAATAGGTGGGAAGATCCATAAACAGTGGCGAATAGAACAATGGCCGAGACAAGCAGCTTGTGCATTGAACTGCTCAACCTCCAACCACTTCTGCCTTCAGTGATTCGAACATGATGCTGCCCTGAACATGCCTACGTGATTTGCGGCGGGCCTGATTGCCAAGTCCAAAGCCGCCAGGCATTTCTGCAGTGATAGGTGTCGAGGCGGCGCTGGCTTGTGCAACGGGGCCCACGAATGCTGCCTCACCCGCCATACAGGGACTGGCGAAAGTCATGGTCTTAGCACAGTCACGGCTGTACTCCCCATGTCCACAACATTGCAGAAGTCATGGCAAAGTCATTGCTTTGGGTGTCTTTGCCATTGTTCCCTAACAAAATGGTCTTTCGCTCCACCCTTTCGGGAGCCGAGATGGCATGGTTGGAAGTTGGAAGTTGGAAGGAAATCATGGCTTTGGTGTGTTTTGGGCTGGAGGCAACTGTCCCAACCCCCCGAAAATCGCTCAATGTAATTCACCGATGGTCTGATCTAAAATCTAGCGACGCTGCCTTTGATGTTCATGCTTCAGTTGTAAGGAACAGGTTTGTTGGAACAATTCCTGTGGGAAAGGGTTAAAGCCGAGCCAAAAGGACTTCATGTGCGGGCTTTGAAGCATTGCAAATCCTATCGGGACTTTTCTGGGCCTAGCTGAAATCCATACGTGCCGTGTTCTCGACGCAACCTCTGTGTGGTGCCTTTGGCAGGCAAGTGGGTGCTCCAACCGGCCAATGCACTTGTCGCATCCGGTCATTGACATCATTCGGGCATGGATACTCTGGTCAGCGCATGCGTCGGTAGCTCTTATCAGTTATCATAACGTGCTGTCCAGTCTAGGATTCTAGAGAATCCTCATTGGAAACACCATGTGGGTAAACAAACCCATCCCTGCGAAACCCTTTCGCCTCCCTTTTTCTGCGTGATTTAAGCATTCCTGTGGTATGCCGGCTTCTGTGTGCCATTTGCTGTCTGCGGCCTTGTCAAGAAGGGGCCTGTTGGAAACACATTGTTCCATGACGTTCCACGTGAGCCACGCATTAAGCTAGATCCAGCTAGACACCAATCTCCCGCACACCAAACTCCCGCACGACAAGCCACGACTCCCATGAAAACAATGAAAACCATTGCTGCTTGAGGCTTTTTGAGCCTTGTTGCAGCCAAACTGCCGAAATCCGATTTCCTGCCCAGTCCAAGCAGACAGGGCCGTATCCAGTGTGGCACCTCTCCTCGATTCGATGAAGTCAGCCCCAATGCCACTGTTGCGGGCATGATGCATGTCGCGACATCTTCACTGAATAATCACGGAATCTGAAACAAGCGTCATGAGCAGAGGATATGCGGAGGTGCAAAGGGCAGAGAAAGCCCTGTGCGAGGCAAAGTCCGCGCCAGCAGGGCAAACCACCAATACTTTCCTTCCGGCCTGAGAGATCTGAAACTCTGCACAGGGCAACAGAAGGCTGAACCGGCTGAACTTTGCAGAGCTGGCAGCATGCCTGCAATTTCTGATGGAGAAGACGACAGGATTCTACAATTTGATCGAGAGATGGCGGCCCATCATCATGATAGTAGCCTTTGTAACTTGCAAAGCAGGTCTGCGCCTTCAATACACATGGCAAGGTGCACGCGTCGCAAACGCGACCACGAAACCAGGCATCGTCTCGAATCAGCCAAGCGTCCATCAACGACATAGTGTGGGACTTGGTAAGCCCCCTTGCGCACACACGTTTCATTGAGGAAGCACACCACATCAACTTCGCCAGATTCGTCTGTGACCTGAAAACCGAACCACAGACCACAGATCTACGGACAAGTTCTGATCCACTCTGTGTCTTCCAAAAAAAATTATGGATCAATGTAGGCAAAGCGGTATGTATGCAAAGAAAGTGAGTAGAGAGAGAGAGAGAGAAAAAAAAAAAAAAAAAAGGAGGGAAAAAACAAAAAGATAAAGGGAACAAGAGAGAGAAAGCCAGAGAGAGAGAGAGAGAGAGAGAGAGCGCGAGAGTGAGAGCGAGAGCGAGAGCGGGAGCGGGAGCGGGAGCGGGAGCGGGACGGGAGCGAAGACAAGAGAGAGGAAGCGACAGAGAGAGAGAGAGAGAGAGAGAGAGAGGAGGGGGAGGGGAAGGGGGGGAGAGGGGGAGAGGGGGGAAAGGGGGAGAGGGGGAGAGTGGGGAGAGTGGGGAGGGGGGGAGAGGGGGGAGAGGGGGAGAGGAGGGAGGAGGGTATTGCTGCTTCCCCGCCTTCGGTTTCCATGTGCCATTGTCGTACACGCAGGAGGCGTCATCCACCCAACGCAGATCGTCTCCCAGTACGTTCACAGTCGGCATGGGTCACCAGCGAAGCTAGCAACTAGTGCGTTCGGCGGGGTTGAACAAAGACACGTGGGCAAGCTTGGAGAAACTGACGTGCCTTCATGACGCGAGCTATGTCATGTGAAAATGTGCGGAGCGACTGGTTCAACTTTGTTCATCCAAACCCCCAAGCCAAATATCAGGGCACTATCAGGGCCGCACAGCACACATGAGCAACAGCCATGAGCAAACAGTCGTGAGCAAACAGTCGTGAGCACCTCCTGGCGTGGAGCAGGGAAAGGCACGGCTCTGCTGGGGGCTGCCTTACTGCCAAGCTCAAGGAATTGTTGCCATCTCACTTCGGGACCGTCGACAGGACACTGTCTTGCCCAAAACGGCGGAGGCGAGGCCTGGTCAAACTTAACCTAGCAAGGAATATGGCGCAAAGCGCCAGGCTGCAGATGCAAAGTTGCAAAAGCAAGAAAGAAAACACAAAACAGCGAACAGCGGTTACACAAAAGCGACCTGCTTCGAAGTGTGGCAACATGGTGGTCCAAAACCGCCAGCCCACTGCTGATTCTAACCCTGAGAAAGTCTAGCTGACCAGCACAGCAAGAGAGAGAGAGAGAGAGAGAGAGGGACAAAGACGCCCTCTAAGACGCTGGCATTCATGACTTGTCTTCCCAGCCAGCTCTTTGCAGCTCATGGCTCAGGCCCGTGGCTACAGTGTAGTTAGTAAAGTTTGGGTTTCGTTTGGGTTTCATGCGTGGGCGAGTCACGTTTTGAACCCAGAAGCTGATGCCATGGTACATATTTCACACTGGCTGAACCAGCACACGGATGCTGCGGGAAGCGGCATGTGCAAAGGAAAAGGGCTCTCCGATGCAACACAGCCAAGCCACAGCCCCAAAACAAACAGCGTTTTGTATGTTTTGTCCCTTCAGCCTCTGTCAGCTTTGATATGTCTTCAACTGGTTTTGAAGGGGCACATCTGCGCCCCTCGGTGTTGGACTCCTGGAACGATCTGGAACGTGAGATACGTGGAGGTGGGTCTTGGGTCTCGACCTTGTGAAGCCACCAGGTCCTTGAATGTTGGCAGCATTTCTGGTTCCTGAGGCTGGGGCACCTGCAGAGACGAACAACAACAGATACATTAGAATGAGAGCACAGCCAAGTGCTGAGCAAAATCCTGGCAAAACCATGCCTCTACAAAGTACGCATGTTGCTGCGCAACTTCGGCTGACGATCGCCTGCAATGACTGCTGACATGCAGGAGCAAGCGCGACGCTACAGCAGACAAAGCCTGTCATGCCTGTCTGGGCACAGCTGCAAGAGGGATTGCAGCAAGTCCAGGCCCAACGTGGAGAGACTTCCATCTAGCGACTCCCATCCTGGCGGAAAGGGCTGAAATCATGAATCTGAAGATGTGGCGCGGACCATGTCATAAGCCCAACACAACTCCTTGCGACAGATCAACACATCTCTTTCAATGCCAGTCCAAAGCTAGTTTTACCGACAAAGTTGCGGGATCTGATCATTTGCGTTTGATTCCCAAATGGTTCCTATTGGCTCTCTGCAATTTGCTGGGTGCGGATTGTAGAGCACCTTCTGGCGGCCTCGCCTTACCACACCATACGAAAGGAGATAAATGGAGTCCTTACACCCTTGGATATGGGATTACCGACACAAGCCATGCACCCATTTGTTGAGCTCAAGGGGTGCATTTTCGACATCATGTATCTGCAAATAAAGTGTATCAAAAGGCCTGCAGACCTGCGGCACCTCAACAAAGTGGGCTGCTCACCGTACATATGCCACTGCCAAATAATCACCTCACCTCCCCAGCTTTGACTTTCTGTGTCTTGAGGGGCTGGTTTTTGTTGGCCAAGCCTGTGGGTTGTATTATCATGTATTTTCTGAAAGTTGCCATTGGATCGGGGGAGGTGAAAAAGACAAGCGACCATTCGAAGCTGCGCCGCTGAACGCTCTCTCTTGCTCTCTTACCATTTCTCCTTCTCCGGCCCATTCTGGGCTGCTACACTTGGTACGCCTTGAAAGAAAATTCAAGCTTCTTGCCGTGTCTTGTGGCCCAGCCTGGGAGGAGGTGTTTGAAGCTGTCAGCCCATTTCCAATTTGGCAATGCTTGGCATCCAGGCCAAGTCTCCTGACCAAAGCAGTCCAGCCCCGACTGCAACTTTGTAACAACGCAAACGACTCTCAAAGAAGCACACTTTCACTGGTCAACCTCGGAGGGCATGCCGACCAAGCCAAAGATCAAACCCAGCTGGTGCAGCTCGGCCTTCCCCTGCCATTCTCACATCTGTATGAAAACGCAGTCCTCAAATGCTGCTGAGATGCTGCGACTGTGGGGGAAGTGTGTGGGGAGTTGTGACCAGGCTTTGTTGGTTGTGTTGTGCTTTGCCTAACAAGCTTTGCCACGCAAGCGTTAGATACCTGGACTGGGAGGCGAAGCCATTGAGGCGGCTGGAAGTGAACCAGGCACAAGCGCTTTGGTGGCGATACAGTGGCGATCCAACCTCGTGTGCTCGCTATCTTCCAGCATAGCATCAGACAAGGGCTGGCTGCACGAACTTGGAGAAACTGGAAACAGGTGAGGCAACACTATATTAGCAACCCCGAACCCAGACACCGTTTTCCAAACATCAGGCTTGCAACACACTTGCTTCTCGTTTCCAACAGAAAGCGCTGGAATACAGACCCCGACCAATGACAAGCGTGAGTCTAACTTGCAATCTCCTCGCTAACACACTGCTGCCTGGAGAACCTCCTTCTCAACAATTCGTTGCTTTCCAGGCATCATCCGACATTGTTGCTTTAACCACATTTTAGCCTAGCTTGCACCCTGCTTTATTTTGCCTGCCTCAAACAAAGGTCGCCGCAACAACAGCTCTCCAAAAACACAGCCGCTGCTCCAAATGTCGACCGCACTGCTGTATGTCCTGCACAGAAGTGGATCAGCCTACCATTGCTGCACAACCCCCATGGCTTCCTCTGTCCCAGAAGAAGTTCCGGAGCACGATACCATAGCGATTGGACCTTGCGTACCCATGCTTTCTGCTCACATTCAAGAAGATGCACGCTGGTGTGGTCTTGTGGCATATTTGTAGAAGCGGTATGTGGAGAAGTTTCGGAAGTTTCCGTTTGGGGTTCTCGATGATGCGACATGCCGTACACGTGCCCTCGAGGAACACTTACGATCTGTACATTGTTAAATGCATACTCCAGTATCGAAAAATACTCAAACCAGAGGAGTGACCATGCAGGAGAGGGTCACTGTGGGCGCGTTGTACTTTCTGTTCGGTGTAACTACATCCCCCTCCCCTTAGCATGGGGGGGGGGGGGCCGAAAATGTAAATTACATTTTCGGGCTCGGGAGACGAGGAAAAACAATAAATGTAAAATCCTATGCGTGGGATTGCTTGGGATATGAGATATGCGTGGGATTGCTTACCTTCCTACCCTAGTTACCCTACCCTGCAGCACAAACCTGAAAATGTAAAAAGTATTGCTTTGCATTTATGCGCGCCCCCCCCCCCATTTTACATTTATTAAGGGGTAGGGGATGTAACTACTGTCGGAATGTACAAAGTGGCGGAAGCGAAAACTGTATATATGTTTTCTTTCTCGCAGCCAACCTGCAGCCAAAGAGACAGTCAAAGTGAACATGTATGCGTCCTGCTCAGAATTGTTCGCCCAGGCTTGTATATATACACATATATATTTTTTCTTATTCCGGTAAAGACATGAAAGATCTCCCCTTTTCGTGCTGTCACGTCCTTCGAATGATAGGGTAACCACCCTGTCACGTAGGTGGTGCAATAAAAACGGCTTTGCTGAATAGCGCAGCTTGTATTTTCAATCGAAACCTTGTAGTATTGGCCGTTTATTAACAGGGCTTGGCATTTCAAAGAGGAAAAATACATAGTTACCTTAATATGTTTTCCAGATCTTAGCACTCACCGCACAGAAGCGTTTCGACATCCGGGAAGATTGTGAGCAGAGAACATTTGTTGTTCCGCAGCCTGGTCATACACCAGTGTAGACAGAAATCTCCAGAGCCCGCCCCAAGCTATGTCAGCGAGGCGTGTCCCCAGCCAAGCGTCTCGAAAGCGCAGCCTTTTTTACTTTCATTTGTGCCACTTGTATACGATGGGGGGGGTAAAGGGGGTTGGAGGGGGATGGACCGGGGTTGGAGGGGTTGGAGGGGGTTGGAGCGGTCGGAAACAGACCGAACCGAACAGCAAACCGAACAACAGTGAACCGCATGAACGGAAACCGTTCCAACGTATGTTCCGGAAACCTAAATGAAGCTACAGGAAGCGTGGCCTTCTATATCCGCCAACCCAACCGGGATCGGCGCTCCAGCCTTTCCCCCCACCTCAACCCTTGGCCCATCGCGCACAGCCCGTGTTCTCCTCCTCCTATCCCGGCCGGGATTTCGGGGGTTAAACTTAAAGCAGATTTCTGGTTGGTCGTGATGCATACCTCTACCCTCACCCTACCCCTTCCCACACCCCACCCCGCCCAGACCCACCCTGTTGCCCCGAGCCCAAAAAAATCTATTTCAACCTCCATGACCCCTTTTTAGAACCCTTTTTTCAGGGGTAGGGTTGGGGCATATATGTGTATGCATATATACATATATGTAAGTCGTTGAGAGGCCGGAACGGAGACATGGCTTGTTTACCAGGCATGACAAGCGTATGCGTTGCACCATCCTTTGCACTTGCAGACAAGGATCACGCTGGGTACAGGGGCGTAACGGCCTGGGCCACATTCCTAACCGCCCCTCTGACACATCGAAGCACGTCAGAGCCTGTCTGGGGGTTGGACTCTCCGAAGTGACGTGCCAAGCCAAAGTCGCAGATCTTAAGGATCCCCTTCCTTGCAGATTGCACAATTTGCACAGCGCCAAAGCGCCACTTATCGAAGAAAGACTATGCTAAAGAACTTTAGGTTTTGTCAGAGTAGATGCAGAAAGTCATGTGCTCTCCGTTCCCGAATCCCAACATCCTGATCCTCAGCCAGGCGTCTTGTCCAACAGGATATTGGATGTTTTCAGGTCGCGGTGCAAAATCCAGCACTGATGGAGATGTCCAACACCACGCAGCAGCTGGACAAGTAAGCACTTCATCTCAGCAACGGCGAACTTGTGCTTTGCAAGGAGAACCCTGAGCTCATGCTCCACGTACTCCATAACCATGAAGATATGCTGCAAGGTGTTGCCGACCACCTCAAGGCAAAGCACCAGAAAAAGCAACAGGTTCAACTGGTCCTTGATTTTACAGCTTTCCCTGACAACTAGGTTCCTAGCTACCTCACGGCACCGCACTACATTGGGATGCTCGATCTCCAGCAGTAAGGAGATCTCACGCAAGGACGCGCTTGGGAAGCCATCATCAGATTTGACTGCTGCCAACTTGAGCTGCTTGAGCGCCACAACCTTCAGTGGATTCATCCCTTTATTATGAGCATTCAAATGGGCTTTGGATTCGTGTCGATGGATTTGTGCACTTTTTAATGGCTTCCTGAACGCGCCCACTGCTGCAAAAAAACACACGAAGATTAGCAGAAACAAGTGGTGCTGCCGGTGCCAATGCAAACGCGACATGCTGCATTGCATTGGGACACTTCTCCAGTATCGACATCGCAAGCTCTGTAAACCACACCATAGGTGCCCTCATCAATTCGATTCAGTTTCCGATATTGTTGCACACTCCGGCAGGCCGGGGGCCCAGATCCATCATGTGCAATCCGCTGGCGCTTGGCTCTTGGGCAGCTCATCATCCACCATCATGCGAGTAGTGAGTAAGTCAAAACTATGTTGAACCAAAAAACTCAAATGGCCTCGGGGGGCTTCCAGTCGCGCACGGACAACATGAAGCTGCTCTCGTGCACAATAAATGCCGACAACACAACTCAGCACAAGCTGTCATCTTCCGGCGCTCAACCTCTCCTTGGTCACTCCTGCTGTGAAACATTGTCCCGCATTTACGGGCTCGAAGGCAAAAGAAAAACATGTTGCTTGACTACGTCTTTTTCAAGTCATACCACGTTTGGCTTTCACTTTTCTTCTGCAAGGTAATTGTCACCTCCGCCAAGTCATCCAAATCCAAACTCATCATCAACGACAAGAAACACTGCTGACAAAAACTCGCACGTCGATCATCTCAGCTGCCTTAGCCTTCTCCACATTTGTCCGGAAAGTGCTCGTCTCTGGCCTCACATCTCTCGGAAACCGTATGCGTGCATGTGCATGCATGTGTGTGCGGTTGAGGGGTTTCGCTGCTCATGGGATTGAGATGCCGAGAGCCACACACAATGTCGCCATACAGCGGCTCAACTTTGCAAACGTGCACTGCCTGGAAATCTCAAACTTATTGCAGTCGCAGCACAATGACTTTCACTCTAAGGATTGGGCGCCGAGATCTGGAGTGACCTGCTGGCCGTGCGCCGAATGGACATGGCACTGCAACATGATCAAATCTGCCAGACGACTCTGACTGCGGACCTGTGGCCGACTGCCAGGACAATCACACGAGGAGAAGAAAAACACAATACATGCATATACAGACGTATACACTCGCACACACACGCAGACACGCGCACACTCACACACATACACACACAAATGGACATATATATATATATAAGGGTTCAAGGTCACTCATGCCTCACATGCCCAAGATACTGATTTTCCAAGGGGCAGGCGGTTTGTGATAGCATCGACCCGCTGAGAGAATCATTTAGCACGGAGCCCACAGGGCGAAAATACTTGATCAGCATATGGTTCTCTCATCGAGGCCGAGACTGTGAAGAGACTCACTGGGGGAGGAAGTGGGAGGGTGAAACTGAGCCCGAGGCTGAGTTCGGCAAACATGTATCCCTTTCACCCTTACCCATGTGCATTAGATCAAGGGTTCAAGGTCACTCATGCCTCACATGCCCAAGATACTGATTTTCCAAGGGGCAGGCGGTTTGTGATAGCATCGACCCGCTGAGAGAATCATTTAGCACGGAGCCCACAGGGCGAAAATACTTGATCAGCATATGGTTCTCTCATCGAGGCCGAGACTGTGAAGAGACTCACTGCCGCCGCCGCTTTCCACTTGCCCCGGACTGCCGACTAGCGGCATGCTCAAGCCGAGGATTCGCAACTGAATGCTGAAAGTGGTTCCACCAAGGCCAAATAGATGCTTTTGTTTTCGGAACGCGAAGCTGGGTAAGCAAAGCGAGGGAGTCATCGAGGTACATGCGTGCTGTCCGTTGACTCTGCCATCTACCATAGACGCAAAGCTGATCTAGAGACCATCCTTTGGAAAACCAAAACGTGGCACCCCCACGGCGCAAGCTGTAGGGTCGAAACTCATGCTCTTCAAGATGCAGGGCCTCTACTGCTTGCGAAAACTTTCGTCTCCAAGTTTGTGGGGAAACAGAAACCAGATGGGCCGAGGGAGGAGCGGTACGAATCCAGTTCCAAACCCGACACGCAACGTCAGCGACTCGAAGTGTGACTGACTCGCTGTGTCCTGTGCGCTTGCCGGTTTTCGTACTGCGAAGTGTAAGCACAACCGCGGAGTAAGCATGCGTCATGTGAAAATCTGACGCTTTCAACGCGAGCACCTCACCTGTGCGCAAAAAGACTGCGTAGTAGCCTAAGAGGATGGACAACGCCATGAGTGCATCTCCATGAAATAACCAATAGCCTGCCAATGCTTGTACAAGGTGTTCGGGCAAAGGAGGGGCCCTGCAGGGCTCCTCCCGCAAACCCCAAGTTTTGAGTAATCGCCAGGCCAAAGGCAAATGTCCACGCACACTTGGCTGCGCATCTTGTATGGATGCCAATGAGTCGTTTGCTAAAGAGCGGGGTTGTCCGGAAAACCACAAGTGTTCAATGTAATCAGACACCACCGAATCAAGGAGGCGCAGTTGGGTGGGCAACTGTAAGAGGCAATCCTGCAAGTACCTGTGAAACGCCTGCAATGCCTTGCTGTAACGGAGACGTGTGGCGGGCTGGACTGTTAAGGAGCGAAGGGAGCCTAAATTGGAACGACGCTGCTGCCGTTGGTGGCGGGTCTGTGCCTCAAAGACGCGTTTCACTTTGCCCATTTGCGGACTAACGTTTTTCTGGATGGCTTGTCAGCTGGGTTGTCCGCTGAGCGGACATACCCAACCATGAGATGAAGCCCAGACCCTAGCAGCAGCACGTTCAACTTGTTGAGCACTCGCTGCACCCTGCGGCTGGACGAGCGACCGCGAGACACGACATGAAGTACCACCAGGTTGTCAACCAAATGCAAGGCTCTGGAGGCCCGGTCGTGTCTGCGGAACAGTCGCCACCGCACAGATGTCAGAAGTGCTCTAAGCTCCCTAATGTTGATGTGTTCGCTCCCTTGCCGCCATTTCCACCCCACAATCTCCCGCCAAATCCACAGTTTCGGAGTGATTTGAGCTCTGAGGGGCTGCGCACTCCCCTGAGCACCTGACGCGGAGATCAAAACATCTTCCCCTTTGTGACTCATTAGTGTGGTCAATGCCTGCAGCAAATCCGCGCCGGCTTTAACGTCGCGCTCATGGTTTCGTGGCAAATTGAGCGGTGGCCGAAAAAGCAAGCCTCCCATTGTGGGCAGATTGCCTGGAACAAACCTCTGCAGAAGCTGCGAAACATTCAGCTGCAAACACAGATTTGAAGGCATCAACACATTTTTCAAGAACCATGCCAAGGTTGGAACGTGAAAAGCCTGCTTCAGCTGCGCAAACTGCCAATCTGATTTCATCGAAGCCTCCGATGATTGCACCTTTCGACTGTGGATATTGGTGTAACCCACGGGGAAACCCTTGTCAGCCTCAACTTCTTGAAGGGACAGTAAGCGCTGTTCTCCTTTCCGATTGCTCAAACACCCCGAGTTTTGCGGCGTCCAACCTGCCAACACGAAGGGCTTCCACGAAGACGACACTGCGAATTGAAGACGCGCGATGGCAAACTGCGAGAAGTTGTCAGGCAGAAAAATTTGAGCGCCTGGTTCTGAAGCAAGATCCCACGTGACCCAAAACAAGCTCTGCTGTCGGCACAGACTCAGCTCTGACGAGTCAGTCAAGTAAGGAAGCATGTCTAAAGCCTTGCAGCTTTCCGCTCGTTGTAAAGCTGACATGCCTGCACCGGCTGCCACAAAGACATGGACAGAGGCCCAGGAAAACTCTTTTTCAACGATGCGCTGGACGCGACGAATGTCCGAGAAAAAGCTGTCTTCAATGTCTGCGCGAGCAAAAGCCCCGAACAACACCACAGAGACGCGTGGGGAAGATGCTACCCATTGAGCCACTACACGTTGGTCAATTTGCCCGATGTCACTGAAAACCTGAACGTCCTGGAATTGTGCCATCACAACTCTTTGAGCAAGAGGGTCGCTCTCTACACTGATGTATCCTGCGACTGGAACACCTAGTGCATCCAACGCAGTCCGAAAAGAAGAAATGCCGTCATGAAGGCTGATGGCCAAAACTTGCTGAAAATCCGGAACTTCCAACGCTTCTCCCCGAAGTAAAGCACGGCTAGCGGCCAACCCATACCCAGTCACCCCCGTAGAACAGCAAACGCCCCCTCCGGATGAAGATGCGTCGCTGCAAACAACCCATGGAGAAACGGCGGCGCGCAAATTGATGAATGCCAGTGGAACCAAAGCCAAGAATGTCAATATCTCTCGCCTGACTGCAGTTGGGATTGGGAGTCGTCCCGACTTGCATCTTTTCAAATGTTGTTGCAAGCTCCACACTTGTTGCAAGCCGCCTAAAAGAGGACGTCTGAACGTGGCCAAAAACACCAAGCCCCCGCACACTGCTTGCAGTTCTTTGAGAGAGCAGGTCTGCTGTTGCGAAAGCACAAAAGCCATGCAAACAAATTTTAAGAGCTTGTCAGGTTTCGGGTACACGACTCCTCGAACTCCATCAACAACAGACCCTTGAACTTCGGCGACTGGCTGTTGTTGAACGCATTTCTTGGGGTGTAGAGGGATTTGAAGCTGTTGATACTCTCGACGCAACGCACGAACATCGGGCGACAACTCCCCTTGAAGGAGCGCGGCTGCACGCCGATCCACAGCCCGCAACTCATCGAAATTATCAAGATAAATCCTCCAAAGAGGGGACCCTCGCGGCCAAGGCCTATCCTTTCGAACTTCCCTGCTGCTTAGGAGTCGCGATTCGGACTGGGCTTGTAAGACCAAGTTTCTGTGAATGTGCTGAGCTATGGCGACACTGTGTACATACCCCATGGGCAATACTTTGGACGTGATGAAGTAGTGGTGGCCATCGTTGGGACACAAGTTCGAAGGAACCCGTTTCGAAAACGCCAACAACCTTCGCCAGCAACGAGGCATTTCAAAGATGTAAAAGAAACACCGCACATCTTCACTGCTCGTCAACAAAAGTTGGTCTTCCGAAAGTTGGAGGCACTGAAACTGTTGTACCATTGGCAAAGTACGTAAGTCTCCTAGAAAAGGCCTGAACAAAGCATTCAGTGGGATGCAGTTCATGATGAGCCGCAGCACTGCGTGCTCACCACATGTTTCATTCTTTGCGACGCCAAATAACCCCCCCATGACCCTATGGCCTCCGGGGGCCAAAATATCCTCCTCCCGTATAAGCTCGCAGACTCCCTTTTCGAGGAGTCCCTGCACCACACGGGGCCAGTCTGCATCCTTCACCATGACTTTTGGTGTTGGAAGAGAGCCGGCATCTTCCACATGCATAAAATGTTCTGGATGTTCCAAAAAGTAACGAACGCCTCCTTCAGACACTGTGTTTGCAGCCACGCTACCTATACAGTCTGGGAGCGCAGGACTTATGTTATCCCATGTGAACCATTGTGAAACCTTGACTTCCTCCCCCCAGTAGCTAATTGACTTGCATTTGAAAAATTCTTGCCACTCAAAAGCCGGAAATTTCTCTTCCAGGCTGAGCAGAACAGAAAGTTCGTTGTGCAACACAGTCCTATCAAGCTGCTCTCTGTGTGATGGTAGGACCATCTCTGTCAAAGAACGGCATCCATGCAAAACATTAAGAGCTACAGCGGCAACTAGCAACCACGTCTCGGAACTGTTGCAGCTAGCCCTGTTTGTTTCCTGCTCGGAGAGCGGAAAAGGTGCCAAAGGCCCCCTTTCCAAAGTTTCAAACCTGCCCCTCTGCGCAGGCTCTCGGAGCAACGAAAACAAGGCGGGCAACAAAAGCGAAGCGAACTCTGCTAACGTCTTCCCCTCCAACTCCCGACAAAAGCGTTTAAACACGCGAGCGCTCCGAATGTTGCATGGAGGCTTGCTTACCACGCTGTCTTCACTCCCTAGCGCAGGCGTTTTCAAACTGGCCTGCGCAAGCTCCGCGTTAGGAGGCAGGACGGCCTGCTCTCCCTTCCGCAGGGGCGGGTGAGGTGTGGGGAGCGAAGCGCGCGGATTTGCGGGAGTAGGGGGGGGACTTTTCGCCTCAGGAGTCAGGTCGGCCTGCACTCCCTTGGGCCTTGAAAAAGCGCTTGGAAAAGGAGGCAAGTCGGCTTGTCCTCCCTGTTGCTGACTTACTCGAGCTTCTTTTGATTCTTTTGTCCTGGGCATGTTCCCTAGCGGCTCAGTCGCAACAGCCCCGCTTTGGAAACTGCGTGCTCGCCTTTTGCTCCTCCTTTGTCGGGGGTGTCGCCTTGGTTGGTCCTGGCCCACGGCTTGCCCTTGCCAGTGCCCTTCCAAGTGCTCTCCCTGTTCGAGTCCTCCACAGAACGCCTTGGATCCCACAAAGGTCGTCTGACCTTGAGCTCCTCTTTCTGCTCCTTCTGAGCAATGAGAACCTCCTCCCGAGACGTGATACCTCCCCTCTCGGGAGGAATCACTTCGAGGTACTGGGATGTGCCCCAACTGCCTCCCTGCGACACGTGCTCTATCGCTTTCATCCTCTGGACTAGCGTGTCCAAGGCAGAGGCTGCTCGACCGCTCAACAGCAAGTCTGCGGCGTGGCTCAGCGTGAGAAACTCTCTCGACGCCGCTGTCGCCAATTTTGCCCTCAAGGTTTGTCTGTAGTAGCGGATGAACATCGGGGCGTAGTCTTGCTTTGTCTCGTTTTCTGCTGTCGCTGCCGCCAGCTGGCCCCTCACTTCGTTCAAAGCAAGCCGGCTCAACGCTCCAGGGCAACGCTGGTGCAGTTTCCGGATCTTTTGCTCCTCCCCAAATCCGTGAACATCCACTACGCTGCTGTCCGTGCTGCTGCTGCCGCTGCTTGGCGTCCTCCTCCTTTTCTTGCTGCTGCGGGGCTGGCAGTAGCGTGACAGGTGCACTTTGGGGTCGAGCCCGCTTCCCGAAAACAACAGTTCGACATTCTTGACTTCCTCTTCGGCTGGACGCGACTTCCGTTTGCTTCGCTTCTTCTCCGCGGTTCGCTCCTCTCCTGGGCGGTGCTTCTCCTGTTGGTCCGGGGCTGCTTTGCCGGCGACTCTTGGCGGCTCTTCTGGAAGGGGCGGGAGTGGCAAGGCTTGCCTCAGCTGGGCCAACTCGTCCACGGCAGTGGGCACTGCTGGGAGAAGGTTCACCTGCCAGTCTGTGAACTCTTTTACTTGCGTGGCTCGTTCCACGTGCAGGAGGTCGTCCGCGAAAGTTAGACTCTCGCAAGCGCCTCCACAAAGGTGAAAGTTCATCATCAACGGCTCTCGGTTTTCCAACTTCAGACCTCCCCATTTTAGGAGCTCTTCTGTTGTACACCCGCTAACCTCGACCTCCGCGGACTTCCCGCCTGACTCCCAGCGTACTGCTCGGACTGTGCCCGCAACTCTCGCTACGCTCCCCCAGTAGGAGCCCTCTGCCACTAAGCGTGTACCAGGAGCCCAAAAGTTCTCCTTTAACTCACTTAGCGGCAGAAGTTGCTCCCCCTGTTGGGCTTGCTGCGCAGAGTCTTTCGGGGCTGCTGCGGCTCGCCTAAGCAGACCTTTGAGGGCCCTCGCCTTCGGTCGGGACTTGGCCTTTGCTTTTGCTTGCGCCTTTGATTGCTGCCCAGAGTCTTTCGGGGCTGCTGCGGGTCGCCTAAGCTGCGGTCGAAGACCTTTGAGGGCCCTCACCTGCTGCCGGGACTTGGCCTTTGCTTTTGCTTGCGCCTTTGACTTTGCTCGGGCCTTTGCTCGAGCTTTGGCCTTGCCTCGCGGGGGCATAAAGCCAGGAGATCACTCTCGATCCCTAGCCTTGCGTCTCCTCCTCCAGTGACCTTCTTCTTGTGACTTCTTTTCCTCCCACTTTTGCCGAAAGCGCTTTTGCGCTTCACGTTTCTTTTTTCCTTTGTTCTTTGCTCGAGAACGTACTTGACCTTTTCCTGTGCCTTTGTCCTGAGGTGCTCGACTCTCAGGTCGGTAGCTGCTCACTTGTTTCCTGCGCAAAGGGGGCAACTCTTTCTCCTCGGCGGACTCACCGGACTCACTGTATGTGTACGAAACTTCGTCCACAGCTGGCCGCGTTGACGCTTTGGCTCCTCGCAACGGTTCCTCCCAACTAGGTTTTGCGCCGCTTTTTGGAGTAGCACAAGGAGGATTCACCGCGGCACGGTTGTGTGCAGCTTTTTCGGCTGCTGTTTCGCTCCAGTCGTCAAGCCTCCCAACTACCCCCAATAGGAGAGACAGAAGTTCGCCCTCCCGTGCACTGGGAAAGGAGTCAGACGTAAAACTGGAGAAGATTCTTTGATGAGCGCGGCAAACACGACACAGCGGAGGATGGCCCGAAACGTCAATCGTGAATTTTCCCGAACAAGCTACACAAATGCTTGACATGAAACTGAGCCCGAGGCTGAGTTCGGCAAACATGTATCCCTTTCACCCTTACCCATGTGCATTAGATCATATATATCTGAGAGAGAGAGAGAGAGAGAGAGAGAGAGAGAGAGAGAGAGAGAGAGAGAGAGAGAGAGAGAGAGAGAGAGAGACCACACCTCTTGGCAAAGAGATGGGCACCCACGCTGTCTCCGCCCGAAGGTTGAGACGCAAATGGGGCGCAAGGCTCCGAAAACGTCATGGCCCCGCGCAGAGCAGGCAAGCAGAGCAAGTCGAGAAGACAGGAAGCAAGGCGTGAAAATCCGTACCTGGTGCCTGTGCATGAAAGTGTTCTGTTTGGAGAGGGAAAGGAAACATTGACTAAGGGCAGGCCACGCCAGGGCCGGGGTAGGGGGAAAGCCGCGCCAGGGTTCCCAATTGTCCGGGCTTTTGTCGGCCCGCAAGGCGTCCCTGTGGCCTACAGTGCTGTGCGTGGTCGACCAACTTCTCGGAATGCGCGGCACCTGACGTAGTTGGAAACCTGAGAGGGTTTTGTCTGGGGAGGGAGACATGGGAAGGCCGGGGTTGGGGGAACGCCGTGCCAGGGCAGAAGACCTCGCCAGGGTCGGGGTGGGGCGGGTGAAGGCATCAATAGCGTCAATTCAACTCCATTCCGCACCCCATGAGCTGATGAAAGCAACGCTGCACCCACACGACTGTCGTGGCAAAGCTACAGAAAAGGTGCATTTGCGATTTCTGCCGTGCTTGAAGGAGGCCTGCTTTCCAACGTACCAACGACTGAGACCAACTTCCAGCATAATTAGGCATAAACATATATTGCAGTATACCTGGAGGACAGTTACTGAAGGCTGAAACAGATATGGCGGGCAGGGGGGAGGGGAGGAGGCACTGTCGCTCTAGCGCAGCGAGGGGAAGAAGGGGGTGCTCATCGAGCCCGTACCCCATCTCTCCCCTCCCACAAGATCCCGTAACGCGCGGTCGTTTTTTTTGTTTTTTGGGGGGGGCTCCCATAACACTTCCAGCAGAAGTGACCTGAACAATTTGCTCGTGGATTGCATGCTGTGAATTTAAGTAGGAATCCTATTGAGTCGAATAAGGTTCCGATCAAATTTAATTAATAGGGTTCATAGGATGGATTTTATCTTAATAGGATTCCTATTAAAATGTTTCGGAAAACCTCTAAAACTGAATGAGAACCCTTAGTACTACTACAGTCAATAGATGTCAATAGGAACCCTTTGCAAATGAACAACAACCCTGCTATATTGAATCTGTAGGGGCCTTACTAACATAAATGGATCAACTTTATGGAATCCCAGAAGCAACATTAGGAACTCTTTTTAAATCCAGAGGAACCCTATTCTAAAATAATCGGCGCCGTAAAATCAATAGGAAGCCTCTTAAAATTGAATTGGAGACCCCTCACAAATTAACGAGAATCCTCGTAGAATTAAAAGGAATCCTATTAAGCTGAAGAGGCGCCCTACAAAAATTAATAGGAATACGAAGAATAATGTGAACCTTTAGAAAAAATAGGAATCCGAGTAAAATGAACATGTTAACCCAAGCACAGCCCCTTCTGCACAGCCAGCCTGTGGTAAAAGAAATGGTAAAAGTGTTGTGACGAAGAGCTGCCGAGCGAGCGTGCGCCTTAATCGCCTGGCCCCGCCGAGCCTAGCCGTGTTCGTGTGACCATGGCTCTCTCCTCGGAGGCTCTGCCGCCACCCTTCGAGTTCTTTACTCCATCGCCTGGATTCGGGCCTTGGTTGCATCGACCTGTTTTCAGGCTCTCGCGGCCTTGCTCGGTATTTTGTCCAGACCGGCTTTCCTTGGCTTGGGTCTTGTGCTTTGATCTGCTGCACTCCCCTTCTGAGGACTTTGCTGAAGAGTGTTCAGGGTTCTGTAGAAAGGGTCTTACGCCATGGCAGTGCCTCCGTGTTTTTTGCTGGACCCGTCTGTGGCTCTTTTTCTCGAGCTGTGACACCACCGTGCAGAATTGCGGACTTCCCTGAAGGTGTGCCTAATTGCAGCGAACTTCAGCAGCGTAAGTGCCGACAGGGCCACGAGTTTTGCCGCTGGTGCGCCCACCTGGTAAGGCTCTGCCAAAGACTGAATGTGAGTTGGTGGTCCCCTGACCCGGGCTGGAAGGATTTCTGGCAGATTATGTCGCTTCGGCACTAAGTTCCGAAAACGGACAAGATTTCGTACCTACTCTTCGCTGAGCGGTGTCGAGACCAATTGCAGATGCCAGGACTGCGCAGCTACATCAAGAAGAGAAAGATGTCTTGGACACTCGTTGCTTAGCCGTATCCTCGAGGCCTTTGCCGTTTTATTGCAGCTACCAGTGCGTCCGACTGTGGCTTACATCCACAACAGCGGAGGGTTGACGTAGTTAGCTGCGCCAAATGCATTGGCTCGAGATTTGGTGAAGCCGTCCGTCTGGGACGTAGGAGCAAGCGAGCTCCTCGTGCTGGAGCTTTGGATGAGGTCTTTTGGTCGAACCATGTCGAACCCAGTACGGCCGCGCTGCGAGGTAGGCTGTGGGAAGCTTTTGCTGAATGCGCGTTTGCTACACTAGAAGTGCGTGCTGTCGTCGATCTTTTGGTGTGTCCTCGATTGTTTGTCGAAGCAGTTCGTCTTGACGGGCAAGTCTTGTACAGTGCAGGAACACCATTACACTATTTGTCAGTAAGGAGTTTTTTCTACAAGGCCATTCCAATAGAGCACCGGCCGCCGATGCCGGAACCTGTTCTACCTGAATGGATGGTACAGGTGGGCCGCAGTGACAGCTGTCTGCTACTATGGGGTGTGTAGAATCGGAGAGCCGAAGCCTCTGAGTGCTCTGAGCGTCGGTCCAGGGTGCAAGCTTACCCCTGGCTCCTTACCCGGGGGAGGGGCTGTAGCGGCCCATCAACGGCCTTTTGTAGACCTGGAATGGGCCATGCGATTCAACATCAGAATACACTGGCTCATTATTATTTGCAGGAAGTCACAGCAGCTTCAGTACTTCCCAGCTTGACTCAGGAAGCTCGGGATAACATGCGTACGGCTGCCAGGTTTTTCCTTTCCTGCTTTAGCCTTGCGGACTTGCAGCCTTGCGAAGCAGTACGGCTACGCTCGCTCGGCAGCTCTTCGTCGCGACACTTTTGCCACAAGCTGGCTGTGAAGAAGGGGCTGTGCGAGGGTTAACATGACCATCATGACCCCTCATGTTCGCCTTTGCACTGTAGTTTTCGGTCCCGCCCACCCGGTGGGACTTGCAGCCTTGCGAAGCAGTACAGCCACCGAGGCTGTGGGAGCTCCGGCGCGTACAGCATGACTTGTGGAAGGAGACGGCTCCGGAGAAATTTTGTTAGGCTCTGAGGCCTCGTGCGCGATGACACAGAGGCAGCGAAGACTTGCCCTTCCTCTTACTGCTCTGGGCGTGCCTACGCAGGCGGCCCCTCAGAGTCCAACTTGCCTGAGCGCAAGTCAACACGGGGATCGGCCAGGAGCTCGGGAAGGGTCAGGCATACCGCTCAGAGACATGCGATCCAAGCCCAGGCGCTGCAACTCAGCATCCAACAGATCGTAGGAGCCCTTGCAGGGCAGAAAGGGACCACGCTGGAGGCTGGCAGGAATGGGCCTGGAGGGGAGCACTACCCAAACCCGGGAGCTACACCGCTAGAGAGGCGATTTGCAAGACTAGCCTTGAGCAGGCGGTTCATCCCTGAAAAAGAGGATCGCGCTTTTAGCGAAAAAAACTTTAGGGAATAGTATTTTTATTTAGGATCTTGAACCTCTCATCTTCAGGATTTAGGACCCCACCCCCTCTTTAAAGCCTAGGGCTAGGCAATAGGATTTAGGGAGTAGAATTAAGGGAATAAGATTGAGGGATCTTTCTTTTTGACTTTAGGGACAAGATTTACTGAGTAAGGCTCGTTGCTTTATTATGTGGAAGGAAAAGCTCGTTTTTTAGACTTACTGTAGGATCCCCCTCTTTAGGACACCCTCTGTAGGGCTTAAGCAATAGGACTTAAGGAGTAAATTTAGGGAATGTTCTTTAGGATTTAGGGGCTCTCCTCTAGAAGAAAGGTAGGGCGCCGCAATAACAAGATGTTGATTCACTAACTAAAACAATAGGAATGTATTGTAGTTTCACCGATCCAAGCTGCAGCTCAGCAAGCAAAAAAGAAGCCTGCAGACAGATTTTTGAACCCCGGAAAATATTCTTTACATGCAGTGGTATTTCCCATACGAAAACCCCCGTGGATTTTCGACGAAACATATTTTTGGATACAGGGGCTCTCCTCTTCAGAATTTAAGGATTCCCCTCTTTAGGACTTAGGGGAAAAGAATTAAGGAGGAACTCATGGGAATTTGATTTAGGGATCCCGCTCTTTAGGATTTTGGTGAGCCAGGTTTTTTTTCTTTCATATTTAGGGGGCTCTCACTGTGGGGATTTAAGGCTCCCATCTCCCCTCTTTAGGATTGAGTACCCCCCCCCCCAGATTTAGGGATTAAGGGAATACGATGTAGGGATCCCGCGCTTGAGGATTTAGCGAACTAGGGATTAAGGGAATATGATTTAGGGAATACGATGTAGTGCGAAAGCTCAGAGGCTGTTTCGGGGGTCCTACTGGGCTCAGGGTAGGACACACCTTTTTCTCTTCGCTTGAAGCCTCAAAAGGGCTGCGGTTGCGCAGTGGTTTCTATACAGCGTAGGGGTAGCCTTTAGCTCAAGCCCTCGGAGTGTTGGGTAATTAAGCTACTTACCGTAGATAAATCGCACCCCCCTCCAACCTCAGAGGGTTGTGCATTGTTTGGATTTGCTGGTCATCCTGACCAGCGGTGGTGCCCGCTTGGCGGGACTACCGCTCAGGGATCTCGCGAGATGTGTCTCAAACTGCAGTGATTGCACATCGGAATCGCTCTCTGCCATCCTTGGAGTTCAGGGCAATTCTGAAAGATATGTGCCCTTAGATTCGTCCCTGTCACCCATACCCGAGGTTCGTTCTCGAGCCTGAGGTGTCTAGGAAAGTTTTCCAGGCAGTAGGCACAGAACTGTTCGACCACGATGTCTTGCTGCTGGGTTGAACTTAGCCCAGAGCAGTTGCGGAATACATGTGCTGTCCTTCGGCAAGGCGCATAGTAGATCTCCCCTGGTTCTCTTTGGGGTACCTGTGGTCTAGTTCTTCGACGTGCTCGTCGCTGCTGATCTCCCTGTGCGGATTGTGGTGGTAAGGCAGAAGCTGCTGCCTGTTGGCCCACCTCTGGAGGTTCTGGCTCAGGAGCTGGGGGTCGCAGGTCCCGAGGCGGAGGTGCCCGCACTCCCTCTCGGAACAAGTCCTCGAGTGGAGGTGGCGCGTTCTCCGCGGCCTGCGTTGGAGCTTCGTCCTCCGACGCTTCCGGTTCCGGCTCTTCTTCATGTTGCCGGTGTCGGTTCACCCTCCTGTATATAGCCAGAGTTCCCCTCACAGTGCCCTTCACCATGTGGTAGAGCAAAACAAACCATCCCAGGAGTCCCAGCCACAAAGTGGCATCCAGCACCAGCTCTAGGAGTTCTTTCTCCCTTGGCTGGGCCTTCACTCCTAAGATCTGTGAAGCCATAGTGATACCCGCGATTGCGAGCGTAGGCTTGAACGGAAATACGGGCTTCCAGCTCGTAGGCGGATTCACCCGCACAAACTTCACCGTGTGTTTCTCCTGGGCGGTGGCGCCCGCAACATGTTTGGGGTCCACCATGCCCAACGAGGGTAAAGCTTGTAGCACTTCGTTTCCGGACTTTGGGTGCTTGGTGAGAAAATTCGCCGGATTCTCAGTTCCTTTGACTTTTCGCAACAGCGCTTTCCCGGCCTGCACTGCCCCTTGGACGTAGAATTCGCTCACGTCCAGATGGCGTAGCTTGGTTCCTGGCCCTATGCGTTTTGCGGCTGTGATGCCAGTGGAGCTGTCTGACCACAGGCGTGGGATTTCCACCTCCAGCCCAAAATCCATAGTCGCCAGTTCGTGTACGAAGATGGCCTCGCGACAGGCCCGGCTGATGCCTCTTAACTCAGCGTCAGGGCTGCTGGTGGCAGGCAATCCCGGCTGGGTCTGCGTGGATGTGGCGACAATTGCTCCTCCCAGAACCACCACATGACAATCTGTGGATCGCCGGGTCTCAACACATCCTCCCCAATCGCTGTCGCTGAAGACGTCGAGTGTCATGGGCCCTTCGTACGCGCTTGGGTCGAGTGCAGTGACTCGAACAAGGTCGGGCGCTTGTTGCAGGTATTTTCCCAGCAGTCGTGCTTGTTGCATGTCGCACTGTCTGGGTTCGGCCATATGCCTCGCCAACTCTTTCACCGCATACTGAATGTCACGTCTGTCGGCCGAAAGGTAAATTCCGGACCCCACAGCGGATCGGTATTTGGCGGCATCCCCCGCACTCAACGGCGTCACGTCCGAGAGATCGGGCTTGCGAGAAGGCACTGGAGATTTCTCTCCGGGCTTCAGACCGAGTGCTTCGATGATGTTTCGAGCATGCTTTGCGTCCGGGGCTGTTAGGATGCAGCCCTCTAAGCGTGTTTTGGTTTTTCCCAAAACTTCTACCGATACACCTTCGGCCTCAAGAGGACCGGTGGTGATTTCACAGTGGCTGCACATATCCTCGTCCAGGAAGGTGTTCAGCAGGGCGGCGTTCCCTGCACATCTTCCGTCATCGATGTGATGGACCACTATGATACCTGTCTTCATGCATCGATAGATACATGGATCTTTTACCCCTCTTTTGAAAGCATACCGGCCGGTCTGTGACAATTTGTGGCATAACAGCTCTTCTAGTTCGTCTCGATAGACGGAGCCAGCTGTTCTTCGACCATACAAATTTCCATCGAGCCTGAACAGCATGTCAGCAAATTGTCCTCTGAGCTTGGACTGCTCAGACGGCGGTTGCTCCCGCACCCACTGGTCGAAAATGGGCTTCCACTCGGCTGGCGGTCGCATGTAGACCCAGTTTTCGTTCTGCGCCCCTCGGTCCTTGCCGATCAGGAAAGCAGCAACGATGTCGAAGGTTCTCATGGCGCAGCCTCTTTGCAGAGCCGTTATTTCGAGCAGTGCGTGTGCTTCAGGAGTAGGGGTAGGAACAAAGACACGCATGTCCTGCTCCATTTCTGGGGTATAGGATCGTCGTGTGTCGGCGCAGGTAAACCTGCTTTTGCACACGCCGTCTTTCACCTTGTCCACCCACTTGTAGTGGAAGGTCTGGGCGTCTGCCGGCTTGTCCCATCGCATCACCGGTGTGAAGGCGTTCAGCCGCCAGAGCTTCCAAAGTTGCTCTTCGCGTGCTTTCTGGATCTGCTGTGGGTCGGGCACGGAATCGAGGTATTCCATCACCGTGGCGAGCCTCTGCTGCGCTACAGCGGGGTCGTCCGCATTGGCCCATTCCTCCACCTTTTTCCACAGATCTTGCACCTGTAGTTTGCCTACACGTTGGGACTTCTTGGCTTCGGCTTTGGGTTGCTTCGGCGGCCTGGTCTCTTCCGCAGGTGGCGCTGTGCCTGAACGCTTGGTCGCCAGCCCCCCTTCGCCCAGCCCCGTGGGATAAGCCATCCCTGCTGGTGCTCTAGGTGATCCGGCGGCGGCTCCCGCGCTTTCTGCGGATGAGCCATCCGACGTTGTGGGACTCGATGGCGCTGCATTTCGAATAGCTTCAGCCTCAGCGGTTTCTTCGGGTGAGACGAGAACTCCCGCGCCGGTGTCGCCATCGAAAACGTCCATGTCTTCGCGTGGTTCGAGGCTCTCCGCGGCTGCGGCGCCTTCAACGTCCAACGCGTCTCTGTCCATTCTTTCTTCGGGTCCATCGTGGGCCATTGAGGGGATTTGCGCAGCGCCCTCTTGCTCCACGTGGTCGCCTTCGGTTTCGGCTTGCATGAGTGGCGGTGCTGGCAGCACCAAAGGTTCCGCCTGCAGGGCGGGCGCTTGCCGCAACGTCCTTCCTTGTCGCAGTGCCCATGGCACGCCAGCTACGGTCCCCATCAGGGTTCTGTTGGCTTGCGCGTCTGGCGGTAAACGGCGGACAGACCGCACACTCAATGCCCCAGCCTCCGTGAGTATAATGTTGGTGTTGTCGCGCTCCAGACGACCAACCCATATCCCACGTATCCAACGGCGTTGCGCCTTGGTGCCTGGTTTCGGAAGTTTTGCCATGACTGTTTCCCCAAATTTGCATATGGGGCTCAAGTATTCTACCCCATTGACTATCTTGTACGCGGTCATTTTGTCGGCGGTTCTCACTTGAAACCTCGCCGCAGACCAAGCGGCGTACTTGACTAGCCAGGGAAACACCACATGATTGACGTCAACCATGCAGTTGGGGTACCGGTTCTGGAGGTCCATGAGCCATGTGCGTACCAAACCTGCGAGTTGGCGGTGTTCGCCTTCAACGGCGCCCTGGCTCTGGTGCGAGTACGGCGGTGACTCCCGCACTCGAACCTTGTGTGTCCCCATCCGGTTTCTTACAGCCACAGCAACGTTTCTCAACGCTCCTTCTTGGTCAATTTGCAGGATCACTCTTTTGTGTCCCAAATTGTTCAGGTAGAGCTCTATTGCGTCCAACACAAATGGTCCGCACTCCTGACCTTTTCTAGGCACCTGTACGCTGCACGGCCAGCCGGTGTCGCGGTCAACCAGCGTCAGCACCGTGACGAGAACAGACTCGTTCTCCGGCGCGAGCCTTTGCTGCGCCCCTCGCGAGTAGAAGGTGTAGTCCATTTGGACCGTCGCTTCCAATGCGCCTTCTCCCGCGTCTTTCTTTCGGCGGTGGTGCCCGCCTCGCCCGGCCCCCTGCACGCATTCCGGACACCAGCTCTGGAATGGCAGGTGAGTGAGTCTGTGGCGCTCTTTCTCTTCGGCCGTGGGCTCGCATGGCACGCTTTCCTCGTTCGGCTCGGGATCCGCCGGCGGGGCTACCGCTTCAAGGTCCTGACGTTCTTCGCCCTCACCCTCATTGGCTTCGGCAGCTGCTGCCTCGGCCTGCGCGGCTTCTGCCTCCCGCTGTTCTTCAGCGATAGCGAATTCCTCGACCGCTTGAGCTTCCAGGTCGTCGGGAAAATCCTCAACGGCTGCTATGGTCACGCGCTTGCTGGGTTTGGCCATTTCAGCGTAAGGTAGCAGGAATTGCTTCCCACTTCGGACGAAATCGGCTCGTGAGCCGTCAGCCCACTCAATGTGCGAGCCTGACGCGTGGAACACAACCCGCGCTCCAGCATCCACCGCTCGGTTCACAGACAGAATGTCATCTGTGATACCTTCAACTACTTGAAACGTGGTTCGTGCATTCTGGCGGTGGTCCCCGCCTAGTCGCAGCACAGGTTCCGTGGCGCCTAGGGTGTTGAGCGGCGTGTCGTCCACACTGTACAGAGCCATTTGTCCTTTCGGGTCAAGTTTACTGGAAAAGGTTCCGGGCGGCAAACGGACACAGCGGCACCAGTATCCACCAGGAGGTGTCCTTGGCGGGGGTCGTTGTTCCGCACAGCTAGCACTCGCATGGGCTCATCCGAGATGTGTCTCACACCAGGTTTTGCCGTAGTCGCGGCGCTGCCCGCCTGGGAAGCGGAGGGACCCGCTGAGAGCTGTGACGAAGCGTCGTCAGCAACAGCGTTTACTCCGCCCTTTGGCGTTCCTTTGCCTTTTCCTTTCACATTGTACCAGCAGTCTTTCACTGTGTGCCCAGTTCGCCAGCATATGGGGCACTTCTCCTTTTCTTTCTGCTGGTTGTGTTGCTGGTTTCTTTTGTCTTGGCCCTTTCCACCCTTCTCGGGCTTGTTCCCCCCTTTGGGGTCTTTGTCTTTTCCTTTGCCCTTCTTTTCTTTTCCTTTCCCCTTATCGCCTTTGGCATCGCCGACTTTGCCAATATCCATGGCATCGGGATCGTGAGCTGCTCGGCGGCTTGACTGAGCATAACCACCCGACGGTGTCCACACCCTCTTTGCTTGCAGGTATGAGACTACCACAGCCCGAACCTCATCGTACGATCCTAGCGACGAAGCATGCATTGCCAAGTGCTGCTTCAGGGCCTGGGGCGATTCGACCATAAGTAGCGCTCGCTTGTCTTCATCTGAGATGGCCTTTTCGGCTCCAAACTCGGATTCATACTTCGCGAGATCCAGCTCCCATTCTTGAAGAGCTGCACTAAAGTCGCCCTCTTTGTTTGGAAACTTCGGCGAAAGCAGGGCTCGTCTCCAAATGAGACCTCTGTTGGCCTGTTCGGGATGAAACTCGCGCCATAGCATTCGCCACAGGACGAATCCATTTTGGTTTCTCGTGCCCCTTGCAATCTTCAATGCAGCTGGGCATTCAGCGATGAGCGATACCAGCATCCCAAACAGTTTGACTGAGAGAGCTCGGTATTCGTCGCTCTCTTCGGTCGGTGTGTTGTCACTTTGACTCTTTCTGAGGACGTTCCCACCAAGGCTTTCCTCTGGGCTTGGCGGGTCTACCCGCACTGGAAGCAGAAGCGGGTTCTCTGTGCCGCGGGCTGCGGCTTCTCGTGGGCTCTGTCGGCCCTGTGGGCGGGTGCGCCTCTACCCACGAGTGGACCCCGGACCAATTGGCCCACGGATCTGGTTCTGGGTTTTCCTCTTCCCAGACTTGCTGCTGCCAACTCCAATGTTGGTCAGCCTCAGCTTGGTGGTTGTCCCACCAGGAACCAGACTGGTCCCGATTCCAACCCCAGTCGTGCCAGTCCCTGTCGGACGTGGTTACGAGACTAGGGCGGATCTACCCGCACAAAGCTGGGCAAATCCAGAGGTGAAGACCGGCTCGGTTGGCTCGGCCTGTGGTCCTGGTTTGTCGGCCCAGGTGCCGAAGGTTAGACCTCTAGGCGGGTCTGCCCGCACTAAGCTTCAAAGCCTAGTGCTGCTTTCCCCGGGTTTCTGGTCCCCGGTGACCGTTGCTTGCACCTGCAGGGCGGTGCTACCCGCAGACAGCAAAGGCAGGTCCTCCAGACCTGCGGGGCTGCCCGCTCGGAGATGCTGGCCCTGGGCTCAGCAGAGCTCCGCTACCATGCGAAAGCTCAGAGGCTGTTTCGGGGGTCCTACTGGGCTCAGGGTAGGACACACCTTTTTCTCTTCGCTTGAAGCCTCAAAAGGGCTGCGGTTGCGCAGTGGTTTCTATACAGCGTAGGGGTAGCCTTTAGCTCAAGCCCTCGGAGTGGTGGGTAATTAAGCTACTTACCGTAGATAAATCGCATGTAGGGATCCCGTGCGTGAGGATTTAGCGAACGTGATTTTGGGAACAGGCTTCGGCTTTTTCGGAATTAGTGGCGTATGCAATAGAATTTTGTACATAAGGTTAAGGGAGTAAGTAAGACTTAGGGAACAGGATTTAGGGAGTCGGTCTTCTCATTTTTCGAAGCGTTTTGATGTCACGCAAGTGTCGAAAATCACGAAGGTTTTGAGGGGGGGTAGCATACATATATATAACTGTTTCTGATATAATTAATATACAGATGTCAAAGAAACGCCTGTCAACTGTTCAAGCCTTTGACAGCTAAATAACACGAGCAGCTGCGAACGTGCCTGGACGTGCAATCTGCGTGATGTGAAGTCGCACGATACTTGCGAGGCATCTCGCAATACGCCCGGCGGCAGCTGCAAGTACACTTTCACCTTCCCACCTGGCGAACGTGCAAACGAAACACTCATCTGGTCATGGCATGTCATGGTGCAACCGTGTCGGGCCCGCCATCATCGGTCCATGAAAAATTGCGCAAAGCTTGGATTTGTCGCTCTGCTCCTTGAGTGGATTGGCCGTCTGCAACCTCCATTTTGACCGGTGGTCCGCCTGAGACAAGAACCGCCATTCGAGACATGGCCGCCTGCACTGAACTGCAGTGGCGCCTGTGACCAGCCCGGGTCCAGAAATAACTCGTGCTTCCGGTGGGACCTCAGACGTGTCGAGAATCTTTCGAAGACGTTTCGAGCAATCGACATCCAAACCCCCGCGCCTCAAACTTGCGATTGTGTGCATAATAATAGGCGTTCTCACCTTTCAATGAGGCACGTGTCTGGCAAAGGCTGGCTGAGTGACAGCTACCCCTTCTTATTTCATGACACACGCCTTTCGTTTGAATGTTTTGCCGCAATGCAGACGCCTCCTGTGCCGAACTGATGCACACAGCCAGCAAAGTTGGCAATGAGATGAAAGGAAAACAAGTCCTGTGATGCCGATGCCCTGCTGTTATCGCGAATGTCCTAGCATGAGAGATCAAATGTTCTGTCAAAGCCAGCACTGAAACCCAATGTCATGCTAGAGTCCGGGTGTTACCTCGCCTGGAACGAAAGTTTGCGATAACGCATGCCCACTCGCTGATCTTGTTGCGTTGTTTCATTGATGTGGGAGATTTATCTTTTCCCCGTTGTCCTTTGCTGGCGGATCGGGGTACCCACTTGTTTGGCTTTGTGACCGACGCGCGGAACAACGCCAGCATACGCCAGCTGTGAGGCGCTGGTGACGGCGGGCGAGTCCAAAACAAAACAAATTCGGTGTCCACCATCTTCTACTTGCCGCCGCGTTCCGCTCAGCACAGAGGCTCAGACGCCTCAATTAAGGCCATCCACTTCGCCCCTCGTGGAATGAAAATTCTTTACTGCGCACGGAAATGTTGAAGACCCTTGCCAACAAAATTTTATGGCAGCCGGGCTGCAAGGAAGACTCAAAAAATCCACCAGACAACTATGCAACACACATAATTGGAGGCACTGGGTGAATCCAAATTGCCGGGGGGACAGTCTTGCTAACTGGAGTCTTGCAAACTGGGAAGGTGGAAAAAAGCGATGCTTGCATCTAAACAATCTATTCAAACTGTTCAGATCGGAGGCAGTCTCACGAAGTCGGTTTGTCCAAGATGCCAAATAACCACTGTTTGACCACACAAGCAAGCCACAGAAAACCAAAGTGTGAGAGGCCATGCATGCAAGCAGCGGAGAGAAAGCATCGAGCATCGCTCAAATGAAAAGAAAAAAAAAGAAAGGCTTTGATCCAGGCCCGCACAAAAAACTCAGGAAGCACACAACCTCACATACAGGATGGTGGTCCGAGCAACGCACCGTGTTGTTTGGGGGAGCCATCAAGATTCGTCCACAGAATGAGCCAATATGGGCAATGGACATGCCATTTTGTTATAGCCAGCCTGCTCTCTCTGCCCGTCACTGGCACGGCCAATGTCGATGGGGAGCTGCCGCCCCTGAGCACAGCCAAAACTCGCCAGCCGCCTGGCCTGACCTGTTGTCCGCAGGCTGTCGCTCGGCTGGTGCTGGAGCACAGGGACGGCGTTGGTGCTAGAGCACAGGGACGGCGTTGGTAGCAAGTGGCAAGGGAAGCAAATGTAACGAGCGCGCGGCAGCGAAGGATAGGAGGGCCGACCATTGGAACGTGTAGGCAGAGATTGCGGCGGCTCGTGACGTGGGCGGGCGAAAGCGAAAGCGAAAGCGAAAGCGTGACGTGGGCGGTGCTGACAGCGCCTTGCACCTTGCGAGCAGGCGGACAACTCTTTCTCTCTCACAGGCAAGGCAGCTCCAGGCGGACAACTGTGGCGGCCTCAGTGCTCCAGCGCCCGGTCAGCTGGACCCTCACAATTCAGGGTACGTGCGCTCCTTGGGCTGTTCCGCCGGCAACCCTGCGGGGGCGAGTTGCGCTTTTCCCCACCGTGGCAGGCCATTGGGGATGACCTCAATCGCATGTCGTCTTGCTGGACGGGGTCGACGTTGAGGTCGTGGACAAGCGCATTGAGAGCAACGGCCGCACCAGCTTCGCGGCACATCCTGGCGGCAGCACGCGCCGCCGCCAGGAGTTGGTGGAGTGAATGGGGATTGGCACTGGTTGTGGATATACCACACAGATCCGTCCGGAGGCCCCCATAACGGGCATTGCAGATGATGAGGCGTACACCTGCCTGGTGTCTGCTTGTGTCCGTCAGGCTCTTCTTGCGTCGCGTTACGGCCCATTGGCAAGCGTGGTGCTTGAGATCTCGCGGGACGCCGGAGACTCACGCAGGTGTCGGGGGCCTCGCCCTACGGCCGTCCATGCTCTCTGCCATGTTGTCGGGATAGACGCATCCTGCATCACCGGGTGTCGGACGCAGCTGGGGCCTAGAGAGGCAGTTTCACTTTAAGTATACTGTGCCGGATCCTCGGACGGGGACCTTTGCAGCTGTAGACAAAGAAAGAGAGCGTTTGACACGCACGCTCCACAGGGCCACCCCGCGCGCACGAAGAACACCAGAGTGAGGGCAGGCTGCAAGATGGTCGCCGCAAGGATCATGGATTGCACGGCACAAGCATCTGGCAGAGGTCAGCGGCAACGGCAAGCGAAAACATGCGAAGACTGCGGAGCAGTATGGCCCGGAAGAGAGGCTACTCCAAGGTGAATTCTGGGGCGCACTGCTGCCGGCGAAGCGAGGCCCCGTCGCAACTGGCCGCGTGGAGGTGCGGCTCACCGTCGCGCGTTAACGGCGACACCATGGTGGAAAGGGCGCCACCCCAGCTCGTGGCGCCGTAGACCACCAGATCCAAGCGGCGCTGGTCCACTGCTCGCAATCCCGGCGCCGTTGTTCGGACAACCGGGCCTTCCGGGCCGACGGCCTTGCGAGCTACGTGAACCCAAGCACGCTCCACAACCTTCGCCCGGCGAGCCAACAGGCCTGTGCGCGGGCACGCCAAAGCGTGGTCGCCCAACGCGTCCGTTCGGCGGCCACAGCCGTCTGCTCCTGTGCCGCCGCAAACGTTTGGCGCGAGGGGCAAGCGGCTGCTTGCGGTCCGGCCTGCGAGCGCAGCAAGGCCTGGCGGCTGGGCAAGAGCTGCTCTTCACACATGCGTCCCTCCGACCAAGCCCGCAAAATATCCAAATGGCCAAGGCGCGTGCCCAGACGACAACGCCGCGCGCAGCGGGGGGCTGGTCCCCTCACCACTGGTTTTGCCTTCATTGGACGCTATGCCGCAATGGGCCTCACCGGCCTCCACGACAACATCGCGTGCGGGGCGAGCACGCTCCGGGTCGTGTGTAAGGACATATAGGTCGTCGAGGAAGGCCAGCAAGCGTTCGTGCGGCTGCAAATGGGATGCGGCCGCCCGGAGACCGCCGTGTTGGCCAAGGGAGAACAGGGCAGGGGCTGGGGGATCCCCCTGCTCACATCCCCCTGGCTGATCTCGCGGCTCCGCTCCTTTTCCCTGCTGCACGACGGTCCGTGGTCCCGGTGCACCTTTCCGGGAGGCCAGAGTTTTTTCTCGAATTTTCAATGGTTTGTAACGCATGGGCGTTTGCTTGGCTAGGGAAGGTGTTACGATGTCCTCTGGCTTTGTATTCTTCCTGTCTTGCATTGTAACTATATTGGCGGCCACACACTTCTTTGGATGCTCGGATGGATGTTGCTAGGGTGGTTGGTGATACCATACTTCGAAATCGATCAAGACCATGTTGTAGCATTTTTTCCTCGTACCTTCTACCGATAAGCGGTCCCAGTGCAGACCCAAGCCCAGGCCAACTGTGCACTACGGCGCTTACGGCATGCGGCCTGCATCGGCTTGCAAGGGGCGGCTCAAGGGAAGAGTCTGCGAGGATGTCGCTCGGCAGTGGGGAGTCCCCGTCGACATGGCTTGCAGCAAGGGTGCGGGCGGCCGCAAAACAGGGCATGGTGGCCCAGCGAGGTAAAGGCCGAAGTGCTGGGACTGCGGAAGGAAGCCGGGACGGCCCACGCATGGAGGTGTGCAGGAAGTCCGACACCTTTAAAATGAGTCAACGCGTGTCATATACATGTGTTGCATTGGTCAAAACCGTGTAGGAATTGTAAATTTCAACTCGCACAACATTCGGCAAGCTGTTGCCACAAGTTGGCCATTGTGCGCAATCTGCGTCGCTGCATGTACGGTTGTATCGGAACAGCGTCCGGACCATGTTGACGTGCCGTTAAAACTTTTCAAGGCCACGTAGAGCACCCGGACGCTGCCCGCCACCCCCGCCTCTCGAATCGCTGGACGACGTCGCTGCGTGACTGATGGGCGGGGGCCTGGGTGCCTACAGGCGGCCTCGGGGGCACGCGGCCTGACGCACGGGCAGACTGCTTCGTGGATGATCGAGCCAGCTCACCCAAACGACAGGAACGGACCGCCGAGCCCGGCAGTGGTGGCAACCGTGTGGGTCGCATACACGGCGACCGCGTGTTGTTGCCGTCCCTGCCCCCTCCCCTCGCGCGCGCTCTTGCGATCCCATCGTGCGCGCTTTGCGATCCCAAGCAGGACCACATGTCACGTTGTCCTGAGAGCCGCCGCAAGCATGCGCAAGCACAGCTTGGCCGCGAGGTGGGAGGGCGGTGGTGCCAGGATGCGGTGAAGCTGGTTCAGTTCAGCACTTGGTCACTCTCCGTCCCGGGTGGAGCGTCCGTCTGCGTGCAGCACAAAGTCGACCACACAGCCCTCGGACGCGCACAGGCCTTGCCGGGACCCGCGTTGACCGCAGCGCCGGGGCTGGATGAAGTCCTTTACCTTGCCGACGATAAGGGACCCAGGCGCCTGGCGCTGCGCCGAGCAGCGGGCACGGGAAACTCCACCTGACGTAACAAAGGTGTGAGGGGCAGCGGCTCGTTCGAGATTTGGCGCGCGTCCGCGCCCAAACGATCCCACCGGCGCTGCGAGCCGCAGCTACTTCTGACGCGACGGTGGTGGGCAGCTTGGCCATAGTGGTGTATTGTGAGCTCGACCTCGCCGAAGCGGCGTGGCCGAGCCGTATATGCCGCTGCGCTCGCTAGCAGGTAGACAAACTGCGGATCGCAGCGCGCAGGCGAAAAAAATGCGATGATAAAAAATAAACTTGCGGTCACAACAATTCAAAACAAAACAAGGACGACGACGTAATGTACATCGCACCTGAGTTGTGTTCCGTGGTTCCGGGTGGTCCACTGGGCACGAGCAGTTTTTGTTTGTCCGCGCACTTTTTTGCGTCTTGCTGTCAGCGGTCCCGGTGCAAGACTCGCGCTGTTTCGGCTGCGGCTCACCAATGGGGGGGGAGACGACTGGCGAATGGCGGGCTGGTCGCCATCCATGTTGGCAGTGCCGGCGAGGGGAGGCCAAGCGGGCTTGTGCCGAAGGCCCTCATACTTCCCATTTGCGAACCGCTTCCACTTGGGTTGCGTGGCACACCTGGTCGCCAATCTCCGTGATTTGCGTTGCCCTTTTTGCCGCGCCGGTTGGCCTGCGTGGGGTGCGGCGGCATTCCAAGCAGCTTGCCACACACACAGCAAGTCGCACCTCCTGCGCCAGCACCCGTTCATATCCGTTCATGATACCACCTCCCGCCATCACCTGCTATCGCACCACCACACATGCTGGCCTTTTGATGCCCCGGGTCTTCCTGGCCGACCCGGAAAACCCTGCCGGCGACGAAGCTTGGGAGGAGTGGCCTGACCTTCACACGCATTGGGCACTGCACACGCGGAGCACCCTTTATTACAAGCACGCGTCCCACCCTGGCCCAACGCGCAGCTGGATCTTCGTGCCGTTGCTGCACGCTGCTGTGGGACGCCTTTGCCCCGAGGCCTTGCAAGCATGGCAGTCCGACCATCGCTACGGAGCGCTGTGGTCCCGCGCACTCAGCCAGCTCCGGTCTGCGGGCTGCGCGCTTCCGGCGTCTGTTGTGCATGCCCTCCATGTCCTGCAACAGCTCTCCTCCGAAAAGGGCCGGCCCGTTCCGCTCACCGCTGTAATTGCGACGGTCTCGCTAAAAGTTCTCATTTCCTGGGCTCACTTGTCTTGAAAACTTGTATCTCGCTGGCCATGGAAACAACAATACGACCACATGTGGGTCATTTTGCGTATCTCACGCACGAAGCTGCAACGAAGAGCCAGCGAGACACGGCACTGTTGCAGGGAGCGGAAAAAAACACTCCCGAAAACGCGTGGCAGTCGCAGGCCGCGATCATGGTATTCTGCCAGGGCGCCTTGCAGTGCGTCACTCTGACGTTGACTCCATTCACAATGTGGCTGGGGCAAAGGCAACGGATTCCAGACACCATCACTCGGGGCCCCATGCAGACATGGCTACTTTAAATGCATTTTGCAGAGATCGCACCGGATCACGGCGTGGAATCGTTCGTTGGCATTCCCTGTAGTACCCAATTTGTGGCCCATTCCCCATCGAATCTCAGAACCAGACTTCGCAAAGCACGCAAATCGTTTCTGAAGTGCGGGCCACAGGGAAACGCGGCAGCGACGCAGCGCTAAAACAAAAAAACACACGACGCAACGTGCCAGACAACGTTGGCAAAGAAAGATGAACGAAGGCATCGCAAAACGGTATCGAAAAGTCCAACTCTGCACGTTGCCAGATGCCGGCCTGTGTCTCCGGAGCAGGAAGTTGTCTCGAAAAGAACAGCGACAAGATGGACCTCTGGCGCCATGGGTTCGCACTGAGACCGGGAAAGCATTTGAAAGCCTGCACACGTATCATACCTTCACATGCCGAGCACCCTTCACCTTCGATCTGTGGCTCAGTTCCACCGAGACACCCCATAGCCACGGCTGAAGATCGACCGTGCAACTGCTGTGCTTAAAAACGCGTGGCCCAAACACAACAAGAACTTGTGCTTGAATCTCATGAATCTTCGTTACCAATAGCATCACAACATCTAAAGTAACGTTGGCTCGGACAAGCATGGAAAATAACTTGCATGCAATCCATAGTTGCTACACATTGCTCAATTGCGATGCATCTTTGTCTGGCTTGGGCATGCAGCAGTTAATCCTGTTCAAGCTTGTGTTCCGTGTCGACTTGGCCAAGGAAAGAGTGCGAGCCTTTTCAGTATTGTTGGTACCAAAATTTCAAGCTTACATATCAGGGGACCACGCAAAAAACACTGGTCAGGCTGGGCTTGGCTTTCCCTCTTCCCATCCAAAATTGTTCCCAACTCGAGATAGGCTTTCGGGCCAAATCCGTTTTTCCGTTTTCAGGTCCCAAGGCCCTTTTAAAAACGGTTTTGCAAGCAGCCAGATGAAAGCAAACTTTTCAAAGCCTGAAAGTTGCTTGTTGGATTTCGCCTTGCTGTTGGAGCATTGCGAGGTTTCGAATGCAGCGAAATCAATTTTGATGGAAACGATTGTGCAAGGCCATGTCGGTTTGACTTCTCTCTTCCTCTCCAACATGAACGAACAACCTTCCTCTTCACAAGAAAACAACTCTGCATGCTTGGAAAAGTTGAATTTGGTTCCTGCGGACTCTTTCAGCTTGATTTCCCCTCTTCCCCCCCAAGCCAAAAGGCCTTTGTTCCAACTCCATGGCCACCGCCTGCAAGGATCCTTTTGTCAAAAAGCGTTCTTGTGAGCTTGTCGGGTTTGGTTTGGGCTGAATTGCGAGAGTGGCAGTTGCAAACACCTAAACGTGATTTTTGAACCCCAAATAAGGGTTACAGGGTCATCACTCCTTTTTCAGTGGTTTTGGGGTTACATACACATTAAGTTTTGCGTTACCCGCCACCCTGCTAACAGCAAACAGCACAAGCATGGGAAAGAAAAAAAAAAAAAAAAACGGCAAATGACCGCATGTCTTGCATCAAATCATAACTTGTGTTGTTTCTGGTGCCAGTTGTTCTGCTCTTGCGACTGTCCTGTTCAACCTCCAACAATCTATTGTTCAGCGTTCTGTCCTGCGCGGAAGGCTCCTGCAGGACCAAACTCATCTTCGGGATTCCACCCTTTTCTAAGCGAAGGGCACGACCCCTGGTGCTGAATCTGGAAGGGGCGTCTGCAGGATGTGCATTGCAAGCGCTCAAACCAGATGGAATTTTGCATTTTGTCTTCGAACTCGCTCAAGAGCATTGAGCGCACGCCGCTCTCAACCACCGTACCCTGAACCCCTGAACCTCAAACCCCCACCAACGAGCACCGACAGACGATGTACACTTCAACCTCAACATCAAAGCCGTACGCTGCCCACCCCAAACCTTACAGCCGCCTTTACCCTAAGATGCCAATCAAATGAAGGTAGATTGTCAGATTGTATGGTAGGATTTTGCAAAGTGACCTCTCCGTTGAAGAAATCGTTTCATGCGAGGATGAGGCCACCCGCCCTAGTATCAGACAGCAAGAGGATTGCGAACCAGTTGCCCTCGGCAATCCAAGCATGGTTGAAGAAAGCCAGAAATACATAGCACCAAGATTAGCAGAAACAGGAGCAGAAAACATAGCACCGTAAATAACAAAAAACTGAAGCAGAAAAAGTAGAAAGACACAAACAAACGCCGAAAAAACAACACCAAAAAACCAGCTGAATGCGTTTGCCGATCACCAAGACCACAAGCACATATTTTTTGAAGTAAAGCTCGGAGTGTTCATTTGCAGCCTGCCTAACGAGCACAAGCAGAAGCACAAAAAGTCGCACCAGAAAGATCACAAACCGGAGCTGGAAAAGCTGAAGCAGACATAGCACAAACAGGAGCACAAGAAATCGCAGCAGTCGTAGAAACATGAGCAGGAATAGCACAAAACATAGCACAAACAGGAACACAAAACGTTGCATCAGTATTTATTTGCAGAAACGGTGAAAAACTCACACTACTGAAGTGTGACGGCTTCAGCCACACACGACGTGTGGGTCTGAAGTTCAAGCTCAGGCTGCACAGGAAGGTGCCATGCTCCTCTTTAAACATCGACGTTGAAGGAAGTTGTTTCAACCCTTTTTGAAGTGCAGCTGTACCGAATCGCTAAAAGTGAGATTGGGTGAAGTTGGAAAGCTTCCAAGCAAGCACCGCCGTGCGTCACGCCCACAACACTTTAACGAGATCATCAGAAGTGACATTGATGCCAATGCTGTCTAAAAAATCGAAGTCACTCTCATAAATTCTCCACAGTAGCGCGCACGAAGTGACTGTACTGCAGCACTGCCACGCCACGGGCAACCCAGAAGTCGCCCTCGATCACTTGGTCGAAAGGCGGATGGTCGGAGCGGGATACGCATGAACCCGTTACTGTTCTGGGCAGCCTGATTCCAAGCGAAGTTGAAGAAATTCTGCCAAAGTCCAGAAAGTCGAGTCACAGCAAGTGAGAAGCGAAACTCCGACGTGATGTCGAAGTGCTGCGACGGCACATTGATGAAGTAGTCAATGTACTTTCGGCTCCAAACGCAGAAGTTGCCTTGCTCGATGAACAGAGCTGTCTTGAAGTGACATGTCTTTGCAAAGCATGTTTGTCTGTGCATGGATTTGTTCTGGCATGGCAAGAACTTGTTTGGGCATGGCAAGAGCATGTTTGTCTTGGCATGACGTTGGTTCAGGTTCCCGAGGATGAGTTTTGGAGAGCACTGAGGTTGCTTGGCAAAGCTTTGAAGCAGCGCGTGTGAAACTCTGAGGGACAGACCTTTGCAGTTACTCACTCCGTGCGCTTGCCCACGTCGTTCGTACCGTTACGCGTGCGTTTGGGACTCGACTGAGGCATGGTGAGTGCATGCTGTTGTTTTGGAGACAGACTTGAAGCCCTGAAGCAATCCTGAAAGGTTTTGCGTGTTTCTTTTGCTTTCCTCCTTTGTGTAGCAAAGTTGAGATGGAATTTGTAAACCTTGAGACCTGAACTCTTGGCGCTCTGCTGACATGGACAGTCTAGCTGAACACCATGGTGTTTGGCTCAAGTGCGACTTGCGCATTCCTGCGCATCTTCACGTTGCCCGGAGTACCCGCCTCTGTACTCGTGGGACGCGCTTCTCCATTATGTTAGACATTACTCACGTCCCAAATTGTGCGGCACCAAAACGTGCATAAAATTGCGCCTCCAAGAAAGTGGGCATAAACTCAACTCACATAAAATATATCTCAATCGAATGAAAAGAGAAGCGAATCGAATCAATACATTCCAGAGCCTCTTTTTCTTCATGAGAAGGTGGCGGCGAGTCTCAAGCACCAGTACCAAAAGATGGGCGTGAGAGTACGCAGGGCGTCTCCCCCCCACTGGGCTTGGTACTGTACAAATTAAATGGGTCGGGTGGGTGGGTAACTGAAAATCTAACGGGGCTGACCACTGAGACTGAGAAGCGAGCGCGGAGCAAGCATGAACCATCACAAGGAAGAAATTGTGCAAACTCACAGATACTGAAAACAAAAATCGGAATATCAGAAAACCGAAAAACATCACCGAGGCATAAAAGCCAGCATGACAAGACGTAAATCACAACCAGCCCACCCCCCCCTCAGTCGTCCCCCTCCATACAGCTCAACAGGGCGGAGCCCGGTATCGCCTGTACTCGTGGGACGCGCTTCTCCATTATGTTAGACATTACTCACGTCCCAAATTGTGCGGCACCAAAACGTGCATAAAATTGCGCCTCCAAGAAAGTGGGCATAAACTCAACTCACATAAAATATATCTCAATCGAATGAAAAGAGAAGCGAATCGAATCAATACATTCCAGAGCCTCTTTTTCTTCATGAGAAGGTGGCGGCGAGTCTCAAGCACCAGTACCAAAAGATGGGCGTGAGAGTACGCAGGGCGTCTCCCCCCCCCCAACAGCGATCACCAGGCCGTCTTTTGGTGCTTCTGCTTCTTTCGAGGGTGCTTGTCAGTGCGCACCATCTGAGCCGCTTTGCGCGAAGACTCGAACTGCATTTTGGTCTCCCAAAGTTCAGACAAAATCCCTAGGGGAAGATCTGAGAAGCTGAGACTGACACGATGCTGTGCTGAAAAGGAGGTGAAAACTTCATTAGTGAGCTGATCTGCCAAAACGTTCTCATCCCGAGGCTTCCAATTAAGTGACAACGTCAACCCGGCTGCCATCAGCAGGTCGGAAAGCTGGATGTTCACCAACATCAGTGGCCATTTGGTCGTTGAGAGCTTACGCCGCAAGGCCTCATTGCCACGGTTGTCTGTAGCTGCCGTCACATTCACTGGGAGGCGACGCTGGCGAAAGGTGGGCTGCAACCAACCGAATGCAAACAACGCAGCTAGCGTCCCCAAAAGCTCTGCTGAAGCTGAGGCCCACTGCGAACCCCCCTTTTCGTCGAAGAGGTACGGCACCTCATTAGGACCCAACTTCAAAGAGAACCACTTAGCATCCTTCGGAGCCTTTCCTAAACTTTCCCAACCTCCCAGCACTACAAAACCATCTGCACATTTCGCATCGGTATGGAAAGCAGCTTCCCGATGCACGGTGGGCTGTGCTGCACTGATCTTGTAGGACTCACGGCTGAGGAGCATGTTGACATAGCTCAAGACAAGAATCACCGTCAAAGGCAAAGTGGCAGTCAAGCCCGGGGCTGTTGCGGCGGACCAAGCGTACAAAGGGGCTAAGTGTGGTTTAAGCCAATGAAGTACCCTCGCCACAAAACCCAACCGACCTAAGAATTCGCTAAAGTCACGGGTCTGGACCACATAGTGGGATTGCTTGGCCTTCTCCACCCAATCAGCAATGTATTTCCCACGAGCAGCTGTGATGCCCAGTGCATGACTCTGAAAGTCCAACTCATAGCCTATGACCTGCACCCGCCAACCTCCCTTGAACTTCTTGTATGAGAACGGCGTCCCCATCATCTCGTAGAGCGCAAGCCACATCAGTGAGTTCACATATCTTTGCCGCCCTCCAAAGGTGGATAGTAAATCATCCACGTAAACGATCTGATAAAACCAGGATTGCAAAAGGCAGCGGGCCACTGTCCGGCCAATTATGCCGAATAAGCGAGCCCACCAGAACGATGCAGAGGAGATGCCAAACGTTCCTACGGTGTTTACCCAAATCGTATTTGAGCCCTCAACTGCGCGGCAAGCGAGGAAAGGCCAATCGGCCCGGCGGACCTTACACAGCCGATGTGCAGAAGCCACATCAGCGGAGACCACAAAGGGGACCTCCCCGCACTTGACAGGCTCATCCACCATGTAGGCTATGTCAGCGGGGCCGGGCACTGCTTGCTGACTGAGAAGGCGAATATTATTATTCACTTGCACTCCGTGCGTTCCGTCGTGGAGCGGACGTGCTGAGTTGTCAGGTTTGCGAATGGCACCCAACGAAGCGATTCGAATATTCGCCTCCCCAAATTCCTGACGCAACGCACCCAGAGTAGTGGGGTACATCCTTCCCAAGCTCTCTTCTTCGCGGAACTTTTCAAGCAAGGCCTCCTCTGACTCCAGGGCACTAGAGTAGTTGTCCCGATCCCACTCAAACTCTGACGCGTCTAGACGCCGTGACTTAACCTTGGGCTCGAAAACCTGGGGCACATGGGGGATGGGTGCATCCACCCCAATCGGCACGCCTCTCACGAAGTTGTCCTCTCCTTCCGTGATAATCTCCCAGTCAGGATCCTCAAGCAACTCGGCAGTGCGGGCGATTGCGTGGAGATAGAAAGGCTGCCCGCTGGGAACAGAACTAAAATCAACCCCTAAATCACCTAACAACCCGAACCAACGGCGCCGAAGGTCCTTCATTTCTTTTGCAGGAAACGGTGAAGCCTGAAACCGCCCAAGCACCAACTCCATAGCCATGCGCTCGGGGTCGGGCGCAGCTCTGAGCACGAAGGACTTGACCAACATGTGCAAAGCCTTGGCAAGGCGCTGTGCCCCCACTGCCAGCCGCCGACCCCTTGCCCCCGGCTTCCAACGTGTGGGCGAACAAAGTCCGAAGCCGTCAGTGAACGGCCCCGAATCTCCAGGCCACGTGGGACCTGCGTTCCCACAAGCCTCAGGACGGAAAGGTTCCATGGGAGGGGTTTCAGTCACATGTGCCGACGTGTCGACCTCTCCGGCGAGCTCGTCGCTCAGAGGAAGCACAAAGCCTAACTCACGAACTGCCTCAATTTCCTCGGCGCTGATCTTGTTGAGCGAGCACACACTGAAGGCAATCAAAACGAGTCTTATCCCCTCCCAATCTTCAGTACAGTGGTATCGCTCACGGGCATTGAAGACCAACGGCGAGGTGTCGGACAGCTCATGCAAGTTGCCGTGGAAGGAAGAGTCACCTACCAACCGAGCAACAGAACCTCCGCAATCCTGAACCCAAATCTGACCCCCTTTGAAAGTCGAAATGGCCCACACGGCATTGTAGGGGTATCCATTTCGGCCGTCACGGTGCATCGGGGTCTTGACGTTTTCAAACAGTGAGATAGTCGTGAAGCAATGCTCAGGTGCTTGCTTCTGAACAAACGTGCAAAGGAGCCTCGCTGTCGCGGGGTATTGCATTGTGTGGTGCCTCAAGCCTCCGACTCCCCCTTGCATGTAGCAGCCAACGGTGAATGACGATCCCACAGAAGGTTCCGAGGACCAAACCCTCGCTAGCCCCGGGACTCCTAGGAGGGGAGGGCGGAAAGGGAACCGAAGGAGAACCTACGTCCCGGGTTCCCTGAAAGCATGCGGGAGCCTTCCAGCCGGAGCCGAAAGACCCCCCCTCCCCGCAGGGGCGCAGGCCACGAAGGCGGATGCAAGAAAGGCACAAAGACGCGGAGGGTAAGCAGCGGAAGAAGCGGTGCGCCAGGCCCCCGATGCATCGAGACCTCGGAGCAGGGACTTGTGATTGTGACCACAACGAGGTGGCAAGGGGCCGACATATTGGCCGGAGTCATCCAATCTAGGGAGTCCTGGAAAGCAAGGCACAGATTCGACCCAAAGAGGCAAGTTCCCAAGGAAACGCGTAGGTTTTGAGTTGGGAGCACCAAAGGCACACTGGAACATCGCAAAAGTGACAGCCCGGCAGCTAGGTATGAGGTCCAAGACTTCAGGCCACATCCAAATGGAACCCGGGATGTCCCCCCCTGGGACGCGCCCCAAGCTCTCAGGATGCACGAAGGCGAAGAAGCCGCCAGCCTCTGAACACGCAAGGGCGACCTGGACAGATTTGCTCACAAAAGAATTGGCAAGTGAAACTTGTGCGGAAAGGGATTGGCGCAGCCAAGGGAAGCCATAAGGAAATTCCATGCTGCGAACAGGCGGAGGACCAGGTCGCAAGTGTCTGGCACGAGAAAATGTGTCATATGGTGGAGAACTGAAGAAAACCCAACGGCCCGTGCGGACCAGCGCAAGGATCTTATCCCAGACTAGATCTGAAGAAAGGTCATGTGAAGAGTCCCGCAGAATGTCGAATTCATGAAGCACTAGGTGAGGTGCAAGCTGGCGCACGAAGGAACCGACATCAGCCTGCCTAGCAGGCCCCGCAAAGGTGTAAATCACCCCCACGAGGCCATCATGTCACTCAGGGGGTGTGGGGACCCCCTCCGGCAAGGTCTTAGCAGGAGCCTTGTGCTGGTGGACGCCATGAGCTTTGCCGCAGCCCTGAACCCTGCAGATGTGGACCCTGCCACACTTTCCTTTGCAGCCTCGAGCGCTGTTAAACGCATAACAGATCTGGCGCCCGTCGGGAGTGGTGCTGATCAAGGTGAAGCCAGCGAACATGCCAGGTGTCTTCAGAACCTCAGAACCCTTCAAGGAAGGCTTACCCCCTTTTGGAGTCTCGTGCTTACCCTTACCATTACCTTTACGGAACTTAGTGGGACTGCCGTCGGCCAGGGAGAGTGCAAGCGGTGTGGTAAAACAAAGCTCCTTCAGCTCAGTGTACCGCACCACACGTTCGAGGGCAGTGGCAAGAGTGACCCGTTCCTCATTGACCAGTCGGAAGGCTTCCTTGCGCAAGCGGAACTCATAAGAAAGCACGGAGTGCCAAGGAGGGCGGAACTGTGTGCCCGGACTGTCGGAGAAGGCAGACGCAACCCGGCAACCCGCTCACCCAGAACATAATCTGTGAACTTCAGGAAATGAGTGCTCTCAAGACCTTGCAACCAGTCCTTTGCTTTGAAGCGTGAGGCCATGGCCAGCCAAGCAAACATCTCCACTCGCATGACCCGACGATAAGCTTCACTATTGACAGGCATCTCCAGTTTCTGCTTCGTGCGGGTGATGCGGATATGGCCCTGGGGATCCAAAGAGCTTTGCATGTTGGTATCAAGATTATCACGCTTGGAGGTGATGGTGTCAAGAGGTGCGGCAGTGGGCTCATTCACCTCGCACTCTTCCGCCTTCAGTGCCAAATACTCAGCCGATGGCGTTTCACTCTCATTCAAACGGCCATGCACCGCTACGACTGCCGCCAGCATGGCCTGTCGTTCCTGAACCTGCAACACACGAGGGTGCCCGAGAACCTTCGCTTCAGGACGAAGTTCAGTCTCCTTAGCTGAAACGTCCTTGGCCAACTCCCAAGCTGCCACCACTGCCGCCGCCTGCTGGCGACCCGCGGCAGTGTCAGCACAACCAAAATCAGTCCTGGCCGCTGCACGGGCCTCGGCACGAGTATCAACGATGGCCTGAAACCGCCGAAGAGTTTGATGAGCCTGACAAATGCGGTACTGCGTGTCGAGCTCAGCTCCAGCTTCCTGAAGAACATACTGCAAGTCTGACGCAACTCGAGCCACAGCAGCTCTCTTCTCATCATCTGTGACTACAGCCATTTCGCAGAAGTGGCGACTGAAAGAAAGGATCTGAGCTTGGGTATGACAACCCGGCCCTTGCGGCCCTGAGATATAAAGCGCAGTGCTCTGTCACTGAGAAACCATGGCAAGGCAGTGGTTGCACCCCCCCCCCGGAAGTCAAAAGGTCCGAACTGACAAAGAAGATCCATGCTTAAGAACAGAAACTGAAATACTGGATGTAAAGTATCAGTAGAGCCTGAGTCCTGATGGAAACGCGCGAGTTCAAGGCTGAGCATCAAAGGCGATGTCCCGAAGGGGGGTTCAGGTATGACAAGAAGAAACATGGTTTCAGCTCACTCAAGCAATGCAGAAGTGCATACAACACATGCATGTAAGACAGCATTACAGCACATGCATGTTCAGAGATATCTGACGCACCTGACGCACCTCGCAACGTGCACAGATCTATGATGCGCGCGCGCGCGCGCGCATCATGTTTTAACAGCTTCAACAATGCGCATCACTCCGCGGCCTCTCCTTCAGCGGCCTCCGTGCCGCTGGAGGTGCCCGACGTGCTCGACGAGTCCTCTTGTGGGTCCTCGCCAGTCTCCCTCCGCACGCGCCGTTTACAATCACGACAAATGGCATCAATCTGAGCGCCGTCAACGACATCATGATATGAAACAGATCTACACTTAAAGGGCTTGACATAACACTGACCATTGAGGTGGAGCCTTCTGAAACCGGTGTGCTTTGAAACAGTGATGAAATACTTGGGCTGCGTGGGGGCAGCGCTTTGACTTCCAACCTTGGGCTCATGCACTGAAACCAACTCCTCCTCTTCGGCACCGGGAATGAAGGTCGGCCATTCCCCACCCAAGCGTGGAGCGCCAGGCAGTTTTCGCAGGATGTCATGATGCGCTCGCACTTGGGCACCATTCTGATCGAGAAGGTTCATAGCTTCAGCCAAACGATCTAAAGCCTGGTGCTCAAGGTAGGGGCGAGGCTTGCCAGTGACCAACGTCTTGGCGACCAAGTCTTGCACGCGCTGCACCACTTCACGAGATGTGCGCACATAGTCAGCTGAACCCCCAGCCGAGCCAATGCTCCATCGCCCCAGGAAATCTCGGTCTGGCTTAGGCACCCCTAATGCTGCTGCCAAAGAAGCAAGCCAGTCACGCAATGCATGGGCAGTAATATATGACTCTAAGTGGTTTGGATACAGCCTGACTTGCAGATTGAGAACCCACTGCCCGTTGGGCCTCCTTAGAGGACCCCGAAGATTGGCCAAAACATGCCGTAGGTAAAGCGTCAGTGCAGAAGGGTCGACAGCTCTCCCAGTCGACCCACTCCAGTCATCCTTTGCTTCCAAAACAAGATAGTCACGAGGCTTGCTAAAAGTAGTCCAGATGGCTAGGCCCTCAGAAAGCCAATCGCACCCAGTTAGACTCGTTTCCCGCGCCACAAAGATCTTGATGTCGCGTACTCGACGGTCTGGCCCCGTGGTCTTCGTCTTTCCCAGCGTGGCACTGAAGCCAACTCCATTTAGCAACATACTCTCGGGAAGCAGACCCTGCACATCGTCTGCTCGAAGGCTGCACCAGAGCATCAAAAGGAAAACCCAAGCCATTGCACGGAAGTACAGCGGGAGCGTCTCCTGACAGACTGATAACTCCAATGCCACAACAGTAGCCACGGTGGGTAGCTCAGCTGGCTTCCTTGGCGGATGCGCAGCTACCAGATCTGATGTGATGCTTCTCAGTGTAGCAACCCAAAGTGTGTCACCTGAAAGAAGCTCTGAATCCCGTACTTTGCCTGCAGACTCAAGCACTGTCAGCGCAGCTTGTAAGGCATCTAACGCGGTCTTCCCGCAACCAGACTCGTAGAGCTCCTCCGCGTACTCCACAAGATCGCCAGCTCGTTGCGGCCAGTGGTAGCCTTTCGTAGTCGCTGACCAGTCACGAAATGGTTTCCATGCTCTGTACCGATTCCGAAGGGTCTTGCTCCTTCTTGTACCAAACAGACGCTTCCACCCTGCTTCTGGAGATGCTAAAGCAGCGATTTCAGCGACCACTGGGAGCTGTGCCTCCCTCACGAACCCACCAAGCAACACAGCAAAGCGAACTCGAGACTCACTTTCTTTGCGAGCCCTCTCAGAAGCATCCTGAAATTTCAAAGCTGCACGCTCTTTCCTCTGAAGTGACGGCAGCAACGCCAAAGGTTGATCTGAAACAAGCTTTGTATAGGCCGCCTGCAGAACTGACGTTCCAACGCTCTTGCCCTGAACCAGACTTCCGTGGAGATCTTGCAAGGACATGCGCCTCTGACGTTTTGCTGCAGTGCGCCCATCTCTTGTCTCCAGTCATCTAACTGCTTCCCAAATCTCTTAACCAAATCATCCCCCAAATTAGGCTCAACAGCCTCCAGAAGTTCGCATGCTTGTTGAAAGTCATCGAACGCACACCATAAAAGGTCAACGCGTTGAAAGTCTCTCTGCAGCAGCGCTCTGATGTCTAGAGGCAGATCTGGCCACTCCATTGTACCTATGGTAGAGCTGCTAGCGAAGCGGCCCCATCCTAACTGAAAATCTAACGGGGCTGACCACTGAGACTGAGAAGCGAGCGCGGAGCAAGCATGAACCATCACAAGGAAGAAATTGCGCAAACTCACAGATACTGAAAACAAAAATCGGAATATCAGAAAACCGAAAAACATCACCGAGGCATAAAAGCCAGCATGACAAGACGTAAATCACAACCAGCCCACCCCCCCCTCAGTCGTCCCCCTCCGTACAGCTCAACAGGGCGGAGCCCGGTATCGCAAGTGCGTACGAGGCTTGCGAAGTGGACTGTGGCCTGAAAGGAAGGGGTGGGGCTTCGCGTTCACTGTCACTGCGACTACTTCTGCCATTACTGGACAACTATGACAAACATAACGACCTGCACCTGCAAACAACACGACAATTAAATGCTTAAAGCGCATCGGAGCAATTCACAAGGAATTCAAAACTTTCAAGCAGAAAATCCAGCCAATGCTCAAGCAAGCCGCTCTCTTGTCGCCCATACACCCGCGACAATGCCATCTATGCCTGTGTGGCAACTCACTTCTCACTCATTCTCGCCTTAGGGGTGCGGTCAACCCGTTCCTCGACCATGAGGAGAGTTTTTTAAAGCTTCTCGGGGCATCGGAGCAATTCACAAGGACTTCAAACCGCAAGAAGGTACGAAGCAATGCTTTTGCTACCAGAATATCTGTTTCTTGACCCCGCCAGATTCTGCGTTCAAAAAACCTTCTTTTGGCCCCGATCTTTTCCAGCCCCGCTCTGGGGCTGAGAAAAAGACTTTTATTTTCCCATTGACATTGAAAATCTTTTCCTAGTCGTAGTAATAGTAGTAGTAGTAGTAGTAGTAGTAGTAGTAGTAGTAGTAGTAGTAGTAGTAGTAGTAGTAGTAGTAGTAGTAGTAGTAGTAGTAGTGGTGTAGTAGTAGTAGTAGTCGTCGTCGTCGTGTAGTAGTTGTTGTAGTAGTACGTAGTAGCAGTAGCAGTAGCAGTAGTAATTGTAGTAATAGTAGTAATAGTAGTAATAGTAGTAATAGTAGTAATAGTAGTAATAGTAGTAATAGTAGTAATAGTAGTAATAGTAGTAATAGTAGTAATAGTAGTAATAGTAGTAGTAGTCGTAATAGTAGTAATAGTAGTAATAGTAGTAATAGTAGTAATAGTAGTAATAGTAAACAAAACACAAGCCCACAAGGTTTCTGCCCTTAACATCCAAAACCTATACCTACCCTTTAATCCAAACGATCTCTACCCTTAAACCCTAAGCCCTAAACACCACATCTCCTCTGCAAGCCCACCAAAAGCACGACACGCTGTGAATACCGGTGTTTGCCTAGGTACTGAAAATGCATCTGCAAAAATTGGCGCCTGTAAGGGAACGTTTTTGCGGCCCGAAAACACTGTAATCCCGATGTTTTCCTCCTGCGCGTAAAGTAGTTGCAAGTAGTTTCCCGCAGTTTTTACACGTCCGTTTTTCGTCTCCGTAAACGTCCGAAGCCACAAAACACTGTAAATACCGATGTTTTCGTGTCTTGACACGAAAAATGCACGCCAATAATCCTCTGCGATCAAAAAAAAACGTGACGCCGAGTAGTAGTAGTAGTAGTAGTAGTAGTAGTAGTAGTAGTAGTAGTAGTAGTAGTAGTAGTAGTAGTAGTAGTAGTAGTAGTAGTAGTCGTAGTAGTAGTAGTAGTAGTAGCAGTAGTAGTAGTAGTAGTAGTAGTAGTAGTAGTAGTAGTAGTAGTAGTAGTGTAGTAGTGTAGTAGTAGTAGTAGTAGTAGTAGTAGTAGTAGTAGTAGTAGTAGTAGTAGTAGTAGTAGTAGTAGTGTAGTAGTAGTAGTAGTAGTAGAGTAGTAGTAGTAGTACTAGTAGTAGTAGTAGCCATGCGCGCTTTCTGGCGCCTGGTCTTTCCTGCGGGGGGGGTGGGGGGTGGTGGGGGTGGTGGGGGTGGGGGGTGGGGGGGGGGGGGGTGGGGGGGGGGGGGTGGTGGCTTAAATAGGGTCTATTTGGAAGCTGAGACTCGGGTTTTTAGACTAACCAATGCGTCTCCACGAGAGTATTCTTGGAAGCTGAGAGTGGTGTTTTTGTGTGGTAGATACAAAGGAAAGGGCATAAGAAAGTAGCGAAAGGAGCTCCTCAATTCCCTTCCTTATCTCCTATGCTCTTTTCTGTATTCATTGCAACAGGAGAATACAGGAAAAGGGCCTCCATTCCCCTCTTGTTCTTCCTTTCTTGTGTTTTTGTCATTTAAAGGGGAACAGGAGAAGAGAAGGGAAAGAGAAGGAGAGAGGAGAGATAAAAGGAAGACAATTTTAATGGGAAGAGCCAAGAAAAGAATAGAAAAGAGAGATGAACAAAGAAGATGGAGAGACAAAACAAGGCGCAAAGAAAATGGCACTCTTCTTTATCTATCCTCTCTCCCTTCTCTCTCCCTTCCCTCTTTCTTTTCGAAACAGAAAAACGAAAAAGGAAGAACTTGAAAGGAGAAGGGTAAGGAAAAGAGCAGAAGAGACAGGCCGAAAAGAGGGATATGATGAAGTATGGGCAAGGTCCACGCGCAAGGAGTCACTCTCTGCTTACCCTTCCACTGCTTTATCATACAAGTTCCTTTCTTGTGTTATATTAGTTAAAAGGTAACAGAAGGAGAGAAGGGCAAGGGAAGTGAGAGAGGAGAGACAACAAGGAGGCCATTTGAATTTTCTGGAGGGGTACTGAAAAGAAGAGAAGACACAATAAACAAGGAGACGGATAGCACTCTTCTTTATCTATCATCTGTCCCTTCCTTGTCTCTCGCTTTTCCCTCTATAATTAAAAAATAGGTGCCCTCTCTCCTCTTCAGGAAGCCCCCTTGCCCTTATTTTGCTAGCTTTCTGAAACGACAAGGAAAACAACACATAGAAAGAGAGGAAAGGAATGAAACAATAGGCAGTGGAGCTCTTCAGTGTCTTTACCTATCTCTTTTCTTCTTTTTCTTTTTAATTCAATAAGGAAAAGAAGCTTCCTTTGGTGTGATTTTGAGATTCAAAAGAGAACAAGAGAAGAGAAGGGAGAGAGAAAGGAGAGAGGAGAGATCAAAAGGAAACAATTTTCATGGGAAGAGCAATGAAAGTCATGGAAGAGAAATGAAGACAGGAGAGGGAGGTGCAAAATCAGGCAAAGAGAGGATGGTGCTCGTTTTCTTCTTTCCTCTCTTTCTTATCTTTCCCTTTTAAATAGAAAACAAAAGGAAGAACAATGAACATGTAAAGGAACCCATTTTCTTTTTCTGTTTGGGAACAAGGAAAAGAACAGAGGCGATAGGGCGAGAGGAGGGATTTGCTGCAGCGTGGGGAGGGTCTACGGACAAGGAGCCAACCCCGCTCACTTTCCCCATCCATTGGAAAAGAAAGGAACATGGCCTCCATTCCCCTCTTGTTCTTCCTTTCTTGCGTTTTTGTCATTTAAAGGGGAACAGGAGAAGAGAAGGGAGAGAGAAGGAGAGAGGAGAGACAAAAGGATTGCATTGTTAATGGGAAGAGCAAAGAAAAGAATAGAAGAGAGATGAATAGAGAAGAGGGAGAGACAAAACAAGGCGCAGAGAAAATGGCACTCACTCTTTATCTATCCTCTCTTCCTTATCTCTCCCTGCCATCTTTCTTTTCGAAATAAGAGAACAAAAAGGAAGAACTATGAGAAGGAGAAGGGTAAGGAAAGGAACAGAAGAGATAGGCCGAGAGGAGGGGTATGACGAAGTATGGACCGGTCCACGCGCCAGGAGTCACCCTCTGCTTACCCTTCCACTGCCTTATCATACAAGTTCCTTTCTTGTGGTTTATCAGTCAGAAGGAAACAGAAGGAGAGAAGGGAAAGGGAAGTGAGAGGAGATAACAAGGATGCCATTTTTCTGGAAGCGCAACTGTACCGGAATGTGGCCACAACAAGCAGGCCAGGGAGGCTCAGGCGGGGCAAGTCTCTCCCTAATTAGAAAAAATCAACCTTGCTATTCACAGGTAGGCGCCCTTCTTCCTCTTCAGGAAATCGCCTTTCCCTTATTTTGTTATTTTGCTTTTTGAAGCGAATAAGAAAAACAACAAAAAAGAAGAGAGGACAGGGAATGACTAGGTAAAGAGAGGAGCTTTTCAATTTCCTCCCTATCTCTAATGTTACTTTTCCTTCTTGGGCGGGTGTCCTTTTTTCTTCCTTGAAGATGCAGAAAACTATCAAAAAGGACACCCGTTCCATCGCCCACAATTCCCTTCCTTATCTCCTATGCTCTTTTCCTTATTCATTGCAACAGGAGAATTCAGGAAAAGGGCCTCCATTCCTCTCTTGTTCTTCCTTTCTCGTGTTTTTGTCATTTAAAGGGGAACAGGAGAAGAGAAGGGAAAGAGAAGGAGAGAGGAGAGATCAACGGAACACAATTCTAATGGGAAGAGCCAAGAAAAGAATAGAAAAGAGAGATGAACAAAGAAGATGGAGAGACAAAACAAGGCGCAAAGAAAATGGCACTCTTCTTTATCTATCCTCTCTCCCTTCTCTCTCCCTTCCCTCTTTCTTTTCGAAACAGAAAAACGAAAAAGGAAGAACTTGAAAAGGAGAAGGGTAAGGAAAAGAGCAGAAGAGACAGGCCGAAAAGAGGAATATGATGAACTGAAAAGAAGAGAAGACACAAGAAACAAGGAGACGGATAGCACTCTTCTTTATCTATCATCTGTCCCTTCCTTGTGTCTCGCTTTTCCCTCTATAAGTAAAAAAAAAAAAAAGCGCCCTCTCTCCTCTTCAGGAAGCCCCCTTGCCCTTATTTTGCTAGCTTTCTGAAACGACAAGGAAAACAACACATAGAAAGAGAGGAAAAGGAATGAAACAATAGGCAGTGGAGCTCTTCAGGGTCTTGACCTATCTCTTTTCTTCTTTTGCTTTTTCAAACAATAAGGAAAAGAAGCTTCCTTTGGTGTGATTTGAGAATTGAAAGAGAACAAGAGAAGAGAAGGGAGACCCGGGCTCGTAATTTAGTATTGAGGGGGAGGCCCGGGCTCGTGATTTAGTATCGGGGAATTTAAAAAATCAATTTCATTTCAATGTCCAGGGGCCCGATTTGGCCAAATTTTGCCGGGCAAAATTTGGCCAAATCGAGCCGCGCATTTCTCATCGCGTACGACGAGCAGCCTGATTAGGCCAAACTTTGCCCGCAGACTGCCCGGCAAAATTTGGCCAAATCGAGCCGCGATAGTTTAAATAATTTCGGGCCTCCAGAAAAGCGCGGCTCGATTTGGCCAAATTTTGCCGGGCAGCCTCCGGGCAAAATTTGGCCAAATCGGGCTGCCCTTCGTATGCGATGAGAAATGCGCGGCTCGATTTGGCCAAATCTTGCCCGGAGGCTGCCCGGCAAAATTTGGCCAAATCGAGCCGCGCCTTTCTGGAGGCCCGAAATTATTTAAACTATCGCGGCTCGATTTGGCCAAATTGTGCCGGGCAGCCTCCGGGCACTTTTGGCCCCCCCCCTTTTCGGATTTAAATTATTTAAATTATTTAAATGATTTAAATTATTTAATTCCAGGGTGGAATTAAATAATGTTAATAATTTAAAGCCCCCTTGCCCTTATTTTGCTAGCTTTCTGAAACGACAAGGACAACAACACATAGAAAGAGAGGAAAGGAATGAAACAATAGGCAGTGGAGCTCTTCAGTGTCTTTACCTATCTCTTTTCTTCTTTTTCTTTTTCATTCAATAAGGAAAAGAAGCTTCCTTTGGTGTGATTTTGAGATTTAAAAGAGAACAAGAGAAGAGAAGGGAGACCCGGGCTCGTAATTTAGTATTGAGGGGGAGGCCCGGGCTCGTGATTTAGTATCGGGGAATTTAAACAATCAATTTCATTTCAATGTCCAGGGCCCCGATTTGGCCAAATCTTGCCGGGCAAAATTTGGCCAAATCGAGCCGCGCATTTCTCATCGCGTACGACGAGCAGCCCGATTTGGTTTTCCAGAGCGCCACTGCGGGCCCGGCAAATTTCGACCCGCAAAGTTGTTCCTACCCTGTCCCGTTTTGTGTGGTATTTGCAGGACTTTTCCAGGGTGCCAAGGGAATCCCGGCAAATTTTGACCGGCAAATGTTGTTCCTACCCATTCCCGTTTTGTGTGGCATTTGCATCACTTTTCCATGGTGCCAAGGGGATCCCGGCAAATTTTGACCCGCAAAGTTGTTCCTACCCTTTCCCGTTTTGTGTGGTATTTGCATCACTTTTCCAGGGTGCCAAGGGAATCCCGGCAAATTTTGACCCGCAAAGTTGTTCCTACCCTTTCCCGTTTTGTGTGGCATTTGCAGGACTTTTCCAGGGTGCCAAGGGAATCCTGGCAAATTTTGACCGGAAAAGTTGTTCCTACCCTTTCCCGTTTTGTGTGGTATTTGCAGGACTTTTCCAGGGTGCCAAGGGAATCCCGGCAAATTTTGACCGGCAAAGTTGTTCCTACCCGTTCCCGTTTTGTGTGGTATTTGCATCACTTTTCAAGGGTGCCAAGGGGATCCCTGCAAATTTTGACCGGCAAAGTTGTTCCTACCCTTTCCCGTTTTGTGTGGTATTTGCATCACTTTTCCCGGGTGCCAAGGGGGTCCCGGCAAATTTTGACCCGCAAAGTTGTTCCTACCCGTTCCCGTTTTGTGTGGTATTTGCATCACTTTTCCCGAGTGCCAAGGGGATCCCGGCAAATTTTGACCGGCAAAGTTGTTCCTACCCTTTCCCGTTTTGTGTGGTATTTGCATCACTTTTCCAGGGTGCCAAGGGAATCCCGGCAAATTTTGACCCGCAAAGTTGTTCCTACCCTTTCCCGTTTTGTGTGGTATTTGCAGGACTTTTCCAGGGTGCCAAGGGAATCCTGGCAAATTTTGACCGGAAAAGTTGTTCCTACCCTTTCCCGTTTTGTGTGGTATTTGCAGGACTTTTCCAGGGTGCCAAGGGAATCCCGGCAAATTTTGACCGGCAAAGTTGTTCCTACCCGTTCCCGTTTTGTGTGGTATTTGCATCACTTTTCCAGGGTGTGAAGGGGATCCCGGCAAATTTTGACCGGCAAAGTTGTTCCTACCCTTTCCCGTTTTGTGTGGTATTTGCATCACTTTTCTAGGGTGCCAAGGGAATCCCGGCAAATTTTGACCGGCAAAGTTGTTCCTACCCGTTCCCGTTTTGTGTGCTTGCATTCACTTTTTTCTTTACTTTTCCCCGAGAGCGCCAAGGGATCCCGGCACATTTTGATGACCGGCAAGTTTTTCCACCCTTTTCATCCCTTTTTGTGTGGTATTTGCATCAACTTTTCTAGGGCCAGGGAAATCCCGGCAAATTTTGACCGGAAAGTTGTTCCTAACCTTTCTCCCCCCGTTTTGTGTGGTATTTGCAGGCCTTTTCTATGGTCCAAGGATCCACACAAGTGACAACAAAACAAAAAACTAAAAAAGAAATGATTCCGCCAAGTTTTTTCCTACCCTTCCCCGTTTTGTGTGGTATTTGCCTCACTTTTTTTCCGGGGTGCCAGGGGAATCCCGGCAAATTTTGACTTCGGCCAAATTTTTCCTACCTCGTTCCCGTTTTGTGTGGTATTTGCAGGACTTTTTCCAGGGTGCCAAGGGATCCCGGCAAATTTTGACCGGCAAAGTTGTTGCCTAACCCTTTCCCGTTTTGTTTGTAATTTGCATGACTTTTCCAGGTCCAAGGGGCAAAATCCCGGCCAATTTTGACCGACAAGTTGTTCCTACCCTTTCCCGTTTGGTGTGGTATTTGCATCACTTTTCCCGGGTGCCAGTGGATCCCGTCCAATTTTTGAAAAAAACCGGCAAAGTTGCTCCCTGGCCCCCGCCTCCTGGCCCCAAGAAGCAATGAAACATAATAAACAGATGCCGGATGAAGCAGAATTAACGCAGATCATTAAGATATGAAGATGATGTAGATGGATTAAAGATGAAATGATGAAGATGAAAGATGATGAGAATGATGATGAAGATATGAAGATGAAGATGAGAGATGAAGCTGATTGGATCATTGATGTCAAGGATGCACATGAAACAGCCTTGAAAACAACCGTGGAGATGAGAGAGATGATGGGTATGATGAAAAAAAGTGATGAAGATTTTGTCATGAAGATATGAATGATAAGATATTAAGATGATGACGAATAATGAAGATATGATGAATGATGCTGCTAGGAGAGATGATGATGATTATGAGCTGATTGAGGGGGCCCTCCCCCCCCGCAGGAGGAATTAAATAATTAAATATAATTCCCCGATTTAAATAATGAATATTTAATTCGGGGCCTTCATATTTCAAATTTTTAAGTCCCTCTGCGGGAGGAAGCCCGGCCCCCCCCCTCCAGGATTTAAATTTTAAAGTATTTTAATTATTTAATTCCCGGCCCGATTTACATAATTTAAATTGAAGCTCCCGAATTAAATATTCATATTAAATCGTGGCCTTCATAATTTAAATTAAATTTAAATCGGCCCGGGAATTAAATAAATTTAAAAATAATTTAAATATAATTTAAATCTGGAAGGGGGGGGGGGGGGCGGGCCTCCGCCCCCAAGGAATTAAATAATTTAAAAAAAAAAACTAAACAAAAAATGGGGGGGGGGGGTCGGGCCTCCTCCCCCAAGGCCTCGATTTAAATATGATATTGAATTCGTGCCTTCATATTAAATTATTTAATTTCTCCTGCAAAAGGAGGCCCCCCCCCCCCCCCTCCTCCGGATTTAAATGATTGAAAATTGTTAAATTATTTAAATTATTTAATTATTTAAATTATTTAAAATTATTTAAAGTATTTAAATACTTTATTCCCGGGCCCGAATTAAATTTTAAATATGAAGCTCCCGATTAAATTTCATATTTAAACCGTGGCCTTCATATTTAAATATTTAAATCGGCCCGGGAATTAAATATTTAAATATTTACATAATTTAAATCCTGGAGGGGGGGGGCCGCCTCCCCCAGGAATTAAATAATTTAAATATGAGGCCATCGTTTTGAATATGAGGCCCCGAATATTATTAATTCGGTACCTTCATATTTAAATTATCAATTCCTCCTGCGGGACGGCCCGCCCCCCCCCCCCTCCCGGATTATAAAAATTATTTAAATTATTTAAATTATTTTAATTATTTAATTCCCGGGCCCGATTTAAAATTTAAATATGAAGCCCCGAATTAAATATTCATATTTAAAAAAAACCGTGGCCTTCATATTTAAATTATTTAAATCGGGCCCGGGAATTAAAAACAAAAAAAAAAAATAATTTAAATAATTTTAAATAATTTAAATAATTTAAATCTGGAGGGGGGGGGTCCTCCTCCCTCCCAAAAACCAGGAGGAGTAAATAATTTAAATATAAGGGCCCCGAATTAAATATGAATATTTAATTCGGGCCTTCATATTAAATTATCTAATTCCTCCTGCGGGAGGAAGCCGCCCCCCCCCCCCCTCCAGGATTTAAATATTTAAATTATTTATTAATTTAAATAATTTCCGGGCCCGATTTTAAAATAATTTAAATATGAAGCTCCCGAATTAAATATTCATATTTAAATCGTGGCCTTCACTATTTAAATTATTTAAATCGGGCCCGGGAATTAAAATAATTTAAATAATTTAAATAATTTAAAGAATTTAAATAATTTAATAATTTAAATAATTTAAAATAATTTAAATCCTGGAGGGGGGGGGGCGGGCCTCCTTTTGCGGAGGAATTAAATAATTTAAATATGAAAGGGCCCCCTAATTAATATTCATGATTTAAATCGAGGCCGTCATAGTTAAAATTATTTCACAGTCTTCCTGCGGGAGGAGGCCCGCCCCCCCCCCCCTCCAGATTTAAATTATTTACATACTAAATTATTTAAATTATTTAAATTATTTAAATTATTTAATTCCCGGCCCGAATAATAATTTTAATATGAAGCTCGCCGAATTAAAAATTTCATATTTAATCGTGGGCCCTTCATATTTAAATTATTTACATCGGGCCCCGGGAATTAAAGAATTTCAAATAATTTAAAGATTTAAATTTTTTAAATAATTTAAATGTTTTAAAAATCCTGGGAGGGGGGGGTGCCGGGCCTCCTCCGCAGCGAGGAATTAAATAATAAATATGAAGGCCCCGAATTAAATATTCATATTTAATCGAGCCTTCATATTTAAATTAATTTAATTCTCGCGGGAGGATCCCGCCCCCCCCACCTCCAGGATTAAATTTATTAAATTATTTATTCCGGCGCAGCTAATTAAATTAATTTAAATATGAAGCTCCAGCAATTAAATATTTCATATTTAAATCGTGGGCCTTCATATTGTGGGTAAATTCTTTATTCGGGCCCGGGAATTACATAATTAAATATTTAAATTTTTAAAAAAAAAAAAAAAAAAAAAAAAAAAACCAAAAAAAAAAAAAAAAAAACAAAAAAAAAAAAACTAAACCTGGAGGGGGGGGGGGCGGGCCCTGCCTCCCGCAGGAAGAAGTAAATAATTTTTAAAATATAGGCCTCCGAATTAAATATTAAATTAATTCGGAGCCTCATACTTTAAATTATTTAATTCTTCCTGCTGAGAGAGCCCGCCCCCCCCCCCCCTCCTTAATTCGGGGCCTTCATATTTAAATTATTTAATTCTTCCTGCGGGAGGAGGCCCGGCCCCCCCCCCTCCAGGATTTAAATTATTTAAATTATTTAAATTATTTAAATTATTTAAATTATTTAATTCCCGGGCCCGAATTAAATAATTTAAATATGAAGCTCCAGAATTAAATATTCATATTTAAATCGGGGCCTTCATATTTAATTCAGGCCTGGGACCCCCCCTAGGACCTAAAATAGGGTCTATTTGGAAGTTGGCTCTTGTAAATAAGTATACGTTTTGGGGCCTTTTTTCCTCTTGTGAACACGAGTGCCAGCTTCCAAATAAACCCTATTTAAGCTGCACACGGGGGGGGGTGGGGGGGGTGGGGGGTTGGTACTTGCGGGCCCGTGAATTTCCCTGCCTGAACCTGAAGCGCAAACGCAGAATATATTAAATATAATATTTTTCGTATGCCTGATATATTATTTTTTCTTTTTTATGCCAAAGATGAAGTCCATGTTCGAATATATGTTTCCGAAACATTTTTTTGCAAATTGTTGAAAACAGCAATCCAGATTCAACAGCACGCGGACAGCTATCCCTTGTTTTTCACTGCCTTCGCAACGCGAAAAGGGGAATGGTACACATCTCATCGCGTGGCATGGAGCCACTCCCACATTTCAAACACAA
>CAJNDS010002507.1:177500-297500 GCA_905221605.1 Symbiodinium natans
GCTGTGGCATGGGAGCTGATGGTCATCTGGCGGCGCTGCTGGGAGCTTGCTCCTACAGTTTGGCTGCCAATCCCACTTCCGTATTCATTACTGGAGCGCCTAGTGGCAAAACGCGCTCATGTGCTTTTTTCGGAGTGCTTGTTGCTGCCTGACAAGTCGACTAACCCTGTACACTGCTCATTGGATAGGTGAACGTCAGCCAGCAATGACTTTGTTCGCAATCGCATCACTCGCATACCGGGCAACAAGGAGAAGGATACTTACAAGCTCCCCTTTGACGCGCATGATGTGTATCGGGGGCTCTACTTGTAGCCACAACACACGGAACGATCGTAGCACGGCTCAGCTTCCCTTACTCGTTGCTCATTAATCGCTTAAAGGATGTGGAGCTGCTGCTCCGAGATGAAGCACAGCAACTGGGCACACCAGGCTCCAACACCATTCTGACGCACATCAAGCATGCACTTAACGTCATGATCGGTGATCACAGACAGCCCGCAGAAAGGTTCCGACCCAACTACCCCTATGTCACTAAACTGTTGGAGCAAAAGAGGCCTCAGTCCCTGCGGACCTTCATACGCCGGCCACCTTGCCCGCGGCATTGCTCAGACAAACGGCCAAAAATGCAGGACCGTGGAAAAAGAGACGATGCGAGATGCCCTCTTGGGGGCAAGCCAAACTTGGACTTAAGCTTTTCCGATGTCTTATTCTCACCGGTTTCCATGCTAGAGTCGATCCTTTGCGTTCAAGCCACCTGCCGGGCTTAAGGCCATTGTCGGACCGGCCGTCAATCTCTCGCTTTGTTCCTCCACGCGCCTGCCTCCAGAGATTGCCATTCTGTATGCACGTCGGTGTTCGGAGGCTGTATTTTCAAGCTGATAGGCCGAGCTCGGGCGCCATCCGGACGATGTGGCATGCAGCCCAAGCCTCAATGAAACGGCACATAGGGGGCTCCATCCCAACTGGCATCCCTGAGTGGGGGGTTGGCGAGGAGGAGTTGCCACAAGTATGCGTCAGGCCTCGTGATGCCGCCAGTGACGAGGATTTGAAAGTGGCCAAAGTTACTAAGCCGGTTGCCAAAAAGTCAGAAAGACGGGCCCATACTGTCTCTGCAGGCTACCGCCCACGACGTCCTGACTGGAAAGGCCCTTGGCAATAATCCCTCACACCCACCTGATTGCATGGGTGGGACCACTGGACTGTGTTTGTCTGAATCGGTGGCTGTCGCTACTCAATGGCTTCCGTCCTGGAAGCCTCCAGGAGCCTGCTGCTCTTGGCTGCGGCTCGCGGCTGCCCCACTGGCTGACCACCATGGGGAGCCCTGGGCTGGTCTGCAGTGCTCACTTGTAAGTTCCATGGGACGCACGGACGCTTGTAATAGGAAGTTTCCATGGCACCCCAACCTGCCTCGGCAAATGTGGTGAGGTGTACAACTTCAAGGCGCTTGAGCCCTCGGCCCTTGTTGTTGACCCTGCCGTCTCCTCTTGCCTTGCGGAAGGAAGGATTCGTGCAACATTGGCAAACCCTGAGGTCCACTGCTCCGCTATGTGCAAGGACTGGTGTTTCCCCCAGTGGAATCGGTCGCTACTGATGCGCATTGACCTCCCTTCTGGCTGGTTGATGCAACTTGTCAGGGACGGGGACACGGGCGCTGCGGTGAGCCTAATGGAGCGGAGAGCCTCTCGCTCGGGGCTGCTCCACTGGCTGACCTCCATGGAGTACTCTGGGCTGGTCTTGCCTTGATTGTTCAGCGTGTTATGTCCAAGGTAAGACTGCCCAGTCTTCCTCTCCTCTGCCCCCGTCAGATGGCCTTACGTGAACCCTTCGGCCTTGAGACCCAACAACCGCCAACCCTGGTTGCCCCGCTGCTCATCGCTGGACGAGACGACACGTGATTCACGTGCTGTCACGGCAATGTGACCCGCCCTTCTGTCATATCTCGGCTGAGTGCCGACTCTGGAAAGACCAATACTGCGGTGCTTTCTTTCAGACTGTGGGCACTTCTATGTGGAGAATATACACCCGCTGCCATGGCAGGGAGCCATTGAGCACCTGTGCACTAACCTGGCCTTCAAGAGGGTCATCCTTGTCTGTGCTTGGCCTGCGGCGGCACAGCTGTTTCGCCGCTTGCTTGGCTGTAACCTGATGGCTCTGTGCAACAATCCGAAGAATGTTCACTTTATTCTAGAAAAGAAATTTGGTGTTTGCCGGGGACGCAAAAAACAACAAACTCAAAGTCTCTTTCGGGTGTCATCCCAAGGGAATGCGCACAAGTGCACATGCAAATTTACAGTCATGACATTGCATGGTTTGGTATTTATGCATGTGCGTTTATACTTGTGAGTTGCGCCAGGGAATGCCACTCAAGCTGGGGCATGAGAGAACCGTGAGGTTTTCTTTCTTTTTTGAGCCTCCTAAGTCCTCTCTAGCATAGGGTGCGGCCGTGCTTACATTGTCTGGGTCCCGGGGCGCGTACACAGCCTGAGCTTGCTCGTTTGTCGCGTGGCCGGAGTGAGTCTTGCAGTGGGTGCGGCCAATCCCGACACGTCTAGTGAGGTAGAGGTTCTCTAGAGACCCCTGCTTTGTCTGTAATTTTGTCCACGCCTTTCTTTCATGGACCGCGGTTCGTCGCGCAGCTCCTCGAGTAGCACTGCTGCTTCACTCGACGATCGCATCGTTGGGATTTTCACTTTGGAGGACTTGTGGTGCGGTGCCATCTTTGAGTCCGTCTGGTCTTGCTTAACTCCTCGTGAACGTCGCTTGGTCTTGGCGCAAAGTTGGTATTCCCAGTGCAATTTGACTCGTCTCATCGTCAACGCGGCGATCGCTCGAGGGATTGCTTCGTGAACACAGTTCGATGTCTTTCTGTGGGGGGCGAGACGGGACATCTTCATCCTCTCAGATAGATTTTTCTGTGCTGCTGTCGAGTGCATTGCAAGATACAGCCATTAGCCGACCTCAGAGTTTGCAATTTCCTTGGGAGCAAGGAATCTGGAAGCAAGTCTTTGCTGAACCAGGTTTGGATCTTTTCGACAGTGCCTTTGAGGACCCCAAACCTCCTGAATGGGTGGAAGACGAGGTGACCACTGAAGCAGTCGTTAAGAGGCGCAAGAAGGAAATTGATATTCCAGTGACATGTGTTGCTTTGCGCGTGGTGCGAGGCAGGCATGAGCTAACCTGGGAAGAGGAGCGAGAGGCACAAATGCAGAGGGCGTTGGCCAGGTGGATCATGTTGATCACGAAATGGTCATTCGGCCACCCGGACCTCTTTATCTGCAGCGTCTTAGACAAGTGTCAGAACTCGGAGGAACAGCAGTCGTTGTTGCTTGACTACTTTCACAACAAGGCTCCGGCAACTTTGCAAAAGCGGGTCTCTTCTTTATTTGCATATCATAAATGTGTTGGCTGGGATTCAGATGCTTTTCCGTGCAGTGAAGAATACCTGTATGGTCATCTTTGCAATGCTAGAGCTGGTGGCGCGAAAGCTTCGCAAATGAAGGCCCTACTTGAGGCGCTGGTGTTCGTCAGGTATGTGCTTGAGATTCCAGAGTTGGATCCGGCCATCAAAAGCAAACGGTGCCGTGGTGCTGCGAGGAGAGGTAAGATCAAGCAAAGGGAGCAAGGAGATCCTTTGAGGGTAAAGGATTTGCTGTTTCTTCATGGGGTGCTCAAGGATGGTTCTTCAAATTTGTGGGACAGATGCTTCGCTGGTGCTTGCCTGGCCTGTTGCTACATGAGAGCGAGATGGGGGGACTTCCAGCATACAGTCTCATGTGAATTGGATCACAGCGATGACGGCAACGTGGCATATATTTGCTTCAGTGCTGAAATCCATAAGACGTCGGGGACCAGGTACTTCGATGGTCGTCCCATCTTCTGGGTGGCTCCTTCAGTGGGTGTAACCTCAGACAATTGGGTAGAACAGTGGCTCACAGTGCGGACTGAGCTGGGACTGGATGCCTTCAAACCTCCACTCCCTGCCCCCGACTCTGCTGGTGAGGCCACAGGATCCACGGTTTCAACAGGCGAGTTGACGGACTGGCTTCGCGAGACCCTTCCAGACAGGGAGGGCTTGAGAACTTCAGCACATGTGCTGAAGGCTACTTTCTTGTCAATGGCTGGAAAACGAGGCTTCGCACATCTGGACTGCCTGGCACTTGGAGCTCACGCGCATGGGGCTGGCATGGCTGAGACGTACTTTCGGGAGGTTTCTGCTAGGCCATTGCGGCTGCTTGAGTCCATGTTACGAGAAATACGACTGGGTCTATTCGCGCCTGATGCGAGCCGTGTGGGGCGACTGGACCCATCGCTGGAGGGCTTTACTGGCGATGCCATGGCGCGAGTGCACAACAATCTGGTTCATGGAACGGATGAGCATTTTCCTTTCCCTCCTGAGCCTCCTTCGGAGTTGGACGTGGAGAAATCTTCGATACGTGAGGCCGGTCAGAGTGAGCTCGGCGAAGGCCCAGTGATGGGGGCTGGTTTCCATGAGGATGGCAATTGCAGTTTTGATGAGTCTGCACTGATCTCGGGGCAGGACCAACAGAATCTTGGTGGTGGTGTTTTCGATGAACCCTCAAGTTTCAAGGGCTGGCAGTGAGGATCAGCTGAATTTTGGTGTTGGCGCTCTCAATGAACCCCGACAGGCTGGCGATGAGGACGGCGATAGCTCAGAGTCTTCGGATAGCAGTTCTTCGAGCGATTCGCAGTCTGATGTTTTGTCTGAGGATGATTACGTTGAGGGGAGTGCTTTTCTCGGGGTTCCAACGCCACCTGAAGGATACTCTTTTGTGCAACATAGGCGATCTAAGACGCTTCACTTTTTGAAGGATGGCTATAAACGGGTTTTGGTCTGTGGTCGGATGGTCACGGACGCTTACGCAAAGCCCAGGCGAGATGCAATTCGTTTCGACACCTCAAGGTGCCATAACTGTTTAAGAGCGCATCGAGGCACGGTGAACGATGAGTGAAACACGCATGCAGGACTTTTGCATGAACTCCCCACCTGTTCATGTCGCGTCATGTACATGTTTGGCATGTGCTGGGGCGGGGGTGAGGGGAGGTACCATTTCTATGATGCGCGCGCGCGCGCACGCGCGCGCGCGCGCGCATCGTGAAATTTGCATGTCTTTTTACAGTCTACGGCTCGAGTGAGCACATTAGGTGCCAAACAGGAGGGGTGCGGGGAACGGGCATGTCGCTCATTGATAGTGAGGCCGCTCTGAAGCAACGCTGTGAGGGTCTGGGCGCTGAGGCTGTTCGAACGGCCCTTGATGCCCAGGGCATCAAGACCTTCGCATCACTTGCGTATGCATGCGGGACCCCTCAAGAGAAACCATCAGCGACCGAGTTCGATGCATTTTGCCGGCAAATCCTAGGGGCGGCGCCGCAATTGGGGCCGATTTCCATGCTTAAACGGCTTCATTTTGAAGCTGGTACGTATGTGATTGCGCAGCTGCGGCAGAATGTTGCTGGTGAGAGCAGTGAATCCCCAAAGAAAATACCGTTGGCTGAAAAAGCCGCAAGGGCCCAGGAACAGAAGACGCGGCTCAATGGCGTGAACATTGAGCGCTCCATGGTGCCGTCGCATCACCTTATCGATTTGTGTGCGCATATGCTTGACCAGAATTGCCCCATGTGGATTGCACCCTCAAAATGCACCAGTCGTGAGTCCGAGTTGCAGCATTCCTCGAAGACCAAGGATCGTTTGTTCCGGTTGCAGGATCAAACGTTGCGCGTTGTTGATGATGATTCGGTGCCCAGTGCCGAGTGCAATTCTCCCATCATGCTTCAATGGTGTTGGCAGCGCCGAGGCTTAGCGTTGGATCAAGCCAAGTTGGTGGCTTGGCATGATCACGAAAGATGGGTGCAAACCCTCCTCCAAGCGCTGACCCGGGACCCACCTCCTGAGTGTCATCGGCGAAGCCTCGCTGAAATCATCCAGGCTGACAGGGAGGCGTGGATGATTATGGCTGAGGAAGTGACGTCCTTGAAGCCATTGGCTGATGGATCCATGCCACTCGGGACAAAGTTGCTGGCGTTGAGAACTGATCCCCGTATCCAGGTCTTGCTCATGCCCATGCCTGGCAAGGCTCCTGCTGCCCACAAGCTCGATGAGACTGCGCCATCCCCCGGAGCAGGTGACGGCACCAGCCGGGCTGCACGGCGTCGGAAACGGCGCCAGGAGCTCAAGAAGAAGGCCCCCGACGCTCCACCCAAGAATCCACGGTTGACACCGCCTCCGGAGCTCGCCAATTGCTACCAGCGCACCGAAGATGGCAAGCCCATATGCTGGGAACACAATTGCAAGGGTTGCAAGGAGAAGACGCAGGGCACGCCCCCTGTTTGCAGGCGTGGTGTGCATGTCTGCGCTTTTTGCCGTCGTGCCAATCATGCTTTTCCAGCATGTCGTGCTCGCAGTTGGCGAAATGTTGATCACACGAAGACAAAGGAGTGACTAGGCGATACTGGTGTCCAAGCACAGTCCCTGCATGGTGATCCTCCCTTTGCTAAGGGTTACTCTTTCACGCCTGTTGATGATGTGCTGACTCGGTTTCGGTGTGTTGCCGAAGCGGAGCGTTTTGCTGCACATGTTCTGTCTTCAGGTTTTGCCAGTTTTGATGCTTTACAGCGACTCATGTTGCTTTTGCCCGGCGAGCAGCCTGCTCGGGCGTCGGATACACCTGTGTTTCGAGACATGGCTGCTCCCAAGTCATTTACCACTGGTGCCTATGTGTACAGTCAGACGGCGGGGTTGCGGGCCAACACTTCGGCCTATCCTGCTAGCACCTTACTTTTGACCACGGTGGTGAGGTCCTGCTTTCCTCATCAGTCTTTCTCTTCAATTGCCTTTTACCAGAACATACGGACGCCTATGCATGTTGATGCTGGCAACGAACCTGGGTGCCCGAATTGTCTCTTGCCCGCGTCCGACTTTGTCGATGGACAGGTCTGGGTCGAGGGAGGTGGGGACTGTCCGTCGCCTGATGGTTCTGGTCTGCTCGGCCATCTCATTGCAACCCATGCTGGGCCTGCTTCTTTCGATCCGCGCCAGCGGCATGCCACTTGTGCCTGGTCCGGTCTTCGCTTAATGATTGTTGGGTTCATGGTGAAGAGGTGTGCAAGCTTGCGCGCTGAGGATTGTACCACGTTGTCCGACCTTGGCTTTCCGCTTGGTGCGGTGGTGTGCCCGCGTGACCAGATGACCCCTTGCTCGTCACTTGCCCCTGCGTCTGGGCCTCTGCCTCGAGGCGCAGACCTGTGCGGCACGTCTGACGACCTGGGCGTTGTGGCCGCGGATGTTGCGCCGCCCCCGGCTTCGCCTACTTCCCTTGACCGTAAGAATAAGGCCCCGCCTCACCCCGCTGGCCAGCCGGCCAACCTCACCCCTAAGCCCCTAAGCCATGATGATGTGATGCTCCAGCAGGTCCTTCCTGACAAGGCCGCGCCCCTTGTCATTGAGATCTTCGCCGGGTCCGCCCGCCTGAGCCAGGTTTGTCAAGCATTTGGGTTTCGCACCTTGGCAATCGACAAGACTACTCGTCGGTCGCGTTTTCCCATCATGCATCTGGACTTGACTCGCGAGAGTGATGTGGCGACCTTGTTTCATATGCTGGAGTTGGAGGCCGATAACATTGCTTTGGTGCATCTTGCACCTCCGTGCGGAACCGCTTCCGCTGCACGTTCTCGTGACCTACCGCAGCTCCGCGCAGCTGGCGGGCATGTGCCCCAGCCGTTGCGGTCTGTTCGGGAACCTCAAGGCATCGGGACTCTTTCAGGGCCGGACCTTTTGCGTGTGCAGCAGGCCAATCTGCTTTATGCTGTTGTGGGCCGGGTTGCCGCTTGGTGTGTCGCTCGACGCATTCGCGTCTCCGTGGAGAATCCGCTCAATTCTTTGGCTTGGCTTTGTGACGGCCTCGATGACCTTTTGCGCATTCCTGCTTCCTGTCAGGTGGTCTTTGCACATTGCGCGCACGGCGGCCGCCGTGACAAGCTCACTCGCTGGTGGTGCAGTGATGACCTTTTCCAAAGCCTTGAGGCTCGTTGCAGTCGTGATCATGATCATGATTCCTGGCAACCTTCCTTTGCCGCTGCTGGGCGGGCGCGGTTCCCTACTGCTGACGAGGCAGCCTACCCGCTGTTGCTTTGTGAACGGATTGCCTCGCTTCTGGCTGAGAATTACCCGACTTTGCACTTGCAGAACGCTCGTCAGCCACGTCGTGGCACGCAGGTTTACCTGGACAAGCAGCCTCGTTTCGCTCGACCGTTGGTCGCCATGTACTGCGCTTATGATGTTTGGGCTGTACCTTTGCAGGACGCTCCGTTGGACGCGCTGCTCCAGATGTACCCGAAGGGCGCTCGCATCATTCGTCGCAAACTGGTGCCATTGGGGTTGGTGCGGGTTTGCGTAGTTTCGGGATATCATGCCTTGAGATCGCAGATGCATAAGCTGGATGCTTTTGAAGTGGTCACTTGTGGGAGTCCTGAGAACACGTGTCGTGGCCATGAGACGATTGAGAAAGAGGAGGATCAATTCAACGTGGTTGGTTTGATACATAGCAACTTTGCAATTTGCGCGGATCGAGCTGAACTTCTTACGGTGGCCATTCCCAAGGAGCCCGATGACTTTGTCAGAGATGCAGTGAAGGCCGGACACCCACGAAACTTGCTGGCTGAGAGTCGGAAAGGCGTAGCTAAGGAAGTGGCAAAGAAGATCGTCATGTCAAAAGATGAAAGAGACAAGGTTGCTAAGCCGTGCTTGGAGCGTTGGGCTGCGACCAAGAAGGCAACTGAATGCGCAGGACAAGAGCTCATGAGCAAGGCGCCTGAGTACATTCAGCGTGCTTCCAATGGCAAGAACGTCTTGTTATGGAAGGCAATATTGGAGGAATGTGATTTTCCGGACAAGGATCTGTGGCAGGCTCTCCATCAAGGTTTTCGTATCACGGGTTGGATGCCTGACACTGGGCTCTTCGTCAAGAATGTCAGACCTCCAGTAATGTCAATTGATGAGCTTTTGTCGCAATCCAGGTACAGGACGCCAGCCACGTTGAGGAGCATTGAAAATGAAGAAGCTGACGAAGCAGCTTTTGGCGCCTGGAAGGAGACGCTTTCAGAGCTAGAGGCGGGATGGCTCTTCATCGATGAAAACCCAAATCCTGTGGAAATCATCGTGGCAAGGAGGTTTGGCTTGCAGCAAAAGAACAAACTCCGGGTGATAGACGATGGGAAGATGTGCGGCTTAAACCTGACCTGCGGTCTCCCTGAAAGATTCACCCTTCATGGAGTCGATGTCATAGCGGGGGCACTGCTGGAAGCCTTAGCTTTGGCTGAAGACGGCGGAATGGCGCTGCGTGGCAAGACTTATGACTTGGTTTCGGCGTATAAGTTCTACCCACTTCATCCAGAAGATCGTGCAAGGTTGCGGATTGCCGTCAAGGACGTGGAGTCGGGAGGGGTCGCCGTTTATGGCTCGAACGTCTTGGTGTTCGGTGCCACTGGCTCGGTGGCGGGCTTCCTACGCATCTCCGCTGCGATCTGGAAGACAGGTCATGTTGGGGGAGCCGTACCTTGGACGGCTTACTTTGATGATTTTCCTACTATCGTTCGAGAGGGATGCGAGGATCAGGTAGACGCCATAGTGGACGAACTCTTCGGCCTCTTGAATGTCGAATATGCACGCGAGGGTCGTAAGGCCACCAAGTTTGGGGAAACATTTTCTGCGCTGGGTTTGCTGTTCGATCTGGGTGATTCTCAGAATGGTAACATAACCATTAGACACACAGATGAACGTCGGCAAGAACTCGTGCATGTGGTGGAGCATTTCCTTGAAACTGGCCATATGACGCCGAAGGAGGCCGAAGCGCTCAGGGGCCGACTTCACTGGTTCAATTCCTACTTGTTTGGCAGGGCGTCGTGTGATGCATTGCACTTGATCTCAAAGCGGGCGCTTGCAAAGAACGATGCTACGTGGCTGAATGGCGACCTTAGGTGGGCTCTCTGCGTCGTGAAGGAATATATGGAGACGGCGAAGCCATTAACCCTTACTGCTGCTGCAGGGCGTACCATGTACCTGTTCACTGATGGCTCATACGAACCTGACAGTGACATGCCTGCTGGTATAGGGGGCATTCTTTATGACGAAGCTGGGAATCCAATATTCTTTTACAGTGGGCAAGTACATCACAGTGACTTGCAACGTTTTTTGGAGGACTCGAATCACCCAATATACGAGATTGAGCTGTACGCGGTTGTGATGGCCTTTCGGATTTGGGGAGACTTGCTCCAAAATTCGTACTCTGTAGTGTACTTGGATAACGAGGCGGCTCAGGCAGCTTTGATATCTGGCACGTCCGGCACTGGTTCAGGGCGACATTTGCTTGGAATTGAGGCTCAGCTGGAAGGCGAGATCATGTGCAGGCCATGGTTCGGCCGTGTGGCTTCGCATTCGAATCCAAGTGACGACCCGAGCCGAGGAGTGTTTGACCACCTTGTCCGTAGGGGGGTTCAGAGATCGCAGATTGCCGGCCCAATGTTCTAATGGCATGCACAGGTTGTGGGGGGAGAAGCGGGTGCATGCACGTGTGTGGTGCGAGTCATAGCTCGTGCCCCCGTGTAGTGTGGGACCGTTGGTCCATACACGTATGACGTGTGCAAGTACTTCACCGCGACTTACCCCAGAGCCTCTTATGAGAAAAAAGGATGAGCGTGAATCCTAGTGATGTTGAATCATACAAGTGCATTGAGTTCAGATATTTGGGACCACCATTTGTGTGAAATAAATTCAAATGCATTGGGATTGCATCGATGAGAGTTTGAGTGGATTTCTTTTAAAGAATAAGATTGGATCAAAGCAGTTTTACCATGGAGATCCTTGCGCTTCGGCACGCAAACGTGATGTGAGCCCTCCCATCTCCTTACCGACGTACCTCGTGGGTTAGGGTTTGGACGGACCTGATGCAGACTGATGCGCAGGCCGACGCAAAAGCTGTGTGGCCTTGTGTGCGATGTCTTGACTGGGGGTCTTCGGTCGTCACTTTAAACTCTGTGCTTTTAAGGGTTTGGCAACGTGCTGATGACGCTCACGGTGGAATCGGTAGCTGTAGCTACTCACGCAGTGAAGGCTTGGCCTCCCCTCTGGCCGTCTGATGAGACTTTGCTTGTGCGCGGACATCTATCCAGGTGGGCGCAGCTGCAAGCCAGGGTGAGCGGAGGACCTTTCGCTCGGGGCTGCTCCACTGGCTGACCACCATGGAGTGCCCTGGGCCGGTCTTGCCTTGATAGTTCTTGCTGTTAAGTCCCCACTGGCTGACCACCATGGGGCATACGCACGTCTTTCCTCTCCTTTGGGGAGTCTGACCTGTAACATCCCTTTGCCACTGCGGGTCTGTTATCTGTCCTTGACGATGGGTACGTGATCCTGACCATCGAGTGATGACCTCGGTTCGATTCGAATGATGTCGCGCCAGTAGCTACATGATGGTGGTTTTGAGAATCTGGCAGTGTCGCAATTTGCGATTCCCCGCATGCTCTGTGCTGTATGATTGCACCGGGACTTCAACGACGACTTCGAGTACTGGGTGCGTGGGGTTACCTTGTAGTTCAGCGCCTTTGCTTGCTTTGTTTCTTCTGTTTCTTTGGTTCTTGGGTGGTTGCGTGGTGTGTTTGGTGGTTTGAGCGCGCCGACTTCGTTTCACCTGTTATGTCGAGCCCAACAAGACCGGCCTACTGCGCTACTGATGTAGTAAAGAGGCGTCAGTCCAAAAAAAAAACAACAGATTTGATGACCACGCGACACAAACCCTAAATTGAAAGGAGCAGGCACGTCGATGACTCACGAACCTTAATTGAAAGGATTGGATTATGTCAATCCCACAATTCATGTCTTCTTGCTTTGTGTCTACAAGCTCCTTTTCAGAAATTTAAGTGCACAAAATCATGTCGTTCACTGACCTGAAGGGAAGAGGTGGACAGAAGCTCGTTAGACACACATTTGTGCTTGCGTTTTCGTGTCCCTACGAAGTATAGCCAGTTCCTCACTCGTGTTTTTTTGACCGACTTCCCGCCAGTATTAAATTCAACATGAGCAGGTTTGATCGAATTTTTCATGAAAATTGCATGTCACATGAGCCATGAGTGTGGGGCGTGGAAGATGGTATGTTGGGATGCAGCGAGACAGGTATGGGCCTATAAATTTCTATGGTTTCTACACTGTGGCGTGCCGGCCCCGAAGTTTTAAAAATTCCATTCAGCGTTCATGAGCACCAACACGAAAAGGTGAGGGCGAGTCCAGAAGACGGCACAGCATGTGATATATGTATAAGTTGATGTTTATTCATCTTATTGTTCGTTGTTTAGAGTATCAGTATTTGCAAAACGTTTTATGCTTATGATTTCCCGGAGGTTTTGGATTTGGGCCACGTAGCGGCCTAGCATTCCACATCCTTTTAACCCTCCTGAACTCCAAGGTTTTGGCTGGCCCCACCTTCCACAATTCAGGAAGGTTTCGGACCCAATTGTCCAATTTTGCATGCTGTCGATTGTGCGTTTCTAGCATGGGTGTTGGGTGACGCCTACGTTACACCTGTTTTCAGCTTCTGGGTGTTCATTCGCAGCTTCCGGTGTGCGTCAAGTGCATCGAGCTGTTTCACAATGATTTTGTGTTCCTGCGTCGTTGCTCAAGTTGTGGAAAACATATGCAAAAGACGTGGGTTGCAAGCTTGCGCAAAACTATGCCGGAAATCAGGTTTCATATTAATTAAAGCGTTCCACAAAAGGCTCAAAGAATAGACGTGCGCAAGCCACAAGTTTATATGTTATGGTTATGGGTGATTGTTCGGTTGTGTTTGTGCTAAAGGTGAGATTCAGCTGCATACCATAGTTGGAATTGCTTTGCGTGTACATACGCAACAAATGAGTTCGGCAAACCCTGCATTGGCTCCAGTAGCATCGCCCGACCCTTAATTATGCAAGTTGTCCTTGCGTTGGTTGCACTGGCAATAAACAATTTCAGGCCTTTCGGATCTTTGGTCGCGGAAAATGAATTACGACACTTCCTCAAGCTTGCACGGTTGGAGCCTCAAAGCAAGCAAGTTCTATCATTTTCTCTCAGGCACAGGGTTCGGGGCTCGCGGTGCGTTTGTGGTCTTCAGGCCAGAGTGGTCCAAACCACGTCGCAGAGGACGCAGTGACATCGTTCGTGTGCTAGCAAAGTTGAAGGCGCTGACAAGTGTATATGCCAGTGAAAAGTTGAGGGGCGCAGTGCACAGCAGACGTACCAGGCAGTTGGTGTCAACGACATCGACACATTGATTCGAAAAGTGGAGAAAAACACCATCAACGAGGCCATTTCGATTGTACAGAGTGTCATTTTGGATTAGAACACGGTGCAAGTTGATGACAGCCGGCAGGAGTTGTACAACAAGGGCCTCATGCCTTTGAGTAGGGCAGCCCTGGATTCCATCCGGAAGCAAAAGACCTTCATGCAGGCCCTGCAAGCGTTCTTACTCGGTTTTTGCTTTTTTGGTGTTTCAGAGAAACCTTGCAAGATTTTTCTTCTGTTGCACCCCACCCTCCCATGGCGTTTGGCTTGGCAACCTGCATTCTGCCACAGTGGATTTTGCAAGGCGCTTGAGTCGGTGGACGTGCCGAACATCCGACAGGTACGTCAAGATGGTGTGATTGTGTGTGCATGGAAGTTCACTTGTCTTCAAGAAGGTCGGTGTGTTCGACCCTGTGGCACAAATGCTGCGGGGCTCCCGGCAGATGTGTAGCAGTCGCATGGCAAGCAAGCAAGAAATCGACAAACTTTTGCCATGGCATGTTATTGTTTCAATTGTGAGGTCTCGGAAACCTTTGCCAAGCACGGCTCCGAGTGCTATAAAGAAGGAATCGTTTGCTTTGTTACTGTGGCATACTGTGGCTGTGTTTGGAGATGCTTGGAGCCTTCAGGTGCCAGCCCCAATGCAAGACGTTCATCTCCATCCAAGCGAAACGAAGAAGGCACCTGCGTTGGCCCAGCGTTGGCTTCGTTTAGTCCACATCTGTGGGAGACGCTTTCATGATGCGTGCTGTGTACTCAGCATGTTGGCCGCCTGATAGCCCACTGTTGTGGCGGTGTGTTGAACTCGTGTTTCGCCAGGAAGAAGGAGCTTGCGACAAAGCCATGCTGGCCTGCTTGAAATGTTTGAGCACGATCAAAGTAGCAATGTCAGAGAATCTGGCAAATTGTTTCAGGTTTACCCGCTAATTCATGTGGCATGACAGTGTTTCAGCCTCAGATCATTTGTGTGCTTGGCGTTCCACGCGACAGTTACATAACTTGCAATGCGTAGAAGGCACACTGATGTTCAGCCCTTCGTCCCTGACCTCCTTCCACCTGGAAGGCGTGAAGCTAAAGGGTGATGGCTTTATGGCGTCACGGTATGTTCAGCTGCGCAGCTAAGGTAAATCTTTAATGTCACATGTCCGAGGCCATGTCTGTTCCCACGGCTTCGGGGAAGCTCTGACAGGTCACGGGGTTGCAGCAAAGTTGCAGCCGGGTTGCTGCAAGGTTGCAGCGCTTCTGCGTTGTTGTAGCGGATTGGCCAAAATGGCATGTTATGATTCTGATACGTGCGGTGCTGATGCTCGGAGGCCTCGTAGGTTGTCTCCCATGCAAACCAGTGCTTCTGCTGATGGTTCAGGACTCAGCGAAAGGTTGAAGCGGCTCGATGGCGAGATACAGATGTCGATTGCGCGTGCTGTTAAACTTAGGCCTGTCTCCAATCTCAGCGACCGGTCAAGGCATCATGCTACGGGAGCAGTCTGGATGTACGTGAAAATCAGGAAACCAATGTCAAGGGGCCGAGTTTCGGAATGGTGAAGCAGACTCAGTACTTGATACGGTTCACAGGCTTAGGCTGGGCTCGGGAGGAGCTGTTGACATGCCAACAGACAGCGTAGGCATGCGTAAGCTGCTCAACAGCAGCGTCCGAATCCGAATCCTTGTCAAGTCATTTGTCAGGGACTTGAACTTGTTCATTCCGTTGAAGACTTGAATGTTTGTGTATTGGGGTATATATGGTATAAGTCGCTGAGTCGTTCTCATTGTCAAAGATGGCTTCAGCACATGCGGGAGCAATCGCGCACAACTCAAGGTATTTAAAGCAAGATCGCAGCACATGCGCTCGTTTGGCTCGGGGTCCCCAGCTTGAACATGCATTAAACAAACGATGCAATGCATAAGCTCGAAATAAGATTGGATCATGTTGATTTTTGGCTCGGACGTCGTAGCCAGAGCAAATTGCATCAAGCGTGGCGGAGCCCAGAATGACGCGACTGTGCAGACAAGATCCATCAAGATTGTTTGCTTTTGCTTGGGGGTCACTGTATTTCAGATGAACAGCACAGGTGCACACGTTTTCTTTGGCAAGCAAAGTCGCAAGAGATTTCCTCGTTTGGGGGTTCAGATCTCCCGACTTTAAATGAGCCCCGCAAGCTTCTGTTCACGAGTTTGGGGCGTGCTCACCTTCTACCTTCCAGACCAACCGGGAAACATATCAAAATTTAAAGACATGTGCTTTTGGGTTGGGTGTTCTATTGCAGTTGCACGAGAGTGGGCTCAGTGCCTTATTCCCATCAGAGCTTCAGTAAACGCCGCATTTTCACACCTTCCAAATCAGATCATGCAACTGCAGGTTGTAGGTTCAGACTGCCAACGTATCTTTTCACAGCTGGCTTACTCATGCATGCAGCATGCATGCAGCATGCAGGCCGATCCCGATCATTTTCAGCAGCTGACAATCTGTCTCCCAGCTCAGCAGTTCCCACGCGCCTCGCATTTATGAGCCTGCATTTCTTGGCACAAGGTTGTCACCCAGTGGTTTCAGCACCTTGCGGGACAGCAAGGCAGGCTGGACAGGGGCTTTGCAGCTCCTGCATCATTTCATGATGAAGGTGAGCTGGTCTGCCACATTGCCAGCAGGACAGTCGGATCCTTACAGAGAGTCGTTTCATGAGACATGAGGCATTTTCACTGATGCTTGCATCATCTTGCATCATGTGAGTTTCTCTTTTCTGAAGACTGACCGAGCAGGCTTGACGCAGATGATGTGTCCAAGCTGCATTTGACGTATTCTTCTCCCTTGCTCTCTACGTGTTCTTCTCGTGTTCTTCTCCGTTTTCTCTTCTCAGCTTGGCCTGGCTGAGGCAGAAGGGGGTGAGAGCCTCCGCCGCAGGCTTAGAGCAGGAGGTGATCATTCTTTAGTTCGGACATGGTGAAAACTTGGGTTGTTCATGCAATGTCATGGTGTTGGTTCGCAAGGCATATCGAAGAGGGCCGGGTGCCTTAGGGACATGACAACCCTTGAGCCATCCAGATTTTCATGAATTTTGTTTTTACTCAGGCAAGCACGACGCCGTTGCTGCCTGAAGCTGGTGCGCCAATCGTAGTCATAATCGCAATCGTCAGTGCTCGTATTCCTCGCGGTTGCGTGGTGTGAATGTTCTGGATTTTTGACAAGGAGCCTCTGCACGGCCATCAATCTGGCCATTTGCTCGGTAAGTTTCAGTGCCTCTCTACACTGCTGCGTGGTTGATCCTGCATTCGAGTTTGACATGGCCAATAGCCGCAGGTCACGTGCGCACGATGGTCATCGAGTTGTCCAGGCTCCCAGCATGGAGGAGGACCGCACTTGCTGCACTTGCTTGTCTCCAGGTCATTTTGGTTTCAGCATATTCTTGCAACTTCTTGCAACAGATGCTTGCTCTACAGCGGGCTGGCCAGCGAATCCTTCAAACTCTGGAGGTGGGCTCGTGGAACATCATGGAACATCGTGGAACATCATGGAACACGAGTGAAATCTGAGTTGCGCTGAGTGACTGAGTGAGAATCCCGCCTTGCAGAGCGTGATTGCCAGGACAAACGTGGGGCGGCTGCAAAGTGGAGCCGTGGCCTCTGTGGAAACATCCGGACAGAGTTTGCACGTTGAAGTCAACATCATAAGTCCTCTGCCATGTCACCCGCCTTGATTTCGATAACCTGACCTCAACTCTCGGGATTGATCATGATTGATCCATGTTGTACATGTGTTTATATATCATTACATGTCTGACCATCATGCTTGGAGGCTTGCAAAGGCCTTGCCGCAAGTGTGAAAGCTGAACACAGGCCCCAAGAGTTGCAAGACTCCGCTCGAGCAGGGGGAGGCACTGGTTGACGGTACACCTGATTTGACATGCCGCTTTACAGGCCTGCTAGGCAATAGGTGGTCTTGCCACAGCTTTGACCCAGTTTGCAGGATATGCTGCTGGAGCAGGTAACATTAGACAAACGAGAGCGCATTGTGAGACTGGCGCTGAACTCAACAACTCAGTCTGTCCGTTTCGACGAGCATTTACTTTTGACAGTTCCGAAAGTTCCCAGGTGAAGTCAAAGTCGAATCCATCTGATCCCTTCAGGACAGCATGTTTCTGTAGCATTTGAGTTGAAGTGTTTGAGCAGGACATAGCAGGACTGCAGTTTTCTCTGCTATTTTTCTGATTGTTGCATGTCGTTTGGAGCATTCGCATGTCAGGGGACATATTGCCCAGAACATCAAGCTGCGGTTAGAGCAGGCCAACAATGACTCGACTGAGGCAGGCTCTGTTCCCCCGCCAGACATCGCCAGACTGTGAGCGGATCAGACATCTTGGACAGGGCCTCGCCATCAACCAACGGTGTTTGAACATTCGCAAGCAGCTGGCGATGGTCTCAGTTGCGAAGCGCATGTGTTGAAGACTGCCTTTGGTTGTATTGAGCGTTCGTCGGTGCAGGCAGGCATGGTGAATGCTCGGAAGGAATTGGCATCACTGCGGGCAAAGGCAGTGCGAATCGATCATTGGCGTCCTTTCCGTTGTGTTTGGTGTGCTGTCTTCATCTGTCTTCCAGGTCCATATCTTGATGGAGGCAAGGTTGCCGTGGTCGTGGTGAGAAACAGATGCGATGCATCTTGTCATCTGCGGGAGGAGCCTCTTCTCCCCAAGTTGATTCTGGACTCCTACGGTATTTTTGGTGAGTTCACTGATTTAAGAGATTCGTAGTGGCAGCTGTTTTGCATGCTGTCTACTCCGCACCATCCTTCTTTGAAAGAAGGCTTGGCTCTGCGATTATGATTATGAAGTGGAGTGCTCAAGCACTGCTCGACTTGTAGTTTTTTTAGGCCCTTTAAGGGGCATAGGGACAGAATTTAGCCAACCAAGACAGGTCTCCCTTAAGGGAGCAGCTCTCAACAAGAAAGCAGCACCCTATCGAGCGAAGTCTCATCACACCTTCAAGAGTTCCTTTGCTCGGAGAATCTCGGAGACTGCCGACGGCCGTTTCTGGCTCTAAAGCTGGGCCTCGGTTCAGCTCTTGCGATCTCTGCCGGAAGCTTAGGTGGTGGCTTTCTTGAGCCCGGTGGAGCTTCAACCCGAGCAACCTGTTACATGATGTTACATGCATGCAGAATACTTGAAATCTTAGCGGAACGAACCTTCGGAACCTCCGAGAGGAAGCATCGTGAAGCTTTGTTAAGTGCCTGTGAGGACCACCATGGTCGGCAAAGGTATCCTCTTTGCTGGTCTGCTGGCGTATGCAGGAGCTTCGATGTACATGCAGGTCGTTTTCATTGTGCAAGCTCGTTCATTCAACCATGGAAGCCTCGGGTGGTTGTCGCGCGAGTCTCGAAAGCCACATGTCTGGGGCCTGACACGGGTTTGGTGGACTGATGGACATCGAAGTGCAAGACGGTTTTCAGAAAGGGCAGGGCGATCTGCTTGCCATTTAATATGGGAATATAGGGGGCCGCACAATCGCTGGATCTAATATCTAAAGACGTGTAAAGGCATGCAATGGTGTGACGTGGTGTGAAGTCACGAGTCACGATTGCTTGCTTTGTGAGGAGCAGGGGACAGTTGCGTCAAGGAGTTTTCGACGTACTATGATGACTCCGTGCCACCAGTGGCAGCAGCCCCGGCCCATGTCAAGATTCATTTGTATCTTGTCAGTACCAGGCCAGGTCGATGGCTTAAGATGTTTAAGAATCTTCAAGACTGTGTGCAACACTGCTCATTTGATCATGATTGTTGCATCGGAATGATGCTGATGATGCTTTGATCAGCGCGCAGGACGTTGGATATTCGGGCTCTAGCCAGGAATGCCAGTCAGCATGAACCTCAGTCTGTGTTTTTTAAATTGGTTGTTTGGTCGTTGATGATGTTTTTTTTTGTCCTTTTCGCGGGGGGGGGGGGGGGGGGCAGGCTTTTTAGGCCTCGTGGCTCCTAAACAAAGACGACCGAGAGGGATCGAGAGGGTTCCTAGCAAATACAAGGAAAAAGTCGGCCCGTAGGCTTAAGACAAGCAAATGCCCGGCAAGTCCCATCACCTTGGCAAGAACATTCTTGTTCTCATCATCCCACGGTTTGCGACAGGGGAGGCAGCAACCCACCCCGCCCCTCCAACCCCGCATTTCTTTGGCTGCCCTTTGGCAACACACGACCTGTCCTTATCGGAGGGCTTTCTGTTTAAGTTTCAAATGTTTGCCTTTTTTGGGTCGGGGATCTGACGAAAGCAAAGAGGTATTAGAAGTTGTCTATCAAGATATCGACGTGATAGAGGCTTCCGATGAACATATTTCAGGAAATTGTGATTTCCCTTTCCTTCACTTCTCGAGGGAATGCGTGTTTTTGTAATTGCAGACTCCGACTCCTGCCCCACGCTCCCAAAAAGACAGCTATGCAAAGCTCCAGAGATGCAAGCGACAAATCCTGCCATATGTCCACACTTGTTCCGCCAAGATGTGCCAAGGCCTGTTCCAAGAACGCTGGCTGCGATGCAACTGCCTCATGGCGTGAAGAAATCTCAAGAATAAAGCCTCATTTGGCATTTGCAGGCCTGGACCTACCTGGATGACTCCAAAGTCTGCTGGCAGCTTCCGATGACGGCGCAGGCTTCGATCGAATCGCACCTGTTGTGCCATGTTGCGCCGTGTTGATCGCATGGCCATGGGACCACCTCTGCAGCTGGTGCTCATTGGCAATCCTCATGGCACCAGTGGTCTCAAGAACTGTGCGCTGCAGTCCAAGCACTCAAAAAGCACTCAGCAAGCACTCCAAGCACGTGCCTTTACCGATGAGAAGGGTCATCCTTTGCGTTCCTTTGATCCGAGGCCAGTAACCTTGCCTGTTCAGGCCCGGCACGGCGCTTCACAGTTCCAATATGTTCCAATCTTCTCCTTTTTTGAGAGCTATAGCACAAGTTGGCAGAATGGGCAGGCTCCGGCGACGAATGCCGCAGTGACTGCGGCACCTTTGTCATTCCAAGGACACATGATGATCATGTCACGCGGAGTAGAGGGTCTTTTTGACATTTTGTTTGCAAGTATCCAGGGGAGTTGCGGCCGAAGTGCTCCTTCCGTGGAAAAGCACTTCGCGATCCAAGCGTTCAGGCTTGGAGTTCTGAGTGTCACGAGAGGTCACGAGTTTTCAAAGGTCGAGAATCCTTTGCTGGGAGTTTATCGGAAGACACATCGCTTAGCCATAATTGTGCAGCCAGGCACCTGTGATGATGGCATCGCCGTTGGACTGTCAGTCAGCCTGTACCACACAACCGACCTGCCAGCAGTGGACCTTCTACAACAACACTGGTGGATGCTGGCTCCAGAGCGCCAATGCGACCGAGTTCGCAAGCGAATTTGCCGTCAGCGGGCCAAGGCTTTGCACCGAACCTGTTGAAAGCAGCCCGTATGAGGCTGGCCACAACATCACACGATCTGGGCAACGTGTCATGATGAGGTCGATACCTCGACCCAATTGCTCCAACCGTGGCCAGGCATATCATCACCCAACGATACGGACACCCACCGGTGCATTTGTTGCGGATGCCAAGGTGTGTCAGCTCGCTTGCCAAGCTCAGCCAAGCTGTAGCAAGTTCACTTACTACATTGACTCGAAAGCTTGCTGGCTGCTGGACGACAATGTCACCACCTTTGAGAGTGTGATGGCTATCAGTGGGCCCAAAGCATGCGCGGAGCCAATTGCAGTGCAGCCTGCAGCTCGGGTGATCCTGGATGCCCAGATCCTCGCGCGCCTGCCAGCAAAGGCAGTCGGTAGCGGCGCTTGAAAGATTCGAGGCAAGACTGTCTCCAGTGACAGGTTGAACTGCAGCCGCCGTCGCAGTGGAGGCCGATTGCATGAGATTGGTTGTATTGACAGCGCACGCCTTGCACCTGCACTGTTGCATTGCAGTGTAAAATCGAATGTTTATGTTCGCATTAGCGTTCTTCTTGTTCTTGATGTATGCGCTTTTGATGCTTAGACGACGAGCGGCAAGTGACATGGACAGGCTGACATCGACCAGCCTTGTCCTGGCACATGTCCAAGAGATGTCAGACTTGCCCTGCTTATGCGCTACATATATCCTTTGCACCTTGACTCTCAGATGGGTCCTGAGATCGTCCGAGGCCTCGGGTTTCTTTGTTTTGGCCACGGTCGGTCGTCTGCTGCAGGCGCTGGGTGCATAAAGCATCATAGCACGCAGCCTTCCAGTCTTGGCTCTGTTGGGCTCGGCATGGCGAAGCCCACGCAGGCTAGCACCTGGGCTGACAGGTGCGCTTCATGTAGAGGGCGAGCAGGGAGGGTGCAACCAGATAGGTGTTCATGGCCATTTATTGCCCTGATGGCCAGGGGCAGCCGAGTGTCCGATCTCTCGCCTCTGGAGACTGCTTTGTTGTACTTTTGTTGTCATCGTGGCCTTGTTGCTTTGGCAGGGGTAGCAAGCTGTTTCACTTTCCCCTGAAAATAGCATCGTCTTGTGAGGACCCCGGTCACTCATCGACAGACGAGGCCTCCCCATGAAACGTCAACAGTTTCAACATTATCCCACAGCGAGCGGCAAGCACAAGTTTCGTGTACTGGGCCTGGAGAATCCTGGAGAGGTTTGACGAATTCCAGGCCAAGAGCACCTCTGTCGCGCCGGCCCTCAAGCCATCTCCCTGCTCTGGGCACAAGGCACTGTTGGCACCTTGCAGTCGGTCCATGTAGGTCCCATGAGCACAGAAAGCATTGTGAAAGCTCTGTGGCCTGCTGCCTGAAACTGTCAAGAGTCGTAATCATGGCGAAGGGGGCAAAGGGGGCAAACCGGGGTAAAGAGGGTCCATCTCTCGGAAGTTCGAATCTTTGCCAGGATGCAAGGGAAACATCCCTTGTCACTTTGAGGCAATGTCGGAGCAATACATGCTCTGTCGTGGTTTGCTTGGGAACTGGTGCAACCTAGACTCAGCACAAAGCTGCTGCTGTGATCAAAAGAGCTGTGTGGAATCGTGTCAGGCACAGTTATAAAGGCTTTTTGAGACTGCAAATGCCATTTGACCATACTTGATCCCTGTGCAGCGCCTGGCCCGAGACCAAAGGAGAGGGTCATGTGGCGCGGAGCCCCCTCCTGTACGGTGCGGGCCTTTCAACCCACGTGTCAAACCGAGTCTTGACAATATGACAGTTTCTGATCAAGGCATCAACAAACGTGCTCTAATGTGCTCTTTGACGTGCTCAGGTCAGCCTTGACGCAGGCCCCCGGCCTCTCCGAATTGGATGGAGGTGACGGGCAGTAGATAGGACAGTAGGTAGGAGCCGCAATGCAACAGTGTTGGCACAATGTGGCACAATGTCTCACTGATACGGATTCGACACAGCCTCATATGGTCATAATAAGGTAATGCTCCAGAATCTGCGTTTAGTGCACACCACTATAACGATGGGCAAACACAGACAGACAAGTGAGATGAGACACACATAGACACACATTGCCAAACCTTACACCCTAAACCATAAACGTCATGTCATGTGATGTCATGTCATGACATGCGCTTCTTTTAGGTGGTACCTTGCCTCTTTTGTGCCTCACCGTGTGACCCTTCACTGCGCTTCGCAGTGTGAGGCCGGTCCGTCATTGAATGAGGTCAACAAACGTGTTGAAGCATGTTGAAGCGTTGAGCGGAGGTGCGGCAGTCATGGCGCCGCACATCCACATGACAGAACTTGAGCAGCGGTGGCTTCCTCATGCTTCCTCAGTTTTCTCCAATATCAACGTGCTCCTTCTTTCAAGCCGAGGCGAATTCTCCAACAGAGGACGCTGCATGGTCGCAGACTCGATCCGAACAGAGCCGTTGCTGCCCAGATCCGCCTTAGCTTAGTGTCCCTCTTCCACTTTTAGGTCACCGCTGCCGGATGACCTTCTACGATGCCTACCTGGCCAGACACATCAATGTAGCGAGCGTGTGAAATTTGGAAGCCAATCTTTGCAGGATGTGCTTGACAAAGCCAAACAAGATGCAAAGTACTGGGCAGCCTGCGGCCAACGTGTCTCGGGCCTCTTGACGCTCCTGCTGTGCCACACGGTCTGAGGCCACAGTGCATGGCAAGGACCTGCGACTCGTGAAAGTTTCCTGCGGCTTCTTCAGAGAGGAGCGCCGAGAGACTCATGCGGCTCATTTGGATCTCATTCCCTCTGCAGTTTCCTGCAGCTCTTGAGTTCTTGAGATTTCCTGAGATCTCTTCTGAGGAGATCCCCATGTTTGAACGAGTTCGATACCGAATGCTGTGGCTCGTGGAGTGGAGGCCCACCGCTGTGAAGGCTGTAACGAAAAAGCCTCATGGTGTCTGAGAATGAGTGCCGCGGGACTACCGCACTCACGGATGCCAGTGTTTTCGAGAATTTCGTCATCATTCTGATCATTTGCAATGCTCTCGTGGCCTCTGCCAGTCTTGTGAGTTGTGCTGTTGACACAGTGTTGACAGTGCATTGAACATATTGAACAGTTGCTGAACTGAAATCTGTCGAAGTCAAGCCCAGCACACCAAGGAAGCAGTGCCCACCACCGTGACCCCCGGCGACCCCAAGCAAGTCCGCGTGGCCAGGTCATGGCTCATCCCGTGGCATACGATGAAGCGAGTCAGCCCAGAGGCCAAGATTCGGTGTGGCCGGTGTTTCTTGTTGACTTGCACGATGCTGCATGTCTACACAGACGTGCTGAGCATGCAGCAGACAGCTGCTCCTTGCAGGCGTCCAGAACACGTATTTCGTCTTCGAGACCTTGGTCTCTGTGGCCTGGCAGAAGACTGGGAACACAAAACAGATTTGAACCGTTCAAGCCGAGACAATCCATGTTGGTGGTCTTTTCGAGTCCAAGATTACATTCTTTCAATGCTTCTCGATGATGTAACTTCTGGGCGCCGGGGCGGCCAAGCAGAGTCGCAAGAACGCCGGCCCCCGCCGAGGGTTTTGCAACGTGTTGCACACGCTCTCAACAGAAAGGATCAACTAACCGCTAGGGCTGCAAGATGCTGCAAGCAGAGATGTCTGGAGATTGCACTTGGGGCTCAATTTGGGGCGCTGCCCAGGCAGTGTTCACTATCGAGTGCCTGTGCCGAATCATTGCCCAGGGCCTTTTCTTCGGCCGAGGCCTCAGGCTCTGAACCAGAGAGCCTCCGAAGAATTCTTCGAGATATGGAAATTTGGCTGGACCATGCTGGACCTTAAGCGGCTTAAGCGTCACAGTCACAGGTGACGCGCCGAACCCGTGCTACTTGAAGGAGCCTTCAAACTGGATAGACATGATAGTCGCCCGGCTCTCAGGAGGTCTCAAGACACCATGAAGCCCGTGTGCTTTGTGTGCTAGACTCTACTCGAAATGTACGTGTAGTGCATGCCAGCGCATGCCACAGCGCTTGCGGGTGCATGCCACAGACCTCCATACCTGCCAGGTCATTTTCACATTTGTCGAGCCTTTTGCAGCAGAAGCTGGGGCCTCATGCCTATGTCCTGTGTGTTTTATGCATGGAGGGTTCGGCAATTGGGCAGGGCTGATGCGCTAGTACAAGTTGGAACGTGGCCACAATCCATGAAGGCTTGAGATGCACTCGTGAACGGCTAGCTGTTTACGACCGTGTATGCTAGACCGACCTCTCCAATAATCGCTAAAAACATCGAAGGTGTTTTTGCCCTCTCTCGAAATGCTATTACCATCCCCAAGGGAAGGGAGCTAAAGCATGAGAACACCACAGGCAGAGAAGGCCTACCCCAGAAGGAGCTAATTGTATATGTTTCAGCCCAGGAAGGGCTAAACAATCACTCTTGAATTTGCTGCTGTCACACACATATGAGCTACATGTGCATGCAGTCAGATGTGCCACTTGTGCTATGTGCAGTTGTGATCTTACATGTGCAGAGCTACATGTTCACTGGCATTCCTTTCTGGGGAGGGGGCGCTAAACGGCAACAACGCCCGTGGCCATTGTGGCAAGGCCCCCTAAGAAAAAGGGGGGGCAAATTCAAAGTGCCCACCCTACCCACCCTGGGGGAATCCGGGACCCGAAGGGACCCGGCCTCCGAGCTATGAGTATCTGTCCACCTTCCATACAAAAGTCCGCTGAGCGAGTGCTATGTTGATTGGGCCATTTCCACGGGAGCGCGATCTGAGCTAGCTACATTGGCGCTATGCTCGTTAGGTTTCGCCATAGGGACTCCTTCCTTTCCAGGGCTAAACCCAAACAATCACTCATGTTGTGGTGCTAGGGGAGGTGGAGGGTTAGAGAGTAGGGCTAGTGTACCTTAACATCTCCTACCGTGTTTGTTTGGATGGTTTTGGTGAACTGGAAGTTTTTCTGAAAGCCCGGAAAAGTAACGTGTACGACTTGAAGATCTCGAAGTTCACGCAGTCAGGTTATTTCCGAGCAGGACCTGAGGACTATGAGAGTCCTCCGTATTTTCCGTGTCGCCGGCTTGGCGCTTCGGGGGCTGGAGTGCGAGCGTATATGACAGCGTGGCAGCATGTGGGTCCAGGCCGCTCTCATGCTCCTGTTTTATTCGCGTTTTGTGCAAGCACAATCGATGCCTCAGGTGTTCAGAGTAATCCGAGGGATGACATTCCTGCCGCGCTTGAGGAGACCGTTCGTTCTTGATGTTGTGTTCTTGTATGTTCATTGCATTGTGATGTGACTCGCAGGACCATTGTGCAGTCCCTCTCCAAGAGCGTTTTGACCTCGGTCTTTGTTGACGTTCTGCCATTCAGACCCGATCAAAACAATCATTGCAGTCATTGCTTTGTGAGTTCTTTCTGCCCCGAAGTCACCATGGAAATATCTGCCCCGCCTCACCTTTGGCGGAACATGTGTGGTGAGTGTGGTGGATGTGCATGGGTGTGTCCGGGTATGTGGTGCCAGAGGTTTTGGTGCTGTCTGTGTGTGTGTGTGTGTGTGTGGGGTGTGGCACGTGGAGGGCAAGTATTGGTGGTCATGGTGGTAGGTGGGGATGGTGGGGCTCTGGCGCCATTCGGTGGCTCGGCCGTAGAACTTGAGGTAGGGCCCGCACCGCAACGATTCACGGGTCCACAGCTTCGACCAGGTGGTTTCAAGTTTGCAAACAGCCTTTGAGTTTCCGAGTTGTACCGGCTCTGGATCTCTTCCCTGGCTATCACCTTCACCCTGATCGTGGTCAGCATGGCTGGGTGTGATACTTACTGAAGACAGCGGCTAGCGGCTTGCACGATTGAGTTCACGACATGTCTTTGCTCTGCTTCTAAGGACAGATCTCTTTGGCGATGTCTACTGGAGGCTGTTGGCTTTCTGGCTCTGTTCTGCTTCATGAGACTATGCGTGGGCGAGGCGTTGTCGGCTTTCGGACGAGCCCTACGTCTTGAATGGCACACTAGTTTGGCTGGAGCCGCAGTTCTGGCAAGAGCTGCCAGGGCTTTGTTCCTAAGTCACCGTAACGGCACCTGATTCTTACCTACTGGGGTGATCTATGGTCTCAGGCCTTTGGACCCAGATCAGCCGCGGTTCTGCGGCGGTCGGTATGAGTGTGCACGGGAGCTTAGCTTGATGTTCAACTTTCAAAAGTCGGCAAAGCAGATGTAAGGCTGGAACTCTCTTGAACGTTCTGTGTCTTGGTGATTGGCCGTTTGGGCAGATCTGCGAGAACAGTGCTCCTGACGGTAGGTTTGAATGCTATGAAACGGGTGGGGTGCAAGTGCTGTTCGGATGTTCGCAGTGTGGTCAAAACATGGAACGGCCTTGGGAACTCTTGGAGTTGGAAGTTGCGAAATCAGTGGAGCACTGGCACAGTTCGTAGCTGGGATGAGCTGGAAGACAGGCGTGATGCCACAAATGCTACAAGTTGTATCAGCTGTGGAGGCTTTGTGGAGGTCTTGTGCCATGTCTCTCGGAATGTGATGAGGGTTGGCCAGTGATACCCAGTAGAGTCCGAGCAAACCTCGCTTCAACTGGGGGAACTGAGGTGCCAACGGCATCTGGAGCTCCGACCTATTGCAGGACTCCGGTCAGGTTCTTGGTTTGGACTGTACAGTGCTCGTACCCGGAGTCCATAGGCAGCAGGTTTGTGAAAAAAGAGCGCCACGAGTCGCGTCTCTGAAGTGCAAGGTGCGCACGGACACAGGCCCACTTCCCGGCTACAATCCATGGCCCGAGCTTTTCGAGAATCCGCTGGAAGCTTGCCTACCTTGGTTGCATTTCATGGGCCAAGTGCTTGTAGGCCATAGATATCATAGATGATCCAGTGATGATCCCTTAGTGTCTGATGTGTATGTCAACATGAGAGTGTTTTGAATGGCATGCGCACCGGCCTCGAGCGGCCACCTCGCAAAGCTCAGGCAGACTATGGCTTCACTGGGTGCCCTCACTCTTCAGATGCGCCAGCGTATGTTGCACGATGTTGTATGCTGCTTCATGCTCCGTGCCGGTTACAGTCGACCACAGTGGAGGTACCAGACATTGTGGAGTGGTCTGCTGACGACCTTCCAGGTCCCATGAATCCTACTGTCGTATTGCTTAAAGCTCCCATGTGTATCCGGAAGCTTGTGCAGAGTGTCCTGGAACGCTTGAGCCACAGGTGGTGAACATCGACGGATGGAGCAGCATCATGCACCGCTTTGAGGACATGAACGTAGTTTTGTGTCGCATCATGTACCAAGTCCCTTCGCAATATCCGTGCCTTCAGTGTTTTGGCAGTACAAGAGTTTTTTTTTTGTCGCTTTGCTTTGCTTGTTGCACATCGATTGTTGCACATCGATCAGTGTCCACACTGGAGAGCAACACATGTGGCTTTCTTTTTATCGTGAGGGAAGGATTGCAGCACGTTTTTTGGTAGAATTGTGGGTTTGCTTGTGCGGTTTGCCGAGAACTTGTAAACTGGGGATCGTGCTATCTTGGATGTGGTTGCTGAAGTGGTCTTGGTCGCCCTGATCGCTGCATCGACAGCCCAGCTGTTTTTGGAGACCCTACATCATCCACAAAACCCAAATTGCAGGCTACTCAACATACTCAACCGTCGATGCGTGTCCAGTGTCTGCATTGGGATCTAGAAGAACTAGAAAGACATACCAAGAATCACGACGCGCGCTGTCTTCATTGGTTGCCGAACCTCCCACATGTACCGAGGTCCCACGAGGTTTTTAGATAGTTAATCGGCCATTCAGACACAAGTTGCGGATGCCTCACAGATGAATACAGATGAAAGGATGCGAAGTGGCCCGGCTTGACCGTCCCCTTTTTCATCCTTTTAGTGCTCTTTGGAGGCTGGCATTTGCTTTCTCCCTCCGTCAGTTCTCTAGTTCTCTAGCTCTTCTAGCTTTCACCATAAAGCTCTCAAAGGCCAGCAACTAAGCGAGAACATGCAGAGGCTTGATCCTGATGAACTTGGTGTTGGCGATACTCTGGCACAGCTTCGACACAACTGTGCAGGAGGACCCCATCACCCCATCACTCTTTTTTTCAAGTGCCAGGCGAACATTTGAACTGACACTGAGTTTTTGCCTGACGTGTCGCCAGCAGAGCTGGTGCAGGACAGGTCAGAGTTGGGGGATAGCAAATTGCAGCTGGAGGCAATCCTTGTATGGCAATCCTTGTATGCTGGATGCGGTGATTCTTGACAACGCTCTTCGGTTGCTCCAGAATGCAGGCCAAGAGAATGCATCCGAAGCCCATTATTACCCCGGATATCCAGCAGATGCCACTTCATGCCCTTGCCACGGCCTCACTGGCTTTGGATCGCAGGGTCAAGCAAATTCGAGAGGTGGAGAGTAAGCAACACCGATAGAAATGGGAGGCTACTGCGGAGGTTTGCCGAGTCCGCACAAAGTTCCGAGTTCTCAGCATGAGTCACCAAGTCTGGGCAAGGTAAGCTCGGTTCAGCAGTTGGAGGCGCATTTGCAGGTTATTGCTGATGGATTGAATTATTGCTGATTGCGAGTCAGCTGCACCGGCCTTGCAGGTTGAGCTAGCAGCTGCTCAAGCCTTTCAAGCGCTTGACACGGACCGGCAGCCATGCGGCTCTTTCTGTTTTCTTTCCCCACCCTCGGTCCCTCGGTGTGGGGTTGTTAGAGTTTAAACTCAACTCTTCTCCTCGCCCGGTCTACTCCTCGCTCATCCCTGGAGTGCACTGCACCCAGAGTGCCCGGAGTGCCCAACCCTGGAGTGCCCAACCCAGAGTATCTCTAATCGGAGAGGGCGGGGATGTTCGAAGTAAAATAGATTTGATCGTGCTTTCGTGCTTTCAGTCTTTATGTCAGCTGCCTCAGGAGTTTCGCTCGATGGGACTCAAGAACATCTGCTACAGCATGATCACCAGCCCATGGCTCGCCCGCCCATGCGCGCAGTGACGCCACAGTGACACGGAGTGCGGCACAGCATGCACAGCACGGCAGCACGCGCCTGACATAACCTGTGTTTGCTCGGTAGCTTCTGCAAGCCTGGGCAGGTTCGGGCGCGTGATGAACTTTATCATTCTCTTCAATGCGCTCTGCATGTGCTTTGACATCTATCCCCCATATGCGGCTTGTCTGCAAGGGGTTTGTCCTGATGTCCGTAGCCCACGAGGCCCCACGAGGTTTAATTCGTTTCAGCCCAAGCAAGGACGATACAGTGCTCCTGATTCTCGACAACATCAACTTTCTGTGCTCGGTCATCTTCTTTTTCGAGGCGAGGGGAGCACCGCCACAGAGCACTCGCACAGACCCAAAAGTGTGATTTGATTTTTCCAGGTGTGTATCAAGATCATGGGAGTCGGCGTATCCTTCTTCGAGGACAATGGCAACAGGCCGCATGCCTTGCTGCATACCTTGCCGCATACCTTGTTGCATGCTTTGCTCGCATTTATCCTGGAGATTCCTTGAGTGCAACCATTCCGCTAGCTCGTGCAGCTATGGGTTAGCTCCAGGTTTGATTTTCTACTCGTGATGCTCTCGGTGGTGGAGCTCTTTCTGAGTGGCGGGTCCGCGTTGCCAGGGTCTGAGCAGCCACAACATTGTGCACGTCGTCACGGCATTCCACGATTCCAATGATGATCGCGTTTGGATGCGTTTGGCCTCCCAGGTCTGCCCTGAGAACTGCGAGGCTCTTGCGCATCTTCAGAATGATCCACATGAGCATGTGCCTAGCCTCTGGACTCTTCCTTGTGGCCATTTGTGTCCAAAGGCCCCGTACCTTCTCAAGTGAAAATGCTTCATTCCGAGGAATTTCCGTATCCTCCTCATGGTCTTTCAGAAGGTGCGCACTGCTGTGCGAATTGGGAGAGCGGTGCCTTGCAGAGAGAACCTGAGATTTTTTTTCTCAAGCTTTTTTGTTATTCGCTCCACCGAAGGCAGTGACGCCGACCCTGTACTTTTCCATGATCGTCATCCTGCGGGCGCCACAGGAGAAAAAGAGGACAGCAAGAGGAGAGCAAGGTAGGAGAGCAAGGTAGGAGAGCGGGGGGATGTGCGAAAAGGGGGGACGCCGCGGCACATATTCACGCCTCTGCACTGCCCGATGTGCAAGGTTTCTATATTGCTCCTGTCTTGCTGGCCTGCAGATTTTCAACAAGGATGACGGTGCCCGGCCTAAAACTCACAGCATGCTTTACAAGCCGCCCAGCATGCACCAGTCCAGGGTGCTGCGCTGTGCCGGGAAACTGCCATGTGATGCCACGGGATGCCACGTGATGCCATGTGATGTTCGGCTCCGAGTTGCAAGTGGCAAGCTGGGCTTGGGCTTCGAGTCACTGGTTGGGTGCCCGGTGCATTGCCTCCGTAAAGCATCAACAGAGAGTTACAGTTAGAGGGGTCTCACAGAAATTGGTTGCTAAGGCCATGGGCTTTCTCACATCGCTGGCTATCTTTTCCGGAGACGGCTGGCTGGACATCACCACCCAACAGATCCAGGGCAAGGACTGCGCTGTGTCGCCCGAGAGTGTGTTTGAATCTCGGCCCAGGTGTCTTTCGTCTCGACCCAGGTTTTTTTGGTGATGACACAACTATCCTGAAGTTCATCATCGTTTCTTCTCAAACTTAAAGGCTGATACAAACGAAATCCGTGACCACAGTTGAAGGCGGCCGAAAAAGGGGCAGTTGCCGCACACCCACCAAACCAAGCCTCCATTGTTCCCTTTAAGAGCTTGAATGAAGTTGCGGGGCCTCGCAAAACCTTGAAGCCTAAAGGTCTTTGGGGTGTTGGGCCTTCAGCCCCCTAAGACCCTTTTTCGGGGAGCTCAGAGGTTGAGGGCCTCCCCTAAGCAGCCTAAGCGCTTAGTCCAAGTGCGTCAACCTTGGCGAGCACATATTGACTCGCTGAACGGGGGCACCCTGAATTAGAGCTCTGTCATGGCAAGACACTGACGAGCAACCTGGCAAGCGTCCAAGGCCTCCACCCCTCCAAGGACAAAGAAATGGAGCAAGCGAAAAAACAGCGAAAAAGCTACACCCCGACCAAGTGGTCAACAGGACAATCAGCTCTTCGGATTCTTCTACTTCTTGCTCACCTTCGCGTGCCGTCCTCTGCAAACAATCTCGGGCCGCAGCGGAGCGCTAGTTTCACCTCAACTCTTGTGTCGATGCCAGGCTGGGCAAGGCTGTCTTGAAGAATCTCTTGTTGGGCATCATCGCGGCCGAGTTCACAGTCGCACGGGACATCATGAAGCAGGCGCCCCTGGAGCCTTGCCCTGGATCATGTGGATCATGTGGCTTTCGCAGGATTTTCGGCTTCGCATGGCCATCGCTCGAGCAAAGCTTGACAAGGCAATCGATCCGTGCGTACGCTTGCTTGAGGATCAGTTGTACTCAGTTCTACGGCCTGAGTGCGGCAGTTCGCGGAAAGGGGCCGGGTGATTTGTTCATGTTCATCCTACGTCCTACGACTAGTTATACTAGTTTCATGTTCGTACATCGTATGAATTTCGTGGGCTCCGCGGGACTTTGCAGTGCATCATGTGCTGCAGTTACGCCTGATCGACGCGGCATCGGGATCCACACCAGGCAGCCGCCCAAAGAGACAAGAGTTATGCGCGGTTATGCTTCAGGGCCTTTTAGGGGGGCGTTTTGGGGCTCTGTGTTCGATGTGGTGCACTTCAGCCTTTTTGTGTTGGAGGGCGAGACAAGGAGGAAGCCGAGGCTGGATGACAAATCGAGTCATTGAGTCATGTTCCGTCTCCTTTTTTTTTCGAGGCCTCCTTTGACGCTCTTTCTTGATTCTCTTTCGAGTTTCGGACCCTCACCTCTTCACCTCGTACCGCATGCCAGTCCATGTGCGCGCCAGGACGATGTGGATGTGGCACCGGACCGCCCCGGAATCATCCAAGTAGATCCAAGTAGCAAGTCATAGCAAGTCATAGCAAGTCATAGGTCCGACTTGATGGGGCCATGTCCATGTTGGCACGGCAGGGGCTTTTCTGAGAGGAGTCGCCGCGCTGGCCACAGCAGGCTTTCAGCCGCCTCGAGGGCACGGCCGACAAGACCTGCGCCAGGCCTTTTGCCCTTTGCAGCATCTTAGCTCTCGATTCCGAGAAGCACGGCACAAAAAAGTACGACAAAACAAGTGAATGAAGAGCACAGAGAAAACAGCCTCAAGCGGCAATGACATGTGCTCTTCGGCCTTGGAGAGGAATATGGACGTCATAAAGATGATCCACGTGAAGGGCCAAGCAGCGAAGCGTCTCCAGGCACTTCGCTTCCCACATGTTCCTCTGTGTATTTCGTTGTATTATGTTGTATTTCTTTGATTGCCCACACTACGTCTCATTTTCTTTAAGTAGCAGGCAATTGGCAAGATCCACGCCATGGGGAAGAGCAAGTACAGCTGGCCAGCGCCTCTTGCGGAAGCGCGCGGGTTCTTCTTCCGGAGCTGTTCTGCGAATCTGGTCGGCTGAGAGCTCCAAACAGCAGCAGCACGGATGTGTTTGCAGATGGAGCCTTGGCGTCTTCTCGTCTTCTCCTTCTCTCTCTCTCTCTGTCTCGCGCTCTCTCTCTCTCGCTCTCTCTCTCTCTCTCTGACTCTTTCTCTTTGTTTTGCAAAGAACTTGTGAGGCCCAAGGGCGAGAGGCACCCTCCTGATCCGGGCCGAGCGCCCAAGCAAACATGCTTCAAACGGCTTCAACGAGAGCTTCAGTCTTCGATTAGGTTGTGGTGCGGTGCGGAGGTGATCTCGCATGACTGGCATAGATGATCCGGGCTGTAACCCCCCATGGTATCCCCTTCCCCCAACCCTAAACCGTAACCCTTGACCACGCCCGAACCCAAGCTCTTAGGGGTTGTGGTGTGGCTGTAGGTTTTAGGTATGAGGGTTTATGATCTAGGTCCCCCCTCCCCCCCCCCCCCTTCCCCCCCCCCCCTCCCCCGCCCCCCCTCCCCCCTGCCAGATGCCTGACCATAAAAAATGCAGAACTACCGTGATGCTTGGACCGAGGCATGACGGATGTGGAGGCTGGTTACGCAGAGTTTTTGACGAGGGTCCACATTGGCACGAGCCTGCCCTGAACTCACCATCGTGCAGTCTTCGTAGAAGATTCTGGGTTTCAGTGGCCATGTCCGCCTGAGAATCTAGCATGGTGCTGCTTTCGTTCATCTCCTCAGACAGAAGATATGCAGCGTTGGCCCTGATAAGCTCGGACCGTCTTGTCCGTTTCGACGAACACGCTGCTGTGGAGCTTTTCTGGGCCCCGTCGATTGTCACAACAGATTGTTGCAGGCCATGTTCCACAGCTCGGTGGAGATGCAAAGTGCTAGCTGCCCGGTTGTTGCCCGGTTTTGCCCGGTTGTTGCCCGAGTGTTCTCATCCTTGGAAGCATCGCCTTGCTGAGGATGCGCTGCACCGGGCTGCACCACCCGAGGAGCACAGCTTTGCGCCATTTTGCGCTTCGAATGGTCGAAGTTGTTGCAACTCCGTTCTTGCAGTCGCCTGGCATGCTCCGGCTGCAGCGTGAAGCTTATCACGGGGCAGCCCCCCCCGATGAACCTGAGGCGGAGTGCGGCAACGAGCGTAACGTGGCGTAAGGGAGCTGATGCTTCATTTGGCAGGCTGCTGTCGATGCGATGGCTGGATCAGAGACAGGTTTGCTGGCTGTATTAGAGACAGGCTTGCTTGTGTCGAGAATCGGGTAGGGACATGGACTCCTATTCGTCCAAGCTCCTTGAGTGCCGGACGTCCCCCTATTCAGGCTTCATCTGCATCCAGGTCGAATCTGCGACATGCTCAGTGTGTCTCAGTCTTCAGTTCATTGGACACAGGGCACAGGCCATTAACAAGTCCTGCACAGGCCGGCATTTCTGACCCCAAGAAAGCCAAAGAACAAGTCCAGGCCAGGGATTCCACGCGTTCTCACAGCTTGCGTTGTGCTTTCTGTTCAAAGAGTCACTGTGTCATTTGCAGGTATGCTCCGCGCCGAGGCATGAGAACAAAGGGCTTTCTGGGCATGCCAGAGCGATGGGGAGTGTGACCTGTCCATCCTTTGCCCCGCATTCAACGAAATTCTGACGAAGGGAACACCTGGCAGCCTTCGACCGTCCAGGCCGCTGTGCTGATTGTGTTGTGAGTAGGTCTGAGCCCGTTTCCATGGGGCAAAAACATGATTTTTTCTACACATCACTGTTGAGGCTCTTCCGAGCCAATGCAGCCTTTCACCTGCTTGCCAGTGCAGGCTTCAGGCTTCCCATGGCTTCCCAGTTCCCTTGAAAGTGTGCTTTTTCCATGAAATCTGGTGACTCTTGGCTACGTGGCAAACTGAGGTCTGGGATCTTGAGCCCATTGAGCTCTCCACTTATTCCACTTGCGGTCGGAAGGTGAGTGGCCTGCAATGACTCTGTGGATCTCGGCGATGCGCACATCTTCCTACGCTGAGATGCAACCATACGCAGGAGACATTTGTGGAAAGCTACCGACGGGCTCGAGCAGCACGGGCAGGCCGTTCCCGTAGAGCATCGTAGGCTCAGCTTTCAGACATGATCTGGTCCGATTGATGGGAGTATATGGGAATGGTCAGGCTTGCAGGAGGACACTGAGCTAAGCTCGGCGTCCACGGCGTGCACGGCACGGGTGCGGGCCCAAAATCCGTCACATCCGTCCAACATCCTCATTCTCTCGCCTTTGACTCAAAGGCATATGTCCCACGAGACGTAGAAGCACCACGGCGACGTGTGGCGCCTGCCGCTCAGACGGGCTTACAATGGGCTTACCAAGGCCAAGATGGAACTGTAGGACACACATGCACAGCAGAATGTTTTATTTAGGGCTAGGTTCCTCAATCAAAAGAAGGTGCCTTGCTTGCGGCTGGGACTCCCAGGTGTCGTGAGAACGTGCTGCATTGGACTATGCCTCCGCAGCGGAAGGATTCAGACACATTCATACTCTCTGCTGTGTGTCTTTGTGCATCAGCTCAGTGTCGCTTTAAGCCTAACCGTTCATAACCGATCCAACTCACCCTGCGTTCTGTGCACCAAAGATTCCCCTAGGCTTCCCCAATCTTGGCTCCCAGCAAAAGCTTCCGCCTGCCTTGTCCAGGAGGTCAAGCTGGAAGAGTGGCAGCCTTATTTGTATCGTGCAAAGCAAACTATGTAACTATGTAACTTTGTGCTTCGCCAACTCTACAATTTCATAGAGCTAAGTGCGAAGGACGCCGCAAGTCATAGGCGAGGAGGTCCTGCTGTCGCAGCTGGAGGCCAACCCGAGTAGTGGCGATGGGCGGTTTCGCTGCCAGAGCTTGCTTTCTCACAGCCTGAGTTGCAAGTAATGGGTACATTGCCAGAGCATGGCTTCCGATCATCCGTATATCCAGCTTCAAATCCATGGGGGTGTGCAACTGTCTTGTCTCAGTCCCTTGCAATACATGCACCAAGCAAGCGTGCTAGCGAGTATTGAGTGCTTCAAGAGCTACTGCGTCGGAGGACCTGCCGGACGACGAGCCTGTTTTTCATCGCGAAGCCCTGACGTCCGCAACAAGGACAGATGCACATTGTGAACAAATTGAACAAGTCTTGCGAAAGGTTTTTGAGCTGATGCGGGCTTCAACACTGGCCCCGACAGGAACGGCGCCCCTCCGCCGGATGACAAACCATCGATCACCGAAACTTGGTGGTTGCTCAGAGATTCAGAGGGAACATAGTGGGAATAGAGGGCGAGTAGGGGTTAACATGGGCCACTGAAGTGATTTGCATCGCATGTGGTGGTGGGAAGCATGCTGGAAGTTACCCTTCCAAGATTCGAAGAATGTGCATGGTGTGACATGTTTGCCAAGGAACTGCTTCGAGGCTGCGCGGGCCCTGCAGCAAGAATGGCTTGGTTTGCCCGAATCAAGTCTTAAGAATGTAAGCTATGTAAGGCATCAGAAACATCTGTGCAAGCCAAGCCAGGAGATCCAGGAGAGATGAGAGCATTGAGGCTTTGAGCTTCGGACAGCATGGTAACTGTCCAGCCCAGGTGCACGGAGCATCATGCGCTCACATGGCTTTGAGCCTGCCGGCTCCTTAAGCTGCCACTACTTGACACTGATTGAAGTGGTGGCTTCTGAATGCTCATGACCTTTGCGTGGACAGATGTTCGGCAGCTTAGATCGTCATGTTCGTCATCTGCCTGTCCTCCGTTTCTCTGGCCTTTGAGAGCCCGTTCTCAGACCCCAATTCGGAGGCCGATTGGTGCTTTCGCAGCTTTGCCTTAAGAAACCTTGAGCATCTGGATCTGGATGCATTCTGTGTTAGATGTTCGGCCACGCCATGGCACCAGTCCAGGTGGCATACTTGCAGATGGTCATCGACCGGGCACCGCAGCCATGTAGAACATGACTGGGACATGAGCAAAAGGGAAGCCTCCAGACATGCAGATCATGCAGCGGTCAATGATGGTCAATGCAGTGTCAATGCCAGTTTTCCGTTATGGTGATGCTCCTGGAGATGTTTGTTCGAATGATGGTCATGGGGCTGTGGAAGTACGGGGCTCACAGTGCAGGTGCCTGCTTTAGGGCTCAGCGACTTGAGAAGAGATGCACTGCAATGCACACTTCAATGTACACTTCAATGCACACCGCGGGGAACATGTGGAAAACCGCTTGGGAACGATTTCAGAGTTGCTCAGATGTGTGTCAGCTTTCAGGCATCCCAGCGAGTGTGGGCCCGGTGAGCTGCTGGCACCTCAAATGGGCAAGGGATGCTTGGAGCATCTTGGAGCCCGACGAGGATTCGGTTCGTTGAAGACGCAGGCCCGGCTACTTCCGTGTGCCCTGGCACGTTCTAGATTTCGCCTGGCCCCTGTGTGCGATTCAGATGCAGACTGTCAGACCTTGGTGATTGTGGCAAGGGTCAGTGCTTGTCGGATCTTGTGGGTACACTGGAGGTCATCTGCCTGGGTGGATTGACGTACTTGATCGCCGAGATGTTTGTCCCGGCCTTGACTAACAAAGCTTGAGCAGCGGTGCTGTGATGGACAAGGGCCAAACGGCCGAACAAAGACAGAACTCAGAAATGTTCAGAACATTCTCATTCGCCTTTTCACCTTTGCCGCCTTTGCCATTCCAATGCTCAGGCCGCAGGCTTGGCGGAGCTGCGGTCTGTGCAGATCCTGAGCTTGGACAGTGTGCATGTAGGCATGAGGCCAGTAAATCAGTCATTAAGCACTAACGCGTTCCAGGTGCGTGCGCTGAAGATGATTTCAATGCTTCGGCCCCTGCGACTGATTGGAAAGACAAGCTCAGTCCGGCTGATCATCGAGGCCGCTCTGTCAGGTGATGTTCTCTGCATGTTCACTGCATGTCTTTGCACTCCGCAGAAGAGCCTGACTTGCCAGTCGCTGCTTGCAGCCATTCCCACGCTCATCAACATGGCCTGCCTGCCATGCTTCTCGTTGCTGGCAGAACACAGTATTATTTATGCATTCTGTGGAATGGCAGACAATGGTAAGTGCTCTCTTCTACCTCGGCTTCGCTCTGCTCTTTGTCGGCTTCTTCAAAGGTTCCTCGGCGAGCATGGAATTATGGCATTGCTTCATGATCCTAGTGTTCGTCGCAGGTGCACTATATCATTGTTCTCTTGATCCTCAAGGAGTTTGTGTCAACGACGCATTGCTGTTGTTTGCGAAAGACAATAGCGACTTGACCAGGAGATCTCATGCCAGAGATCGTGACAAAAAAAGATTGCTTGAAAGCAGGCCTTCATCCACGTATCTGATGTACCTGCTCTTCTTTCCTTTGTTTTAGAACATTCGAGGGGGCGAGTGGATCAACAGCGAGTCCCACTTTGACGCCGTCACGTACTCCTTGGTGTGCCCGTGCTGTTTGACACTGTTTGACACATACGCGATGCAATAGTGCAGCCATCAAAAGCTTTTCTTCCGCAGAGTAGGGTCGTTTATTTGTAATTTGAGCACCGTGAAACCTCAGAAGCTAGCGTCTGTTCAGGAAACCAGGATTCAAGAAACCAGGGTTTCAGACGATTCTGGACACTGCCCGAAATAGCAGGAAACCGCGGAAACCAGGCGATTCAGGAGGTTGCCCGATTCAAGAGACTTACCGATTCAAGAGACGACCAGAATCAGGAAGGGTGGGGTGGTGGGGTGGTTGGTGGTGGTTGGGGGCGGGCAGGTGGGGGTGGCGGGGATGTCGCTTTGGACATCTTTTCTTGCTTCAAATCGCGATCTTGCAGGCATGAGTTTGACAAGAAACTACTTTCCGAGGGTATCGGACAGGTGGGGGGGCGAGGGGCAGGGGGTGTATCCGTGTCTGTGCACGTCAATGTGCATCGCAAACATCGCAAACTAGTGGACTTCCACCCTTCAGGCAGCAGCCGAAAGACTAGTGGTTAGTTTTGGTACGAGTGCAGGTCTCCGCACATTCCTAGTTGTACTATGTCGTACCCACAGCAGCCTTCAAATCACAAGAACCACAGTCAAGCGATGGAAGCAATGTCAGATGTTACACTGCCCCCGCGTGATTTGGTTTTGCAGGTTGCATTGTTGCACATCGGTTCGGGGGAGGGCTGGATCGACGTCACCCTGAACATTATCGGGGCGCAAGGCGCGCACAGGCCCAAATGGATGTGAAGAGGCATGACATGGATGCAGGCGTGGAATTGCAGCCGGCTCCTCATTTGCTTTCACCCGTCCGCGCAAGACTTCTTTGGCACATTCGGCACATTCGGCACCCGTGAGACTTGTGATCTCTTTGGCTTGGCATTCTATCGATTTCTTTCGCATGTCTCTGCAGGCCGAGACCAAAGAGCAAGGTAGAGCAGGCGATCCCAGTGGTGATCTTCATGGTCCCTTGGTTCGATGGGCAATGATCGGCACCTTTCTCAACTCCTCAGACGCTCTTCTAATCCTACTCTGAATGCGGACATTTGCCGATCTGTCTGGCCCTCCTCGGCTGTAAAGCGACGAGGAAGAAGTCCTGTGAGCATGCGTTTCGTTTGTCACTTTAGATCAGCAGCAACATCACAGGGTCAGGAGATATCAGCCAACCTGTTGCCCAAAGATGGATCCAAGGCTTTGACCAACTTCTTCCTCTTGTCAGCCGGTCTCGTGTTTGACAATGGCATGTCATGGCCTAGCCTACCATGGCTGTGGTCCTCCAGTCGTTGTGGCCGCTAGGAACCTGCTAACCGGCATCTTGGTGGACTCGTGCGCCTCGTAGGTTTTGCAGGTGCAGTGCAGGTGCAGTGCAGGTGCATTGCAGCTCCTGAGTGGCTGAGGTTCGTATCTGCCGGAGGTTGCTTCATAGGCTTGTCACATGAAAGCCTTAAGTTTAAGGCCTAAGTTTGCATCCTAAAGCTAACAAGTGGAAAAGCACTTAAGAAACACTCAAAAAGCGCTCAAAAGCACTTCAGAAAACACTTAAAGCACGAAATGAGGTCTCCGTATTTTGTGTGAATGAGAGGTACACCAGCACCAAGGCAGAATTCTCTGGGCAGAGCAACAACACTTCTGAGGCCACACTGTCACACACTCGAGGAGTGAGAAGAAAAGATATAAAATCCCAAGACCTCTCTCTCTCTCTCAATTCTTTCTTGTCTCTCTTTTTGTATTTGTGTGCATTCTTTCTCGCACCCTCTATCTCTCTCTCTCTCTCATAAACACTTTGCATTCAATTCCTTCCTCTACCCTCTTGCTTGAAGGAGAGGCTTATCAAGAAGCTTCAGAGGGAAGTCCTACTCAACCCGGCGCGCAGACATGTCATGCGTTGCAGTTTGCGTGTAGCTCGCAAAAGTTGGGCATGTTCGCACATGTTCCCGCACTCACGCATGTGTTGGCATGCAGGAAGTATTGCTGCCCCCACCACGCATTGATGTCAGAGGCACTTTGAACGGTGAGAAGTGTCATGTGACATGTTTGCAGATGTTTGCAGTGAATGGCCAGAGGGAAATGCTGCCTCGCAACGCGGCAGCGCCTTAGATGGTTCATCGAGCCGATGCCTGAGGGTTGCGAGCTTGAAATCCAACGAGTCTTGTGTTATATCAGTTGTGTAGTTCAGACCCAACCGCTTTTTCCCGAAGGCTTGGAGATTGAATGAAGAGTTTGTTTAGTGCTGCTGCTGGGTTGACCTTTCTGTGCACTCCTGGTCTCAGGCATCGGATTTCACGGAGCGTAATCTTCGTGGGTATCCTGAGCAATGCCATCGTGCTGCCCTGCACTTGGACCCTCCTTGCTTCCCAGCCTGGCCTCCTGTGCAGCTGTGCAACATTGTGCAACATTGTGCAACATTGTGCAACATTGTGCAACATATTCTTCAACCAGACCAGGGGCATCTCTCCGGTCATCTTCCCCGATCTGCTCGAGTTTCGAAGGACTTGATTTTTTTTGGACATTCAAAAGCCCTGTTCGGCTCTGGTACCCCATACCTACCCCTGGAAGACCTTTCACAACGAGGTCCTCCACGTTGCGGTCAACCGTAGCATCACCACCAGGGCTCCGTGTAGGCTTGCCATGCCCCTTAAAAATGGGGTTGCGCAGGGGAGAACAAAACTCTCGGGAAGGTTGGGTCATGTAGAAAATGTCTCTGACAATAACAGCTGATAAGGTTGGCAAGGGACAGGCAATTGTGACGGTTTTTTGCGCATTTCCCACCTCGCCATTGAAGTTCGCCATGACGAGGGACCGTATACAGCATCTTCTTTAGGAGTGCAGTCGAACATTCGCGATCCGAGGGTTGCGGCGGGAAAACGAGACAGCGTCACCAAACTAAGCTGGTACTGCCGAACCCATGTCGTCTGAATGGGTGGAGGATTGTGAGCGGACTTCTTCTTGGACTTTTTGCATTCGAGGCCGGTCCTGTTGCAAAACTGTCCTGGCCTGCTGTGTCTGATGCGGCTATGCCTGTCAGCTGGCGATTAAGATCTTCGTTTACAGCCGGGACTTCTTCAAGGCCAGAGCATCGAAGCAAGCTATGCTTTGAGCAAAAGTGGAGGTCACATTTCTGCGGGTATATAAGGACAAGTGGCATGCCTACGACAGCTTCGCCATCACGGGGCGGTTGCCTCAGGGACTTCGGGCATGACCTGTGCAGGTGACGGAAGGGCTCAAGTCTTGGTTGCAGGTCCTTGATCGGAGCCTTGGTCAATGCCCTTGTTTCAGAGAAGGCAGGGAAGCCAGTGGAAGCCAGTCGAAGCCAACTCGGGGAAGTTCAACGGGCCAATCGCAAAGCAGCAAAAAGTTACAGGGTGTGATGACCCAAATCCTCGGCGGCTTCCAGATATTGCGGATTCTGATGCTGGCATCCGGCCCAGCTTCGCTTCAAAAGAGGGCTTCCACAAGCTTGTCTTGACCTTCTTTTCATCTCAGGTTCGGTATGCTTGGTTCATGGATAGCATCACGAGCACGATCTGGGTCGCATTGCGTCGCTCTCGGAGCGCAGAGCACATTGACATGTGCACCGCGGTTTTCGTCCGTGGTCTATAGTGTGGTCGGCTTGACCCACTCTGTTAATGCTCAGGGTCAAGACTGCACCGTGTAAGAACCCATATAAAACATCAACGGTTTGCAGACATGAACTATACACTCACCAAACTAGGAAGGAAGACCCTCGAACGAAACATCATCTCTTTCACACAAACAAATTGGCAGATGGAATTCGTCAAGTGATCCGAAAAACGGGCACAAACCTCAGCTGCCTCAGAGAGATTCTTTCCTCTTGGAAAGCGTTCTAACTGTTTGTGTGGACAGACTCTCAACGGTTTGTGCCTACAAGGATCCTTATATAGACATGGCAAGGATACGTCCTTCAACAAGGATGCTTAGCATCACGACTTACAGGAAAGAATATAGGGCTGACAAGCTCTGGGAGCCGATTCGGTTCGTCGTCGCAAAAATGAATGGGTCTTTGCCGCTCGGCCGTATAGGTGTCAACGCGTCCGTGATGAGTAATGCCTTTTCCTTCTGCGCGGCCTTATAGGACTCGAACGAACTGGTCTTGAGCGCAAAGTTGTCAGGCGAGCCTTCTTGGGCGAAGAAAGTTGAAGCCGTGATCGCGCTGGTCGCTTGGGGGTATGGCCCGAGCCATCGTTTCCATCACCTTTGTCGCCTTCGCTCGATTTGCCCTTTCTTTCCTGTCTTGCCTTTGCCTTTGACGGCGAAGGACTCATTTGGTGGCGACCTTGATCATCGACCATGGTCATGACATCCATTGGCTGGGGCACTGCCCCATCATTTCATTTCGTGAACCGCGTGCGCGGTGACGCCAGTCGGGTTGGGCCGGTCCGTTCACTTTATGGCGACCCGTTTTCGCGGCCATCACAAGTTGACACGTCATTGCATCATTCTCTCGAATATGAGCTCTTTGTTGATGTTTCAGGGTAGCGGTAGCACGCCCCATTGAACGTTTCATTCAAATGCCAGCTTTTGTCATACAGCCGAGAGTTGCTTCCACAGCGCTCTAACCGGGTGTGTCTTGTGTGCATTCATAGCACTACCATGCCAGAATGCATAAAAAAACGGCCACTCAACGCGGCTCACTGCAAGGCCCGGCCTGTTCCAGGTGTCCGCCCTTCTGACGCTGCTTATGTTCATGTCCGTGACTCAGCCTTGCAAGCCTTGTGGCCAGGGTCGGGCGATGACATTTAGTCAAATTTAGTCAAACTTGCTAAATGTGATTTCTACTACTGACATATATATATATACATATATGTATTAACTTACACATACTTATGTATCTTTTTACACCTATGTATACTCATGTGTATTTAGTGCCGTCGCCCCCTCCCCCGTCATTGGCATAGGGATCAAAGAGTCAGGATCAAAAGGCAATTAAACCTGCCTTCCTTGCAGAGGCTACAGGGCGTTCTGAGTTTTTGACTTCCCGGCGTGGGTTCTTGGCTTTCTGGCTTGCTGGCTTCCTGGCTTCCTGCCTTCCTGGCTTTTCGGCTTCCTGCTTTCCTGCCTTCCTGGCTCCTTGGCTTCTTGGCTTCTCGGCTTCCTGGCTTCTTTGTCCTTAGCTTTCCTAGAAAGGGGGGATGAAAGTGAAGTAATATTTCGGCGCACACTTACTATGAAGCATCAAAGGCACCATCACTATTGCTGCTACTATTCTGTGTTTTCTATTATTACTTGACTCTCCACGGTTACAAGGTCTGGGTTTGCGTAGGCGCAGACTAAGGGCTAGGTTGGCAATCTGAACTCGCGATCTCGGACAGCCATCACATACCACATACAATGAAACTTTGCAACCGCTCACAATGAACTCTACTCTGCTTTCCTCTTCATATGCAATTTAGAATTCAGGGGTTACCATATACTACCCTTCTGGGACTAAGTTGGTGCCTCCAATCTGCAGCCAAAGCACAGGAACTAAGCAAGAAACTTCTGAGGCCAAGATACGCCCTACCCCGAACCCCCTATCCGTAAGCCTGAATCCTAAAGTCCCAAAACCTCAGGCTTCAAGTCCTGCAGGCCCCATGGTCCCCAAAGAGGCGGAACTCAAAAACCTGCCTCGCCCGTGCCGACGCTAAGTGCGTGTGAAGCACATGCGTGTGCCCAAGAAGTATGTACAACACACACACACACATATATATGCTACCCCCCCCATGCGCCCACGCTTCAGCATGGTTTCCAGATAAAAATGCTAGGTTCCGCTCTGCGCGGTGGTTTTTAAAGGGGGTGGGACTCCCATAAAAACTCCAGCAGAAGTGACCTGAACAATTGCTCGAGATTGTAATCCTATGCATGTGAATAGCGTTCCTATCAAATTTAATGGGGTTCATAGGATTCATTAAAGCTCATTAAAATGAAAATGAATGAGAACCCTTAATTCGATTAAATTCTATGGGAACCCTATTCAAATGACAGAATCCTATTTAAAATTGATAGGAATCATGTTACATTTGTAGGAGCCTTATTAAAATAATTAGGCAAACTATAAAGATTGATTGGAATCTTTTAAACAGAAAAATAGGAATCCTTGATTTGAATCCATAGGAACCCAATAAAAATTGATCGGACTGTATAAAAAGTTAATAGGAAGCATATTAACATGAACCGGAACCCGAATAAAGTTAATGAGAGCCCAATTATACTTGATAGGATCCTAATAAACTGAAGAGGGCCCCTACAAAAGTAATAGGAACCAATGGGACTCCTGTAATAAATGAGTGTGAACCCTTAAAGAATGGGAGTCCTACTAGACTTAATATGAGCCTAAACCAATAGGAACCCCTTTCAAACGAATGAGATCCCTATGAAACATTAATACGAATCCCATTAACATGAGTAAGAGCCCTGAAACTGATAGGAATCTTATTGCATAGTGGGAGCCTGATTATTTACCCTATGAAACTTTATTGGCATCCTATGACAACAAGTAGGAATCTTTCATTTAATTCATAGGAATCAAAGTTTCATAGGGTTCCTAATTGTTCTAATAAGGCTCCTACTAATGTAATAAGATTCCTGTCAATTTCGGGTTCTTATTCATGTTAATGGGATTCGTATTAATTTTGATAGGGATCTCATTCGTTTGAAAGGGATTCCTATTGGTTTAGGCATTCATTTAGTAGGATTCCTATTCATTCTTGTTAAAGGAGTCTTAATTTTAACGCTACGCGACCCGCCTCGGCCCGGCCCAGCGCATCCGCGTGAGCATGGTGATTCCGCAGCGCCCAAGTCGCTGGACCCCAAGCAATAAGGGTTGGGTTTAGGGTTTAGGGTTTAGGGTTTAGGGTTCCGGGTTTATGGTTTAAGGTTTGGGGTTTAGGGTTGAGGGTTAGTTTAGGATTGAGGGTTTAGGGCTCAAGGTTCACGCTTCGGGGTTTAGGGTTTTTTTGTTGGGTTTAGGTTTAGGGTTTCGGTTCAAGCTTAGACTCTTCGGCTCGCCCCCGGCCATGCTCACACCAGTTGAGCCTCGAAAAACCTGCTCACCAATGTTCTGTAGTGGCTTTGGAGGGCGGCGAGGAGAGGGGCCATAGGCGGGTAGGGGGGGGGGGTGGGGGGGGGCAGGGGGGGTGGGGGGGGGAAGGGCTTCAACTGCCTCTGGTCCTGGCGAACCGTCCGCTTGCGGACTCCGGTTTCCCAGGGGGGGTACCCATTTGAGGCAAAAAAAGGGGTCCGAAAATTGGTTTGGGTGTGGGGGGAGGATTTGGAGGGGGGTGCCTGTTCTGACAACCTATACACCTCCGGCCCGAGGCCTCGGCGGATTTTAGCGCTACGCGACCCACCTCGGCCCGGCCCAGCGCATCCGCGTGAGCATGGTGATTCCGCAGCGCCCAAGTCGCTGGACCCCAAGCTGTAAGGGTTGGGTTTAGGGTTTAGGGTTCCGGGTTTATGGTTTATGGTTTGGGGTTGGTTGAGGGTTAGTTTAGGACTGAGGGCTTAGGGCTCAACACGCTCGTAGGGCCCCTCAGGGGGTAGGGGGGTGGGGGGGGGAATGGGGGCGGGGGGCAAGGGGGGAGGGGGGGGGGTTTGTTGAAGGTTTGAGGGTTGAGTGCTTCGGGCTTAAGGTTCAAGGTTTAGGGTTCAGGTTCAAGCTTAGACTCTTCGGCTCATGTTGGGCCGTGCTCACACCAGTTGGGCCTCGAAAACCCGCTCACCATGTCTAGAGAGGCAGGGAGGGAGGGGGGGAGGGGGGGAGGGGGGAGGGGGGAGGGGGGGGGGGGAGGGGGGGGAGCGGGGGGAGGGGGGGAGGGAGGGGGGGGAGGGGTGGGGGTGGGGGGGGTGGGGGGGGGGGTGGGCGGGGTGGGGGGTGTGGGCGGGGGGGTGGGGGGGGGGGCCTGTCGACTGCCTCTGGTCCGGGCGAACCGTCCGCTTGCGGACCCCGGTTTCATGGTGCCTGTTCTGACAACCTATACACCTCCCGCCCGAGGCCTCGGCGGATTTTTCATAGGAGTCCTATTAGTTCCTATCTTGGTAAGAATCCTTCTTTCTCATTTTAGTATGATTCCTATGAATTACCACCGCGTTCTTTTTGATTTGTTAAGGTTCATTCTAATAGGCTTCCTATTAGCTTTTATCCGAAAACAATGTGATAGATTGGAATCCTATAAAAAAATATAGGAATCCTTAATTGAATTCATAGGAATCCTGCCAATATTTTTCGGAACCGAAAAAAGTTAATAGGAAGTGTGCACATGATGCTCGTCGTAGCATCAGGCATGCCGTGGAACATTAGAGTTTAGTTGCGAAAGCGCTGCACTGTCCCAAAAAAACAAGCTTTCTATGCCAAAAAGTGCAACAATGCTGTACCGTCCCAAAAAAACCAATCTTTTTAAGGCAAAAAGTGCAAAAATGCTGTACTGTCCCAAAAAAACCAAAAAAACAAAAGTTTGGAGACCTCCAGGCCCTGGAGGAGCCCAAGGTCTCCAAACTTTGGTTTTTTTGGGACAGTACAGCATTTTGCAGTTTTTGACCTAAAAACGTTGGTTTTTTGGGGACAGTACAGCGTTTTTGCAGTCCCAGGCCTCTCGAAAGTGCTGTACTGTCCCAAAAAACCAATCTTTTTAAGGCAAAAACTGCAAAAATGCTGTACTGTCCCAAAAAATAAAAAAAACCAAAGTTTGGAGACCTCCAGGCCCCGGAGGAGCCCAAGGTCTCCAAACTTTGTTTTTTTTGGTTTTTTTGGGACAGTACAGCATTTTTGCACTTTTTGCCTTAAAAAGATTGGTTTTTTTGGGACAGTACAGCGTTTTTGCACTTTTGGGCCTAAAACATTGGTACAGTGGAGCGCTTTCGTGCTCGCTGCCCTAGGAGGCTTCGAAATCCTAAGCCTTTAAACCCTACCGTGGCACCTGAGAGGAAAAAGTGTGGGCATATGGGGGGGGTACCCCATATATATATGTGTATATATATATACATATATTAGAGTTGCATCTGGGGGAGCTCGTCGAGCACATGATTCTCACCTGCAGTTTGAGGTATGCATGCCTCGGGGTGTCGCTGTTCGGCACTATGATGAGTGCTGACGAGGCTTGCGCCTTGAAGTGGCAGGATTGAAAACACTCTGTCAGTTACGAATATGCAGCACCCTTTCGGACCTCGTTGAGTTTTTAAATTCAAGGCCGCAATGTCTGCAAGCGACGGGATCTACCCCTTGACAGATGTCTTGCTGGCCTGTTTCATGTTCGCAGGCAGCTTGCAGCGTTCCGGGGTTGATACATACACGGCAACGAACGTTTCAACCCAGTCTTGGCCAGACCAACTTTTACAGCTTCAACAATGCCTTTCTGTTGATGATCCGGTGTGCAACAGGGGAGAGGCGCTTGAGCCGCTGGAAGTACAGTTGCATGGGTGGGTGTCTTTGACTCTAGGTTGCCTGTGTGATCCTGTGTGATGGCGTGGCAATAGTGCAAGAGGTGGCACGACATCATGTACGATCTCGCTGAAGACAAGCCGAATTGTACTACAGCAGCGCAAACGTATGAGGACGTTTCCGGACTTGTTGAGCGTGTCAGTGATTGGATTGGACGAAGAGGACCTTGTGCAAAATGGACCTCGAGGGTGCGGCAGCATGCTTGCGTGACCCGGACCGCGTTCCAGTTTTGTGCCACTTCAAAGAGAAACAATTCTGGGCCATGCGTTCTGATGCCGAGGTATCCTTACTTTGTTAGCTATGTCTTGATCGTTCTCTTCAACATGATGAACTTGATCATTGCGACGGTGTTGGATGCGTGCCCATGCAGCTGAGCCCTTCATGCCTTTATACTGCCTTTATACAATTGTCGTGCTCACAGTACGGACAAGCAGTGGAGCCGAGCTTGCAGCATTGTTCTGGTCAGAGTCGCGCCAGGTACGGGCAGGTGCATGAGCTCATCGAGCTCGAGGACTTGCATCACAACCGTAGCCAACTGTGGCATGCATTTTGTCACATGTGACCAGCACAAATCAGCTCCAGGACTTCATGGTCTGCCTGCGTGCCTTGCCCCACCGTCGAGTGTTGTTTCGCCCCTTGGGGGGGACATGTGGCCCGTCTGCCACATTCCGCCAGGCGGGATGCCTGGGTGGAGATCGATCGGAACTTCTTGGGTTATCTCCACGTGGCAGAGGTTGTGTGGGTCTTTGTTTCCACATGAAGCTGGCACATTTAGTCAACAGCAGAAGTTTTTCTCCGCCACCAAGGAGAACATCTTGCTCAGCATCCCACAGCCCGTGGGCTTCATCGGGCTCAAGAAGCCGATCACTGCATGCTTTCTGTGCTGTGAATTGACTTGCTGTGGAATGAGACATCACATGACACCTGTGTGCTGGAAGTGACGGAGGTAAATGTATGGATGTGTATGTATGCGGGAAGAGTATATTTGGCAATATATCTGGCAAGGAATTCCTGAGAGATGCAGCTGCAATATGCTGGAGTCTAGAAGTCGATACAGTAGTAGGCTTGTGTGCGAGGGGGGCCGAAGAGACTTTTGGTTTGCGGTGAGACAGATGCCAGGCGACAACTGCTCCGATCCTTGATGAACCTGCAAGTGCACGAGGGAAGGCAGATCGAAGACTGCAAGTCGCTGCATGTGCTTTCATGCTGCTGACCGCCAGTATGCTTGCCTACCGCGATGTCATAAAGCTGGTGGCGCAGCGCTCGTCCACCCGGCATGTGCTACCTGCATGCCCAAAACACAGATCAGACCTGGTTGAGCAGGCGGCATACCTGCCACTGAGAAACAGCCAAGGGTTAAGCGATTACATCGACCACCAGCAGTGCATAGTGCGGCCAGGGTGCTATTTCTCAGTGGGGAGCTTTTGCTCCATCCTCAAGAGGCTGCAGATGGCTTCGTGATGCTTCGTGCGTTGTAGAGACAGGAAGGGGTAAAGCGGAGGCGGAACTCGATGAACAAGCTCTTCGCACTTGGAATGCGGCGTTCCCGGACCGATGCTTAGCTGCCGCAACAAGTCCGAACTAGAGCATGTGTGATCATGTGTGATCATGTGATCGTGGCGCTAGGAGTTGCCACCTGAGCCGCCTTCTGACGCCATTCTGATCGCCCACATCGTCATAGCCAGGCCTAGTGCCTCAGAGTGATCCAAGAATGTTTCTCACACTTCTGACCGTGCTTGCCAGGAGAACTGCAGTCTACATCCGCAAAAAGCCATCTCCCCACGCGCCACGCATCATGTTGCTGCAGCTGTCAAGCACCGCCTAGTGTTCCAGGCGATGGGAGTGGAAGCAGCGCAGTCGCTCGGGACAGGCTGGTGACTGGTGTTTGTTGCAGCAACATGGAGAGCTGTGGATTCCTGAAAACAGGGTGCAATGCGAAGCCTCAAGAAGGCCGCAGCCAACAGAGGCCACAGTTCCACTTGCATCTGTCCAGGTGACCACCTTTTGATGTGCAGGTTTGGACACCCGCGCGCGCTCACCCCGGGGCTCCCCCCGGGGCTCGCCGAAGGGATCACCGCGTGGATCCCCACGCAGCGGCTCGCCGCGGAGCGGCTCGCCGCGGAGCGGCTCGCCGGCCGGCTCCGAAGGCGCTCAGCTCCGCTCGGCTCCGCCCGATGCAGAATCGCTGGTGCCATCTGGTGCATGTAGCTGGTGACGGTGTGGTCTCATAATGGTGCGTGGACTTTCCAAGCCCAGCTGAGCTCGCTGACAGGTAAGGATGAGGTGTGGGAGGACTGCCCCCGTATATGCTACCATGGGCATAATATGCTTTAATCAAATTGGACGGCAGTGTGCGGAGCCTGCTCTCGCATCTTTGTACAAGCTTGCAATATTTTGTGGCAGGAAGCCATGTACAACGTGGATGTGGACATAGACACTGCCCTGGCGGGTGTTTGGTCCAGCTGGCTGCCATTTGCCTTGGCATCGACAATCAGTTGCAAAAGCCTGTGCCTTGCAGCATGCGGATCATGGCCGCCAGGGAGCAAAGTGATGATCCTGGCCCGCCTACCTCCATTTTCGTGAGTCAGCTGGCGCACTCGACTCAGGGACCATCAGAAAAACATCAAGTCTTGACATGCTTGAACAAGAACAAGTATCGGGGTCAGGTTTGCTTTGGTCTTGCGACTGGACTGTTCAGGGTTTCCACAGATGGCTGTGAGAAGGTGTTAAAGATGTGTAAAGTAGTTAATTTAGACCAATGTAAGTAAGCTGTGTAATGTTGTGTAATGCTGTGCACCAGGCCTTCGGAGACGGCCCAAGCGCAGCGCTCTCGCAAGCTGCCTCAGCTATCTCCTCTGCCAGAAGCCTGGAATACTTGGAGCACCTGGACCTGAGGTGATTGGTTGTTTGCATAAAGCAAAAAGAAAAATATGGATTGAAAACCGAGGCGGTGGCCCCCAGAGGAGCTGGTAAAATACCAGCCCGAGGAGGAGCCCGTCTTCACGCAAAGCCCTCAGGGGCCACTTCAGGCTTTGGACGCCAGTGAGAACAAAGGCAATTAGGTCCTTTTGGTCCCCTTTCATTCCCTTTTGGGTCCCTTCTACAAGTGCCTGCTTAGGAATGCGGAGAGCTCGATGTGGGCGAAAGTCGCTGACCTTGCACAAGGGAAGGGCTCCAGACCCACCTGGAAGGAGTGATCTTGCTGTGGCCTTACTCTTCAAGTGCATGTGGGGGCAGGTGACCGGTCTTCGTTGCATGCCAAGGAGTGGCTACGTTGAGCACATTCTGAATGGATAATGAACCCTGGGCACAGACCCATGTCGCAGTGCGACCTGTTGGCAAAGCCATCAGAGCAAATGCAAAAGCCTAGATGGCGCAAGAAAACGACTATGCGGTGTTAGACTCTTCCCTACGCAAGGAGATGTTCTTTTTTGCGTCACCTGGCTGTCTCTAAATTTGATGCTTCCGTGCTTTGGCTGGCCTGTACGAGCAATGTCAAAGTAATGGCAAAGTAATGTCAAAGTAATGTCAGAGTCAGTGCAACGAATGAAGCATAATGAAGCATATTGAAACATAATGAAACCAAGTCACGCAGCTAGCAAGTTCGATTCCAAGTCCAGAGCAAGTGCTGTCTCACATGAGGGAGAGCCAGATGCCAAAGATGCTCGGCACAAGTGAAACAGGTGTTGCAAGATGTTGCAAGCGTGTGGAGTGTAAGATGTGTGCACCCCATGGCACGAAGCAGTCCAAGGGCGCACGGGATCGCGCGGCAAAGTTTGCAGGTCCGGAACAGCAGGGGAAAGAAGCATAAAGAAGCTGTACATGGCATGCACTCCGCTGCAGCATGGGCCGTCCAGACAAAAGTCAAGAGCGGTTCACCTGCGCATGGCGTGCCGCTTTGGGCGGAGCTGCAGACAAGCCTATAGGGCGGGCCAGATGTGCCAGTGCCACGGATTTGATCGGAATTGGGGAATTCGATTATATTGGCCTCTGCATCGGCAGCTGCGCAAATGCATTCAACATATGCTGCAAGCGAGTTACCATCCATCTTGGCCTCAGTCCAGACGTTCATGGGGCTTCTGCTTGCGACACCGAACCTTACGGAACGTTACGCGGTTTCAGCCCCGATGCGCAGAGACGGACACGGCCCTGGCATACGGGAAGCGGGGCGCAGACGCTGGGCAGCTCGCTGAGGAGGCTTTCTTTCTGCCTCCGAAGCAGGTGGCCAGCGTCTGCGCCCCGCTTCCCGTATGCCAGGGCCGTGTCCGCCTCTGCAGACCGCGGACCTGTGGCCGCGCGACCCAACAAGCACGGGACTGCGTCAGTAGTGTAGTGGCCACAAGACGAGTCGTCTGCGAAATCCTGAGCTATGAAATAGGACCAAGAACTTCTGGAGTTTAAGGTTTAGGCTTTGGGCTGTTCGTTGCCACAAGCAGAAGACGCGGGCAAACCGTAAACTGTCTTACGCCTCAACCCTGAACCCACGCCCGAAAGCAGTGTTATTTCCTTGAAGCCCAGGACGACAAAACACCGAAGCCCTCGTGCTGGACTCGTGCCTGAAACACTCCAAAGCCCAAACCGTAAGACGCGCGCGCGGGCAAACCATAGGGTTCTGCGAAGTCCGGAACGCAGGGAAACCCGCAGAGGGTCGTCGTTTATGAAAAAAAAAACGAAAAAAAGAACACTGTTGGGCCAGAAACGCTGCGCCTGCGCATGTTTTATGTACCTTCCAAAAACAAGCGCGGGCAAACCATAGGGTTGCACCGTACTACTACTACTACTACTACTACTACTACTACTACTACTACTACTACTACTACTACTACTACTACTACTACTACTACTACTACTACTACTACTACTACTACTACTACTCCTACTCCTACTCCTACTCCTACTCCTACTCCTACTCCTACTCCTACTCCTACTCCTACTCCTACTCCTACTCCTACTCCTACTCCTACTCCTGCTGCTGCTGCTGGGGTGCGCCACGGCATACGTCAGGCAGAGGCCGCGAACAAGGCGACTTGCTTTCCCATGCTTTCCCCAGCCCTTTTCGCCCTCGGCCAATGAGGCGTTGGGCCAGGCAGACTCGCAGTTACGGCAGGGTGAATCACTCATAGGTCCTCCTGCCCGACTCAACCCGAGCGCGTGCCTGGATCTGGTGACAAGCGCGGTCGCTGGCAAACCCGCCAACTTGGGCAAGACGCGCAGCTTCAACCATGGCAGCCCGGTCCCGTGCCTGGGGCACCGAAAGACTCGAAGCCGAAGACGCGTTAGTTCGCCAGCTTCCCAAGTTGCCCGGCCTGCAGCGCGCGTGGCTCCTCCTCAGCTTTTGCGCCGCGCCCCGCGCGAACCATGCGTTCCGGACCATCCCTCCCGACCTCATAGCGCCATATGCTGCAGCGCGTGACGCGGAGGACGAGACATGCCCCGCTCGGGACATCGCCTTACCCAGCTAGCCTTGGAGGATCTTGGAGGATTGGCCACGCGCACCGCAGCGTACTGGGTCCGCGAACGGTGCCCGGCCTTTACGGATTGGGTGGTCCGCTGCCTCGCTGACGTGCCATCAAGCAACACGCCTGCCCGACCAACCCGAAGGGACCGCCGTGCCGGTCAATGGCGGCAACCTTTTCTTCCACCACCACGTGCTGCTGCCGCTTGGGCAAAAATTCTGACAGCTTTGACGTTCTCTGTGAGTTGGGTGTTCTGGATCACTTGTGATCACAGCTGCTTTCGGGACAACCGTTCTCTAGTTTCCTCCTCGCGCCTTTTTACCGGCATCCAAAGCTAGGCGGTCCCAGAGCAGACACAAGGCCAGGCCGACTGCGCGCTACATTATCTCAAGCATGCGGCTTGCAAGGGGTGGGAGGATGGCACTGTTTTTTTCACACCTTTCCTTTTTTCCCGCACTTTTTTAATGACTGCAAGCGACGGTCAGACGGCGGTCAACGGGTCGGGGGCCGCTTGCAGGAGTCCCGCGTCCTGGGGCGGCAGGCGGCTGGATTGTGGGGGCGCCTGCCGCCCGTCGGCCAAGTGTGGTGGAACTCGGCGAGCTCAGGGTGCTGCGTGGTGGTCCAAAAACTCTTCCTGCACGGGAGCCAGCAAGTAACCGTCGGGCAGGCGCACGGCCTAGCCGGGCCTAGCCAATTTGGTTATATTTGGCCTATTGCGTTGCCGGGCAGCCTGGCGTGCGCGAGGCGGTCTATAGAGGTCCGCGCGCGCGGGCAGGCGAAACTTCGACGTCGACCTGGGGGCGACCAAGAGCTGCAATCAGCAACACGGGGCCAAGCCCCAAGCGCTGACGTCTTCTGCCTGGTCGTGATTGGCCTGGAAGTGGGTGGGCGCTTTGTCACCGAAACAACCACCTTCCTGCGTGTTTTGGTCTGTCACCTTGCTCGAGCTCCCCCTTGCGGGCGAGAGCAACGGCGATGATGCCGTGCCTGAGCTGCAGAGGTCCTGGCCGATGCCCGCTGCCCGCCAGCCGCGTGCCGCCGTGGCGGTGAGGCCCGTCCCCCCCGACCCCCGACCCCCGACCCCCGACCCCTGCGAGGACATGCAAGCAGGAGGCCACGTACGCGTCGGGGTGGCCATGCAACAAGCTGTCGCCAGCACCGCGCTCGGGCGGGCGTGGCCCGCACAGCTCCACCCCAGCCAGCGCAGTGAGCCGCCCTTGGAGCGCGTGCTTGACGTGGCGGCGCCGTCAGATTCGAGTCGGTTGCCTCTGCGCGGGTGAGCGAGGTGGAGAGGGTAGTAATCGTGTAGCCCACGACCGGACAACCACCAGCCAGCCATGTTCAGAGTCTTCGGCTGAATTTGTGCAAAGAGCAGTGTCACCACCCCCTCTCCAGAGCAGCGCGGTGCGCTGCCGCGGCCCGGGCACGCGAAGCCCTGGCATGCTGGCGGTGGCGGCCAAGCGCGCGTATGATGCAGTTGCTCGAGTTGCCACTGGCGCGGGCGGAGCACGGTGAGGGTGACCCACCACCGTGGGGAGAACTGCTGGCGGATGCACGCGGGCTGGAGCCCATCCTGGACAGCTGAGTCGTCGCCGTTAGCCTCGCCCGCAAGGGGCAGCTCAAGGAGGGAGCTGGCGAAGGAGCGCTGCGCCGCGACTGCGAGCAGCGCAGTCCAGTGGGAGATCCAGGCGCGGGTCGCAAGTGCGCCGGGACAGTCGCAGCCCGGTGGCGCGCAAGCAGGCGGAGGAAGGTAGCTGCTTCAGTGCCAAAGCGCCCCCAACCTCAAACCCGATCACGACAAGGCGGCAGCGCCGTGCCCGCTGCAGTTCCGGATACGTGCCTTGCCTGTTGCGCCTCGCTGCCGCGGCGACGCAGTGGCCAGGCTCCACGTCAGCTGGTGGGTGGGGTTCCCCTGCACGCGTCAGCGGCGACACGAGGGTGGCATCGAGGCCGAGTTGCGCACTGTGCCACAGGGGGAGCCCGTTGGCGATCACTTCAATCCGCCGGTCATCGGCGACGGGCACATCAATGTTCATGTCCGCGACACGCACATTCCTCGCGACGCGAGCGCCGCCATGCGCCGCCCTCACGGCAAACGCGCGACCGCTCGTTCGAGCGCGCGAGGACCCTCGACGTGGCGCAGGCAGCCCGGTGGTCGCCAAGGGGGTCCAGCCTACCCCCACAGCTGCAGGATCGCGGAGCGAGTGGGAGGGCCAGGCGCAGCCGCCGGAGTGAAGGACACGGAACTGGGCACTCATATCAAGCACCGCCCCGCGTCTACATAAGAGTTCTTTACAGAGAAGCAACTGAGTGTTCCGACCTTGTCCGCCCAAAACAGCAGCCTTCAACAAAATCAACTTGTTCCCTCTGCGTGCTGGCATCAGGGCAATTTGCTAAAGACTAAGGTGCCGTCATTGCCAAACCTGAACCTGTTGCGACAAATCAACCCTTTTGATGTTCAGCCCCTGACTAGCAAGCGTGTCACCGATGCGTTCCAACACTGAAGAACTTCGAGCTTAGTCTGGTCGCGCAGCCAGGCCTTCAATGGAGGCCTTCAATGGATGGACCTCTGGATCGCGCTGACAGTTCCCTGTCGCATAGCTGTCGGCGAACCCTGTGTTGCGCACATCGTTAGAAGAAGTCCTGCCAGGCCTGATGTAGAAGATCCGTCGGCTCGTCGGCTGGGGCCCGTACTTCTCGTTGAGGAGACTGAAACGCTGCTTCTCGCCCCCTTCCTAACGCAAATCTTCTACACTGATCGCCTCGCACACCTGCTCGGCCTCTCCTTTGATGTGTTGCATCAAGCGTGCACCATACTTTTCCTTCGGCACGGTGTTGGGCACAGCTGCTATGGTGAGCTGCGCCCTTCGGCGCCATTTCCGATACAGCTCAGGCTAAACGCGCACGCCATCCTTCCTTCATCCTCGGTAATTGGGGCGTGCTCCGCAACCACTGTGAGCCTTCGCCCACAGTGGCATGCCTTGTGTCCCGAAGCGTAAGCCCCACGCTGACAGTGCAACAAGTACTTAGCAGAGTATCATTCAATGATCATGATTGTTACACCCGGCGCCTGAGCCAACGCTGCGGCTCCTGAGCCAGTGTCCGACTCTGCGGAGCCCCACGCTCCCGAGCGCTCCTGCCGCGCGCGAAGAGGCGGCCGAGGCCCCGGGCGCGAGACTGCGGCCAGCGAGACGCCGGACTCGCCTGGTGGACGCGCGCATGTCGCGGAGAGGGAGATGCCTCTGCCTGATACCATCAGACTGGTACTTTTGGACCTGGCGTCCACCGTACGCCGTGGACTGCCGTACTGTGGACTCGAAGCTTTGTGGATGACACTCGGGTTCCGGTGGCATCGTTGGGCCATGCGGCCCGTGCCACTGATGTCTTGGGTGAGGCAGCCCCATTGGACCAATGTATTTACAAAACAGGCAAGAACTGTATTCTGGCGCATGGGTTTGCTAAGGTGCAACCGCTGGTCTTGCCAGGCTCCCGTGTGGATTTTGTGGATTCACATGTTCAGCTTGGAGTCTCCTTGGGGGCCCAATGTGATGGCAGATCTGTGCAAATCTCACCTGCAATGTATCCTCTCCCGCGGACCTGCGAAGATGCATACGCTGTTGACAGCTGTCGTCTGCAGCTTTTCCAATGCATGCACTCCTTCTTCCCTTTCGTACAAGGTTAATACCGTCGGCATCCCATGCGATCGAACTCACAGTTCAAGTTCCGTTCTTCGAAAAACAGGTCAACGGGTTGCAGGCATCCTTGCTCAAGAAGATCCTCAGGTGCTACGCAGTACCTCGGGTCGTTTTGATGCATGAGTTGGGTGTTCTGGCGCGTGGAGCCGGGCTATCATGGTGCGGCGGCGTGCTCGCAATGATAGTTGCTACAGCTCTGAGAAACTGTCGTCCTGGTCGGCTAGCGTGCTGCGCTGAGAGCAGCAACTGGGACTACCAGAGCTCGGTATTGTTACTTCAGGCCCTTTTGTCACCCAGATCAAGGCTACGTTGCACTATCCCGCTGTGACAGTTGTCCTTCCTGCTGTCCGCGCGCATGAGCAAGCAAATTGGCACTCCTGTTCAAAAATCATCCAGCACTGGCTCGAAGCTGAGTTGGACTCAGTTGGCAGAACTCGGCAAACTTCCAGGCTACTTCTCGCAGGCTGATCTTGGGCCTGCTGCTCCATGCAGATTTTGTTCCAGGAATCTCCAAGAAGATATCGAGCATTTGTTCTTTGACTGTGATGTGGCAATGCAGCTCATATGCAATGTTCCAGACTGGGGCTGCGCTGATGCTCGGAGGTCAGTCGGCTTCCATTGAATTACTCTCCCCTTCGACGCATTGTGTGAGACGCAACTAGTTCTGCTTGTTGTGTTGTGTTTTTTTGTTGCTTCTGGGGTTGGTGCCTTAAGTAAAAACACCACACGTCTTATGTTTGAGAGATTACTTGCATGGCTCGTGATGGAAAACAAGACATCCCGGCGCAGGAACTTTTGGCCTACGCCGCAACCCTCTTGGCGCGAGCGCAGGTGCCCGAGCGCGGTGGCAATGGCGCGGCTTACGGCGCTTGCCAAGCCGGATGGCGGAGTACGGGGGATAGCGACCGGGGACACCTTTCGCCGCCTCGTCGCCCGCACATTGGCCAAGGCCTGGGGAGCCACGTTCGATCAAGCTACACCACGTCCTTTCCAATACGCACTTCAGTCGCGGGCGGGCACAGATGCTGTGGTCGCCACGGTCGGGACGGACGACCTGATGCCGTGGTAGTGTCGCTCGATGGGCGCAGCGCCTACGACAGCATTTCGCGAGCAGCCTTCCTCAGCAAACTGCGGGAGGTTGCTCCGGAGTTGCTGCCATTCGTGCGCATGTCTTATGGCCATATGGAGTTTGCCATGGCATGAGATTTTTCACCTCTGGAACGAGCGCGTGCGTGACTTCCAACAACGGCTTCATTTGCAAAGCTGGTCTGAAACATGGCAAACATTCAACACAGCAAGTGACATTGTAACACTCGCTTGTCAAAGTTACAACAACTACTTGACGTCATGAGCTCAGACATCATTGCTGTACAAACGCGAGGAAAGCAGCAAAATGATTCTCCCAATTGGCGTCGTTTTTTGCATGGTCCATCCACCTTTCCCACCCCATAGTACGCGCGAAAGCTTCCAAATGTGAGGCCCAGGAATTTCGAGGCCGGCCGCGAACGCGACTTCCAGGAGGTATCCATTCCATAACGCGTTTGATCCATCTGTTGGATGGTACGCAGCTCACATGACGAGCAAATCTCCAGTAATGCTTGAGGCATGTTTTTTTTTTTTTCGCGGACCTTTTTCCTCCGCTGCGATGTCCCCAGCGGCTAAAAAAAAAAAAGTTTGCCTGCGCCCCAGAGGGGCTGCCTATCGGCTTGCAGGTCTCACTCACTGTCTTATGGCCACTCGCCAGCAAAGGTCGTCACGGTGGCTACGCGCGGAAGTTGCCGTGGTGGTACCCTGGCGCGTCCAGAAAGAAGGACTTGGAGTTTCCACCAGCCTGCCTTCGCCGAAGCAAAGGCAGACGTGAGAAGCTCCTCGTCACGGTGGCTACGCGCGTGCGGCCCGCACTGGGCCAGGTGGTGGGGACCGTGGAAGAGGATTGCGGGATCGCCTTACACCTCGGTAAGATGCGGGCGCTCGGGGCGGCAGAGGCGGGCCTTCCACCCCCCCGCCAGATGTGGCCGCCTAGAATGCCTGGGAGGTGATGGGGGCGAGGACGTGGATGAGCAGTTCGCGCGCGAATTGGCCTGCCTACCAGCGTCCCTCGGTGGCCTAGGCTTCGCGTCAGCAGCGCGTGGCCCCAGGCGGCGAGGGCGGATGCTCTCCCGGTCATGGCGGCTCGTCTTCCGGCTTTCGCGGCGGCCTGCGTCGCCGAACACCAACAAGGGGGCGCAGGCGCCGCGTGTTTGAGCCACGCTGCGAGCGCCCGCACGCTGCTGTTGACCGAGGGCTGGGGCGCGTGCCAGCTGGACCGGAGTTTCCGGGGGCCTGCGGCCGGACGCGGAGGCGGATACAGGACTTGGCGAATGGCCACACGGCTGGCAGCTTCATGCGTCGCGCACTCGCAACTTTTACTACCGCGACCGCGTGATGCTGCCGTCGTTGACGCCGGACCGCCGAGCCCTGCTTCGCTCCCAGTCAGGCCCACACGCTGGCGCGTGGCTGGTGGCCATACCAGGCGAGCCGGCCACGACGTTGTCCCCGCCCGTCATGCAGGTGGCCCTGCGCAGGCGCTTGCGCCTTCCCCTGCACGTAGCACGGCTGCTCGGGTCACGTCCGCTCCTTGCTTTTGCTTGGCAGCGCGCAACCCCCATTGTGCGCCGGCGTCGTGGTTCAGCGGAGGATGTGAGCGTGGTGTACAGCATGTTTAGGTACCGGTGCATGCTGGCACGTGCTTTCTGCGCAGGCTTGTGCATGGGAAGTGTGGTTCGAGGGACGGCTCGCGATTGCAAAGTGTAGCCCCCTTTACCCTGTCACCCATGTTCGTTAAGTGTACGGAAGCAAAACGCGCTTAGCCGACCAACTAGTAAGGAGTTTCAGTTACAGGCACCATCGCACATGGCACCATGGCGCATGGCACCATGGCACCATGGCACCATATGCCAGGAGTGTTTGAGGCTTATTTATTGTATTTGTTAGGCTTATTCATTTTACATTCCCCCGCCGCCATGACTTCCTTCGACGTGTTGGATGCAGAAATGGAGCGGTTGAAATCTATGTCTGGTGGCGGTTCGAGCTTGGAGCCGATATTGTTCCCAAGCAGTATCAAGCAGTTTAAGAAACGCTTTCATACATTGCTGTGTCATTGTCGCAAACATCGGCCCTAAATTGCTCGTGAAAGTGAGGCGAGGTTTTCATGATGCAGGATTTCAGGCGCTGGTTCAGCCACTCCGCATGTGAGCATTCATTGTTTGGATTGTGTTTTTGGATGGTTATGGTTGAACATGCCTTGTTTTTTTTTGTGAATGTTTTTTTTGTTCCATGCATCAGGCAGTTCGCGGCTGAAAGGGCGCTGCATTTTCAAACAACATGCCCAGATGGTTCGCAACCATTGATCTGGACGCAGCTGGGAACTTAGATCTGATTAGGATCATCCGGAGTGTGGCACTGATGCGAAGAACTGAGGTATTTCAACGAGTATCGCGAGCTTTTTGAGAGCCATTTGCGACACATATTGCACGGCCTTGGAATGACCGAAGATACGTTCCATGAGTTGTGTGGATACTTGCAGGAGATCATCGGATGATCATTCTTTCTGCTTGCGCAATGGTTGTTCTTCTCACCGATGTGTTTGCCGCGCTCTGTTTGTGAGTAGTGTTCGTGCAGCATCGCTGTTGATCCCGGATAGCATTTGGGTTTGTTTTGGAATCAAGCAACAAAGGCCTCAGTATTTCTTCCGGTCGAAGGCAGCAGTTTAGCTTGTGCATACGGCCAGGCTGCCCACATATTGAGGCTTCGGTGTCGCTGTCGCTCTCGCCTTCGATTTCTCTTTCACCTTCGCTTCTCCCTCGTGCTTCCACATGGGGATGCTTGGGGCACTCCTGGATGTTGGTTCATCCAGCTGCTTTCTTCCAAAATCACTGAAGATTCAATTTGTGTAGGGTTTCCATGTGTGACACGGGATTCCGGAAGTTTGGATAGGCGGTTGAACTGGACCATCCATTAACAGGAGCTAGAGAAGTGACCGGGGCGAGAGAGGTTAACCTTTACTTTTTCTCAATGCTCTTTTATATAATCCCAAGCGACTCATACAGTCATGAATTACAAATGCAGGAGGTTGCCCAATACAGCGTGTGGTAGGCTCAGGGGCGCCGTCGCAGGATTTGGCCGCCTGTGACTGCCGGTGGAGGCGGACCAACCCACACGGCCCTGCTGGGCCTGGTGCTGCTGGCTGGTGCTGCTTGCTACTTGGGTGCCCTGCTGGGTCTGGTTGCTGGCTGGTGCTGCTTGCTACTTGGGGGTGCAGCTTGCTGCCATGCTGGGCCTGGTGCTGTTGGCTGGTGCTGCTTGGTATTTGGGTGTACTGCTCGGCCTGGTGCTGCTGGCTGGTGCTGCTTGCTGGCGCCGCTGGTGCTGTTTGCTACTTGGGTGCCCTGCCTGGCGCTGTTGGTGCTGCTTACTACTTGGGTGTCCTGCTGGGCCTGGCGCCGCTGGTGCCGCTGGTGCCGCTGGTGCTGCTGGTGCTGCTGGTGCTGCTGGTGCTGCTGGTGCTGCTGGTGCTGCTGGTGCTGCTGGTGCTGCTGGTGCTGCTGCTGCTGCTGCTGGTGGTGGTGGTGCTGCTGCTGCTGCTGCTGCTGCTGCTGCCGCCGCCGCCGCCGCCGCCGCCGCTGCTGCTGCTGCTGCCGCCGCTGCTGCCGCTGCTGCTGCTGCTGCTGCTGCTGCTGCTGCTGCTGCTGCTGCTGGTGCTGCTGCTGCTGCTGCTGCTGCTGCTGCTGCTGCTGCTGGTGCTGCTGCTGCTGCTGGTGCTGCTGGTGCTGCTGGTGCTGCTGCTGCTGCTGGCAGTGCTCACTGGTGCTGCTTGCTACTTGGGTGCCCTGCTGCTGGCTGGTTCTGCTTGCTACTTGGGTGCCCTGCTGGGCTGGTGCTGCTGGCTGGTGCTGCTGGCTGGTGCTGCTGGCTGGTGCTGCTGCTTGCTGCTTGGGTGGGTCTGCTTGGGCTGGTTGGTGCCCGGCAGTTTGCTACTTGGGTGCCATGTTGGGCCTGCTTGGTACTTGGGTGCCCTGCTCGACCTTATCGTCTCTTGGCCGGGAGCTCCCGGGGCGCTCTGCCAGCTTGAGCTCGAAACGGAGGGGCTGTGACGTTTAACGGAGCCCCTGAGGTGCCGGGAGGGATGGCGCCTTCGGCACGGCACTGCTACGAGCAGGTGCACTCACTCACTCACTTTCTAAAGCCAGAATGAGAAACGGTCGCTGTCAGAACAAAGTTGATCACCTCAAAAACATCAGCCACGCTTTGAGCCGCAACTCTTGAGCCGAAGCGCAAGTTCTCAAACAAAGCTTCGTTGCAAAAATCTGCTGTTTTGTGGCTTTTGACGCACGTCCCGGGCTTCGGAACCTGGAACACAACAGCAATCTGCACCTGCCAACTTCGCTGTTCTTTGCTTGTGCCTTTCCTGGAGTTCCTGGAGTGTGGTCACAAACCATGTCTTTCTGGGATGGGGTGTCGTGTGCATACATACCTGCATTCATGTGCATTGTGCCTTGACAATGTTACTGTTGTCTTTGAAGACAACAGTGTCGGAATGCTTCGTAAAGTGGTCATGCGCGAGCAACCTCGAGTGTCTGGAGGAGATAGAGGAGAATTTGGGTGATGATTCCGAAAATCTTTACGGCTACATCAAGGCAGATTCTGTCCTATTTGTACTTGCGTGGGCCCGATCGCGTGGCTATGACAGGCCATTACATCATCTGAAGATTATGATGCTTTTCTACAGCTGATGTTTGCAGAGGCCTGACCATCCTGACCGAAAGCCCAAAAGCCACCCTTCACGGGCTAGCACGGGCCAAGTTGTCAGGTGCAGCGGCAGCAGCAACAAGCTGGAGCGCCACGGTGGCATGCGTCTGCATTGTGAGTGGAATCAACTTAAAACTAAAATAACGCAAAGCCAAGGCTGGCCCAGGAACATCGCAGGAAATCGAAGTGGTCGTTCCCGAGGGGATGGGCTCTGGGGAGCTGTGCCCTCAGACATGGGCAAGGGGAGGGCAAAGGTGGACTGAGGGTGTGTCATTGGGGTGGTGCATGGTGGTGTATATTGTGTAGTCAGCCCCAGGATGTCGCACACAGAAGGAAGGGTCAGTTGATGTTAGTTGACAAGTCGATGGGGTCAGGCAAAATGCTGCGCAAAACAGCAAAACTGGTTTAGACCTCAGAGTCATCCTGAACTGGATAGCGTGGCACATGTACTCGAGGATTCTTCCGGTCGATTACTTGGGCGCCCGCTATGATCTCATCATCCCGGTCCCTTGACGATAGGAGCGTGTGTTCGAATGTGTCGCCTCCAGTGAAGATGGTGCAGCATGTGCAGCCCAGGACGGGTACACAGCAGGTATGACTTTCCGCACCAGCATTCTTATTTGAGAGGTCAGTCCCCATTTTCATCGCACATTACACAGTGTCAGCGGCGCGCTTGTAATAGAATGACATCTCAGACGCCACTTCGCAATGGCATGTGTAATGCGACCACTTCGCAATTTCACGTCTAAAGCGGGTCCATCGGCCGCAGGCCATGGGCGAAACATGTGCTGTGCCGCCTTCACAAAGGTTGATGGCAGTGTTCAGAATGAACCGCAGAGTTTCAACGTGCAGCCGCACTGAGATGAAAAACCGCAGTTCCGTGAGATAATCCAGCATAGTGCAGCACACAGCACGTTCCAGCACGCTCACTGGGAAACCAGAAGGGTCATGCGCAGGTGGAAAGGGCCGCTAGGGCCCACAGCTTGACGAGCGTTGCTGGTTGATCTGGTCAGTTGAACACCTATTTCAGCGTTGCTTGCAGCCATCTTGGCAGGGCACCCGATCTTGACATTTGGGAGACCGGCCGTTAGCAGGTGGTCTCCCTAGGACCAGATAACGATGGATCCTTATGCTAGCCTCCGCGGAGAGTACAGTGCCTTGGACGTCGCACGCGAGATGCAACGTGGGAATCCGCAGGACCCTTTCGCGGGCAATCCGTTTCGAACCGAAGGTGCATCGGATTTTCTAGGGCTTGATTTGCCTCAGCAGCAAGAGCACAGCTCCGCGTCACAGCGGGGCAGCCGAATAAGTCCAGATTTCCTTCCATTAGGAGGATCCATGAATTCAGCCGCGGCCGCAGTGGATTATCGACTACACAACGCACCGGGCCAGGCGCCAGCCAACGGTCCACCAGTTGGCTTGGTCACAGAAGAGCTTTCCCAGCCGTTTGACAAATCTGGGGTCATGTCGCCCCAGGAGCTGCAAAGCCTTTACCAGGATGCTTCCGACGTTCAGATTCAAGACCCTAGAGTTTTGAGCATGAAAGTTGTGGACAAGCAGGAGCAGAAAGTCTCCAAAGTGGTCACTGGCAAGAGACAGGTCATCACTGTGGAGAAAGTCGTGGAGATCCCCCAGGTCATCACAAAAGAGACAATCAAGCGTGTGCCGAAACCAGAAATAATCGAGCGCATCATTGAGGTTCCAGGTAAGGTGGAGTACCGTTATGGCGGGTGTGGCGGACCTGGTGGCGGACCTGGTGGCGGACCTGGTGGCGGACCTGGTGGCGGACCTGGTGGTGCAGGTCCCTATGGCCCTGGTGGCATGGGAGGACCAGGTGGCTTTGGTCCCAACGGACGTCAAGGCGGTCTGGGAGCAGGTGGGTTTGATGGAAGCTTTGGCGGAGGTCCTGGTGGCGGCTGTGGCGGCTGCGGGTCTGGCGGCTGCGGGCCTGGCGGCTGCGGGCCTGGCGGCTGTGGGCCTGGCGGCTGTCCTGGCGGCTGTGGGCCTGGCGGGTTTGGCGGCTGCGGGCCTGGCGGCTGTGGGCCTGGTGGCTGTGGTGGCGGCTGTGGCCCTGGTGGGGGCTGTGGTCTTGGCGGCTGTGATGGCTGTGGTGGTGGCGGCTGTGGCGGTTATGGACCTGGTGGGTGGGGTGGGCTTGGTGCAGGAGGGGGTGGTCTAGGGGGTGGTCCAGGCGGGGTAGGTGGCTTTGGTCCTGGTGGCTGTGGCGCCGGCTTTGGCCCCGGCGGCCCTGGCGGCTTTGGCATGTTTGGCCCTGGTGGTGGCTGTGGTGCTGGTGGCTACGGACCTGGCGGTCTTGGCGGCTGTGGAGGGTTCGGTGGCTCTGGTCCCGGTGGCCCGTGGTTGGGTTCTGGCAGAGGTCCCAATGGTCCTGGAGGTGGCAGCTTTGGTAGACTGGGCGGATTGGGAGGAGGGTGGATGGACGACCTGTTTGGATCGCCCGGTCTTGGAGACGATAGCGTGTATGGACCAGGCTTGAGTGGCATCGGTCCAGGAGGCCTCGCTATAGACTTGGGGGGTTATGGTGGAGGTGGCATCCGTGAAGCCTTGGGTTGGGATCCTAGTGGCATGCAGCTTGTGGGTGGTCCTGGCAGCTTGGAGGAGGCCTTGCAGAACCTAGGTGGGCCGGGTGCGGGTGGCGATGGCGATCTTCCAGGGCTTCCTCCTGGTGTGGAGCCCGGCTCCAAAGAGTACAATGAGCATCTTCACATGCTTGAAGCCCAGGGCTTGATCGAGATCCAGGAGGAGATTGTAGAGGTGCCGCAGGTCATCGTGGAGGAGAGGGTAGTCCACGTCCCAGGAAGGAAACAGATCCAGGAGAGGCTCATCGAAGTGCCCAAGGTGGAATGGGTTGAGCGAGTCGAATATGACGACTTCGTAGAGTATCGGGAGGTGCCCGTTGACAAAATCATTGAAGTGCCGGAGATCGAGTACAAGATCAAGCAGGTCGCAGGGCTCGAAATTCCCATATTTCAGCACCAATTGTCCAGGCAAATGAACCAGACATAGATTTTTGTAGGCCCTCGTCCTTGAGACACCCAGTGTATCCCAGTGTTCGCGGGGCAAGAATCCCTCAGGTGGACCAGACAGTGCCGCAAACGTACATCCAGGAGCACTTTGTGGACAGATACAAGGAAGTACCTGTGACGCAGGTCCAGGAGACGGAACGCGTCGAGCATGTGCCAGTGATGGTTCCTAACGACTGGCGGCCGCCAAACATGCAGGCGCTCGGGATACAGAATGCGGCCCCAGCAATCGTCACCACCTGAGGTTCAGCCTGAACTTGGCAGGAACGCTTGATTTCACCAGCTCTTGGGCATTAAATTCTCAAGAGTCTGCACATCGCTTCACTTTGAAAGTCGGGCACTGATGGCAACCTGCTGTCAGCGTAAGGCACTGCAGTCGCGAGACAGAGGTAGCTTGAAAAAAATGTGGTTTTTGTTGTCATCGTACCAGTATGAAGAAGTCATGCGCCCGTGCTGTATTGCATCTGGGCACGAACACAGCTGTTTCAGGCCAAGCTCCGCGACACCCGGGTTCCTAGTCTTAGATCAGCTCTTGTCAGCTCTTGGATTCATGTCTTCATCGTAAAAGGTTGGGGCCTTTGAAGCTTGGCCGGCCATGGCTGAAGTGGATGAGTTTGAAGAGAATGACTCCAAGCCCGACGACCAGGCCGACCCTGTCAGCGAACGGAAGATGAGGTCATTGTGCCCTGTATGATTTTTGTATGACTCGTGCAGGGGTTGACCACATGACTCGTTTTCAGCATGTTTCAGCTGCAGCTAGCGAAGTGCCTGAGAAGTCTAAGACAGCTTAAGGTTGAAGAAACAAATGGTTGATGATGTCAGCGTCGCTGCCTTTGCTCAACTGGGCTCCTCGTTCTTTGCCGCTGCCCGTGCACGGTTGGCTCACTCGTGGGACGAAGCACAACAGCAAGGATTGCGCTGCGGCGTGTTAGGCTTGTAGAGACATGTAGAGACCATTAGAGAACCCCTCGCACCTCCAAGGAATCTGGTGCCCCCACGGCGGCAACCATACGGACAAGGCATCAGCGCCTAGCACAGGATGCCAGGCTGGATGAATTATGGGAAGTGTATGGAGTTGTGATGAGTTATGGGTTCTTGGCTGTTTGAGGACAGGCTGCACACATACGGTTCACATGTCGACTCTTGCTGGGCAGGCTAGCTGCGGAACGTGGGCAGTGGGACCTGGCCGAGAGGCAGCAGAGCCTTCGCAAGACTTTGAAAACGAAGGAGTTTTCTTGGAAATGGGCAGAGTGACTGAGTGTGCCGAAGACACTGACATTGGGTCCCGAGGTTGAATGAGAAGGACCATGACGAACGAGCACGAGTGGAGACGGAGCGGCTGGCAAGAATGGATGCCAAGCGCAAACGCTTGCAGGGCACAGAGGGCACAGAGAGCACAGAGGGCCAAGAAAACAAGCAATCTGGTAGGGCCCGACTTCGTTTGTCCTTTGCTGGCGAGGACGACTTCTGATTCAAGGCATGGCGCACAAAATGCGTTGCATGGGGTCTACCAGGTGCTGCGCTGTGCCACTGGCACGGCCAATGTCTGCCCAGCCATCCGCACGGCATACACTGATGATCACCGATGACGTCCTTCAGGCAGCTGGCCCCCTTCGGATAACCCCTGGGCATCTTTCTGTTCATCTTCACAACATGCAAAGGAGCGAAAGGTGAATAATTCCGCGCCGATTCTTGAAGACCCTTTCTGGTGCGGAACGCTTCCTGAAACAGGGGCTGGTGATGACCTCGTGCGTGAGCTCGGACTTGCATGTTCAGGACCCTTTCATTCTCATGCCTGTGTAGCGGACGAAGCAGCACCGAGTTCTTAAGCAGCTGGTTGTCTTGGGGTTCAGCAGGCAGGTTGAGCCTCTGCGCCAGTTCGGCTCATCAGTCGGCAACCCATAGCACGCGACATCTCGCCATCGAGTCGATCTCATGTCACCCCGCCTTAAGATTCTTAAGAAGCTTTCCAGAGGACCGTGGATATCTGCAGCTTCCAGCCAAAGCATGGGAATGTGTAGGTAGCAGGCCTCCGGCAACAGGAGGAGGGCACAATGCCGGCCATGTTGCCCAGGACAAAGGCAGCGCGCTTGGTTGGGCTTTTGGGCCAGTAGCACTGCGCACACCTCTGTGTGCCGTGTGGACTTGAGGGCTCGAGAGGGGGCTCGTTTCTGCGTTTCTGCTTCTAATGTTGTACTTTCCTTTTCATCTTTTACAACTCGTGCCCCCACGCCGAGGCTGCAGGTGAAGCCGAAGTTCTTGGCTCAGAAACTTTAAAGTGCTGACGCTGCTGCCTGACTAGGCGTTTTGAGTCACCAACAATACAAGACTAATACAGGCAAGCAGCAGTTCGCTGTTGGTGGCGAGGCCTTTGATGCTATCCTGGTCAAGCTCGAGATGGCCTTGTCGAAGGCACGGCTAGCTTTCAGCAGAAGCTTCAGCAAAAGCTGTCGCAGAAGCCCATGTGCCCATGTCCGTAGGCCGGTGGTGCTGACCTGGGAACTGTGCGGCTACAGCGTCCGGGGCCTAGGATGGATGAGTGCGAGGATAGCCTCCGTCACAATCTTGGCCGATCGGTGCATTTACTGATATGTGATATGTGTCTGCGGTGCGTTGTGCCTGGCATGGTGCTACGGCCGCTAATGAAGTGCTTCGAGGATTGCCAGGAGGGTTTGCAGGGCTTCAGGTCTGTTAACGCGCAATAAATCCGACGAGTCGGCGGCATGTGTGCCACTTAGGGATTGCTCATAGTCTCGTCTCTCGGCTTGAAACGGGGCGTCTCCGGTTCCTCGCTCCTCTTCTTGTGCTCCGTGGTGCAGAAGCGTCCTCTCCAGATCCCGACTTTCGGCTCGGATACTACTTGGCTATTCAACCGACCTGCTGACTTTTACCCCCAAGTCCTCGACGTATCTCGCGCCTGGGCTGAAGTGAATTGGGTGTACTGACAAGTACTATCTGGTCCCTTTATCTGGATTTGTAGCAGCCCGAAGCTCTATACCGACAGGATTCTTTTGCTGAGATGACAAAAGCAGCTTGTGTATTTACGAGACACCACCAAACTGCCAGAGTCCCTGATCAGGGGTGCTTGGTGACATGAAACGTCGTTATCCAAGTTGTCTGTGCCGTTCCGCTCCACTGGACTCTGCCTGGTGAGCTCCAGTGTATCCTGCACATCTTCTACAGTTAGCATTCAGTTAACACTCAGTTAACACTCAGTTAACATTCAGTTTACACTCAGTTAACACTACACTTAACAACACTACAGTTAACACTACAGTTAACACTACAGTTAACACTACAGCTTTGCATCTGTTAAATGCGCGTGTCCAGCAAAATGCTGGTTTTTGCAGCTTTTTGCTAGTGTTAACTGTAGTGTTCATTGAGTGTTAACTGAGTGTTAACTGCGGAAAAGGTACAATATGCAGTTAACACTGTATACTCTTCATACATCTTGCGTGCTGCGACGACGTTGACGGTACGTAGCTGCCGTAGCTCACGCGAGGGGTTGCCGCCTCGCGTCCTTGCAACGTACCCTCATCTGCCCTTCTTTCTCTTCTGGGCCCGTGATCGCCTGTACACTTCCGCTCCAAACCTTCGTATCTTCCAGACCCCGAGCCTGGGACCTTGAAATGTGGGGTCTGTGTGACAGTCCCTCGCACCTCTTCTACGACGTACATTGTTGGGTTTTTCTGAGAGCTTCCAGGCTCCCCCCGTCCCGCCGAGCCCTTTGCGAAAAGCGGCGGTGCCCGTAGCAACATCTCTGGGTCATGTCGCGATCGCTCGAAGCATTGTGACCTTTGCGAAATATCCGTGTGTGTGTGAGTGTGTGTGTGTGGTCTTCGGGTGTCCATGGAAGGGCGGCGCGAGGCGATTTCGTTGAGTTGCCACTTCCTTGAGGTGAACTTGTTTATGAGTGTTGTTTGCTAGTAGGCTGTGGCAGCAAAAGCCCCTCGTGGCGGATGGATTGTTGTAGACAGCTCCGTCCGGGGTTGTTCAGTTTCACGAGAGCGCACCAATAGCATACTTGCATGAAAGACGCTTGGATGGTGCCACTTCGCATCCCCCGTGGTTAGGAAGGTGGCAAAAACCCAAAGACAAAGTCAAAGAAACACATCCTGGCTTCTGTGTAGAACCCTGGGTTATGGCAAGACTTTGGTTAAGCGCACACAAGTTGGCATTGAGATTTCCACGGGCACGGTGTTTGTGTGCAATCAGAGGTTGTGAACTTGATGTCGCGGCGAACTTGGAGGTGGCATTATCTAGTTTGACAGTTTGTGCGTGCATGGACATTGGACTCATGAGACATTTCCCAAGTGTTCAGATGGCTTGATTTTCGTGCATGCGGAGGCTGCGAGGAGCCTCATGATGGCTGTCCTTCAGAGCATGTCCCCTATTGTACAGCAAGCTTGTTGAACGACGGTGGTTCGAGAATACGCTGCTCAGGTGAGAATGAGCACCGAACCGTTTTGCAGCACGTGTTCGGCGGGGTTCGGTTCTGAGTACAACTTTTTATCCGTCGCTTTGGGACCAGTTTGTTTGCTGGCAGGGCACGAGACAGAGAGAGAGAGAGAGAGAGAGAGTGCGAAGGGCGTAGCATGCCACGACATTTACCTCGAGCTCGCCAATGCCAACCCAGAAGCAACCCCAGTGCACCCAGCACAGCAGATGTGCTCGCACTGCAAGAAGGGGGGGAGGAAGCAACGTCGAGGGGAGGCCAGACAGTCACAACAGGAGATCTCATGGAAGCCCGAAACATACTGTGCAACCTCGTGGCGTTCCTGGAGGAGCCCATTGCGGAAGAGATCCGGGGAGCAGTCAGAGCCATAGACAGATGGTTGGCGTCATGGTGGGGGGAGGAAATCGCGGTAGTGGTCGAAGACAGCCAAGACGTACAGTGCACCACACACCCAAGCGGGAGCAGCAGCAGCAGAGCCGCCTGTGACACAGAAAGCAGAGGGGGGCGAACTCGACAACAAGACAAAGAACAGGGAAAAAGCGGCAAGGGCAACGAGAACAAGACCGGCGACGTGCTCCAGGACGAGGACGAAGACGACATGGTAGAAGTGGAGGTGGAAGAAGAAAATGACGCAGCCAACAATGGGGGAAACCCAGAACCCCGAGCGGAAGACGAAGCGCCTGATTGGGGTGGTGAGGAGACGCTGGGAGAAGGGGAACGACGACGTCGTGACCGTGCGGAACCAGAATAAATGGGGGGAGAAAACACTGAGACCGAACGGCGAGCACCACTGAGGGAAAGGAGCGTGAGCAAAATGTACATGTAGCAGTAGAGGTCGGAAGGGTCAGTTGTTCTCTCTTCTACAGGGCATCGTGCGCCGGAGCCATACTATTCTAGTGTAGGGGGAATGTGTCAACCCAATCGGACCCGAAAGTTTCACAAATTAGGGGAAACCAAACCGGTGACCCAATAAGTATCTCACCTGGATCTCGCACTCGGGCGCGCTTTGGTGCGCGGGGGGGCCCCGGGTCCCCTCATGCCCAGCAGAAGAAGAAGAAGAAGAAGAAGAAGAAGAAGAAGAAGAAGAAGAAGAAGAAGAAGAAGAAGAAGAAGAAGAAGAAGAAGAAGAAGAATAAGAAGAAGAAGAATAATAATAATAAGAAGAAGAAGACGAAGACGAAGAAGACGAAGAAGAAGAAGAAGAAGAAGAAGAAGAAGAAGAAGAAGAAGAAGAAGAAGAGGAAGACGAAGAAGAAGAAGAAGAAGAAGAAGAAGAAGAAGAAGAAGAAGAAGAAGAAGAAGAAGAAGAAGAAGAAGAAGAAGAAGAAGAAGAAGAAGAAGAAGAAGAAGAAGAAGAAGAAGAAGAGAGAGTGAGGTTTTGTGGGGGAGGGGGAAGTGGATCAGCAGCAGACGCCTGTAGGGGGCAGACGCCTGTAGAAGAGCAGACCTAGTACAGCCACGCGAAGCCGGGGGAAACTGAGCTGGTTCGGTGCCCTTGATTTGCCTGAAATCTGCACTTTGAATAGGCAGTCGTACACATCAGGCTCCCATCGGCTAGGAGTAGACAGATGGTAGCACATGATAGGACACATGTGCCTGCAAGCGGGTTCAATAGTTGGGCATGTTCGGGGTGTACTTGTGTGATTGCGCAGCAGAGCACAGACGCTTTCACGCGGAAGAGCACAACAGGTGCTCGATGCGCACATCCTCGGAGTCTTACGGGGGGGGGGAAGGGGGGAAATCAAAGCAGGATGTGAGCACGCTTCCGCCCGCAGTGTCACTCGGATTCGCTGCAGACTGGGCGCGCCTAGCGCGCGGGGGGGGGGGGGGGGTGACTCCCCTCAAGCCCCGAAGAAGAAGAAGAAGAAGAAGAAGAAGAAGAAGAAGAAGAAGAAGAAGAAGAAGAAGAAGAAGAAAGAAGAAAGAAGAAAAAGAAGAGGAAGAGAGAGTGAGAGGGAGAGAGATGGTCGGTTCGCTAAATTCTGGACCATGCTTTAAGAAGTGACCAGATGAGCTTCATGTCTTAGGTGGGGGCTGAGACATCGTGGGGGAGTTTGATGTGTCAATGTAGCGCCGAAAGACTGCCCATACCTCCCTGAAGGGATGGAAGATGTGTGGGGTGTGGGATGCGGGGAATTTGTGCAGCAATTGTTGTTGTCGATCCAGAAATCACTTGTGCTTGTGCTTGTGCTCGTCGTGACACTTCCTACTGCTGTGGTTCCTCTCGGCCTGGCACTTGAAGTGCTCGCTGGAAACATTGTTGACGTGAATACTGTTGTTCGAACTGTTGTCTGTGGGATCACAAATCAAAATCTGCAAACAGGATTGAAGCACGGTTTCAAAAGTTTCAAATTTGTTACCAAAAGAATCATGGATCACAAGTGATAAAAATCACAATGAGGCTGGATTCGCATCATGCAAACAAGTAATCAACCCACACACCACTCACAACAGCAAGAGTTTATTACCTTAGGGGGCCCTTCAAGCCCAGCAGAAACTAGACACCGATTACCCCGAAAGCAATCAGTGCGATGTTTACAAGGGACGCATGGGACGCGTACACTTGGCTGTGTTGTGTAAGTGGGGTGGTCATGACGTGGTGTAGGTGCCGAGAAATAGGTGTGGCGCAGGTAGTGTGATCTCGGCACGGTGTAGATGCCGAAGCAAGCTCGATCGCTAGGGTCGCGTGTTTTGGTGCAAAGCACCTCAGCACAGTCGCTTAAGCTTGAAGCAGCTTCTAACGGCATCGTGCAATGGAAACACTTTTCCAATCAGCTTTGTCTTGGAGGCACCTAACCAGTCGTTGCGAGTTGCCATGTCGTGAATACGCTGTAAAAGCGCAAAAAGGGACGCCGGGAGCGCTTCGACACGCAAGATCCCCGCAGAGGGTTCGCGGGCAGAGGGTTCGTTGGCGACGTTGAAAATGCACAAAAACGCGCACACGATCCGGCAGAGGGTTCACGGGCCACGTTAAGAATGCACAAAAACGTACAGCAAGAGCGCCTGGACACGCATGATCCTCGGCTTTAAATAGAAGCGCATTGAATCCGTGTAGGTCGTGCGGTGTTGTGGTGATAGCAGTGTAGGTGGCGTGGTGCGGTGTGCTGGTGTAGTTGGTGCGCTGGTAGGTGGAGTGGTGCGGAGAAGTGTGGGCGGAGTGGCGGTGTGCTGGTGTTGTTGGTGCGGTGTCGTTGCTGTGGTGCCAGCAGGGCAAGCATGTCTTTCAGGAGAATCCTTCGCGGTACTTTCGGGAAAAAAGAAGAAACAAAATAATGACAGAAGAAGAAGAAGAAGCAGAAGCAGAAGAAGAAGAAGAAGAACAGGAAAAAGAAGAAGCAGAAGAAGGAAAATAAGAAAAACAAAAGAGTTGTTAGGGTGCAAGAGTGCTAGATGGTCATGTGTTCGGTCGGTGGCTCGAAAAAAGCGTGCTGCGTCGCACATAGCCACACTGCGTGGGGGCCAGCCGAAGGACGAGGCTAGGGGGGTGCAGATCTGAGGGTGTAGTCCAGGGGTGCAGATTCAGTGCAGATTGCTACAACTGGTCTCGGAACAATCGAGGGCAGGACTAGGTGGACATAAAGACAGGGGTGGGCGAAGATGCCGGGCCGCCGGGGTTCGCTCCCTTGCCCCGCGAAAGAAAGGAACATACGAAGTACAGAAAAGAGAGAAAGAACGAAAAAAACAAAGAAAGCAAGAAAGAAAAAAAAAGAAAACAGCTAAGAAAAAGCAAAGAAAGAAAGCAACAAAGAAAGACAAACAACACAGAAAATGACAAATGTATAGAGAGGGAGAGAGAGAGAGAGAGAGAGAAGGCCTGAGCTCCGTCGGAGACACTTCATAGTTATGTTTCACCAAATGCAAGCAGTGCGCAATTGTGCCAAACTCGCACAAGTCCCAGGATTGCTTACGGATTTCGAGGGCAAGAGCAGTGCCCTCCTTTGCTTCGGGCTTGAAGCCCTTGCGTTGTCTGTTGTCTGCTTCTCATGGCTTTGCATGGCTTCGCGTTCTTTGGAAGCCTTTTGTCCTCCTCAGGTTGTTGAGTCAACCTTGCAACTCGGCCTTTGCGGCAGGTGCCGCTCCGTCATGTCGTGGGCTGTCAGGCAAAAGCATCTAGCCAAATAGATCTGCAGCGCGAAGAAGTGGGGCATTGCAAGATGCCGGGCTATTGTGTTTAAGTCTGAAATGAGTTGTTTTTTGTGGAAGTTATGCACAGGCATGGTAGAGCAACGGACTGCCTGAGGGCCTGTGAGTCTGTCGAGCCATGCTGGCGAGTTTGTAAATGTGTTGAAGCGGCTCTCTCATGCCTTCTTTAAGCCCTTGCCGCATGTGGGTTTGGCACTTGGCTTCTGATAAATAAAGCCTTGGACCACAAAGGTGCCAAAGTTGTACCGGGGACACCATTTTAAAGATCCCTTAAGCCGTGATACAAGGAGCGTCGGAATTTTGAGGGAGGAGGGACTCCTTTCTGCTTCCACATGGTACGACCTTAGGATCCCTTGGTGCGTGCGACCCGCTCACCCGGCCACTCCAACTGACTTTTTAAACAGAATCGAAAGGAATCAAAGCAGAGCAAGCTGTTTTGGAAGTGTTGATGCTGTTTACTTTTGGTTCTCCGTGCCAGGCAAGTTCTTGGTGATCTTGGACTGGGCTTCTCGCTTCGTAGATGCCTGAGTTTGTATTATTGTAAACGAAGATGCATGCACAACGAAGCACTTATGCGAATTGCTTGTGGATCGGATTTGTCCCTCTGCTTCGCATGTTGTGAATGCACCTGAGGGCAGTTGTCTAGATTGCATTCTGCCGCCAGCATGGCATTCCACGCAAGCATGCTCGTATGTTGCACGGATATTGCAGCTTTGGTTCAGGTAGATCGGTAGTTGCACTGCTGCACAAAACGTGCAGCACAGCCTAGCCATCTGGATACCAGATGAGCGTGTCATACTGAGCCACAGATGGGAAAGATCATGCTTATCAATTTTGACCTCTTTCGCGGACTTTTCCTGGCACTCATCTTATCCGTGCTACATCTGACGCGCGGGGAGGTTCTGCTGGTTGACCCCGACACAGACATGGCTTTGTACGTTAATGGCCAGGAAATTTTTCCAGATACTGCAGTCCCTGTGCTGCCCATGAATGGTGTTCGGCGAATCAATACAGCAGAGACAACGATAAGAGTCTACAGAACTGCGCGGGATCTGACAACCGGTGATTTGCTTGCACTGCAAGTTAACACCAGGCGTGCAGGCATCATAAATGTGACAGATGCGCTGGGGCGGAAGATTGAGTACCCTGCTCCAGTTGGTATTGTACTTGTCGGGGAAGCTGGCACCATGAGCACCGATGCATTTAAGTGTTTCACACAGAAGGAGGCCAACGACGACGTGAAAACACCGTTTCAGGAACTTGGTTTCAACGACTCGCATTGGCCTTTGGCTTATGAGCAGGCGCCAGACTGTTGCCCATGGCGCGACTCTTTGATGGCCTGGAACAGGATTGGGGCAAAGTGGATCGGATTGCACCCTGCCTTCTTTGCAGGAAACATCTCGGGACCTCGGCAAATGTTTTGCAGGTACCGGGTGGCTGGGGACACGCTCGTCAGCCGATTACCGCTGGAAGAGACACAGGGTGCCTCTGATGCCGCCCCACAGGTTGAGATTATGGCGGTTTCTGTCTCCGTGTCCCTGTCGAAGATTGAGGTGATCGTTGATCGCGTTGCCAACGTATACTGCCACTTGACCTTGTTAGGCTGCAATGCCCTCCTTATCCCTCCTTGTTCCATTGTTTTGTTAGGCCCTGATGTGCCCTGATCAGTACGGTGAGTGCACCTGCAGGTGGAGTGATCGATGGGCGATACGAGCTTCGTGTTCCTACTCATACCGAGCTGAAGAGCTGGGGGATTCCCAGGCTAGATGTTCAGGGGTCGACGTATGGATACCAGACCATTGGTGACACGATATTCACCAGAGAGGACATCGATCATCCTGCATTTGAGCGCCATGATGTGTTGGATCTGGAGGAATGTGAGCAGATTTGTTCTAACATTCCTGATTGTGCAGCATTGACGTACTGGATCATAGGCAAGGACTTCCAGACTGGAACCAATTGCAAGCTCATGAATGCTACCTTCAATGCATCGATCAGGCTTGCCCCAAGCGAGTCCTCCGAATATCAGCTTCGTCGACGCGAGGTGGTTCCTCAAATAAGCATCCTCACCTACCCAGGCATGCTATTGCCGGGAACATTGTACAACACGTACTGCGCCCCGACTGGTGGAATTTCCAGATGTTGATCATGAACCAGCACTGATGTAGCGTTTTTATTGAACGATTTGCAGCATACTCGTGCCTGTTTAGTGCCGTGCGAGAGCTGAGGCAGCGCTGAGGATCCGCTCACCGGGGCGCACATGAACATGTCTGCGATTGCCGCAACGCTCGTCACTGAACGGACACAGGGGTGCACGGACTGCGGGAGCACAGACCCTCCAGCTGTGCAGATGCTGGGAGGCTGGGTGAAGCAGGATTCTGTTGGGATCGTTGCAGTGGCAAGCAGGTCCGGGCGCATCTTCTGCATCGCCAAGGAGCACCCGAAATTCAATTTCGTGCAGGTATTTGCGGAGGAAATTCAGGATGCAGGTTTTTCGAACCTGGCAACAGTTGGAGGTCAGACGCTGGCCGTTACTATCACCGGCTTAAGCCCAGAAGTGCAATATCAGGTCGCCTGCGTCGCCGAGGCGGACGGAGGCCTGCTGAGCGTGCAGGGGCAGATCGACTCCACCCGCCGATTGATGAACACATCGTCCACGGAGGTGCAGAGCTTAGGCTTAGATTCTTAGGTTGCAGCAATCCTCGCCTCGTCAGCACTATTTTTTTGGCTCTCGCAAAACTCCACACTGAGTGGAAATCGCACGACAAATGCCTTAATCGACAGGTGGGACATGTCTTCGACCCGCTTCCTCTGGTGTCCCCTGCGTGGCTCCAACGGCTCCAACACTTCTTCCAATCTTGAACTTGGTTTGACGCCGCTTCAGTTGTGGAGTAGTGTACTACTTGCTTTGCAATCTGCCCCGTTTTGTCGCCAATGCTTTCCAGCCATGCAGGGTGGCATGGGCATGTCAGTTTTAAAATCTGGTGTCTCATCGCATTGCGACGCAGTGTGTCCAGGAGTGGTGATTTCACCCACGGCAATTTTCATGAATGGTATGACTACCCAAGTCACACGAATCATGAATATATAGATGCTACATGCTGCGATGTTGAACACATCAAGCACTCACCCTTCCCACGCCCTGGAAGAATGTTGATACCAAACAGTGCATGAACACACTCGGAAAGTTGACACAGCGTGTTCCAACAGCCTGGAAGCAAAATGGCATGTTGCAGAGGCATGAGGTACAGTAGGACAGACGGCGATGTTCTCGTGCGCAGCCTTGTCCTTTGCAGGTCACCATAAACAGCATGGAGATTGCGCGGCAAGAGTCGTTGGCCAACGAGAACTTTGATGCCATGACTGTTGTCAGTCAAGTCACAAGGCTTGGCTACTTGTGGTGCCAGGTGTATCCGCAGGAGAACATGATTCAGTATGGCATTCCGGAAGTTCTGTTCCTGGAGCAAACGGGCCTTCGTGCGAAGGTTTTTGATTTACAGCAGGACGTGCAAGTGGAGTTTAATGGGCTTGACAAGAACACATCCTACGAGGTATGGTGCACGGCCAGGTATGACGACTTTAAGAATGAGACTGATGCAGATCTCATTACAACGCCGTACCCCATTGCCATAATTCGTTCAGCTGTGCCAGCTTATGACTCAGTGTCTCTTACCGTTAGTCTGAGCAAGAGTCCAGCTCATGTCTTTTGCAATGCGTTTCCCTGGGCTTTGCGGCCAACAACCGAGAGACCACCTGCTCCAAATAATGAACAACTAGCAGCTTCGCCCTTCAACACGGTGCTGTTCCTGGATGGCGGAAGTGGGACCGTGACGATGGAGATCGCGCCGCTGGTCTCTGGATTTCGCTATGACATATATTGCTCCGCCGAGTTTTATCGGCCACCACCTCCGCCCGGGGCCATCCAGCCACCAAGGCAGGGAATGAACATCTTCGACATCATCGAGACAAGGCATGCAGTCCACATGCGCGGGCCTTTGTTCGATGAGCTGGGTTGGGAGTGCGTCTCCGGCCATGCCTGTGGCGTGGACCACATCCTCGGAATCGGACTGGCAGAGACGGATCAGCTGATGGTCCGAGCAGATGCTTGCCCCGGACGCTGTCGCTGCTCAGGCATCGTCGATGCAAATCGCAAAGGCGGCTTCTGTTCAGAGATTTCCCAGGATCCCCTCGTGGTGAGTGGCGTTGGAATAGATGACAAGCGAGATCCAAGAGGTGCCTGGTGCTATGTGCCTGCAGGCACTTGTGAAGACGAAGAGGTTTCGACATTGTTTCCAAGCATGACGCTGTCCTACAAGGTGTGTGCTTACAGCGCACCCACCATTGACGGGACCCAAGGCGCACCTGGTTTTCCTAACGGGGGGGTTGCAGTCGTTCGCCGTCACAGCGGTGGCCGAGCCTTCGATTTCAGCTTGGTGCCATTGATCGTCCCTGGAAGGACCTACGACTTGTGCTGGTGCAACAGCACGGAGTCTGCGTGTGAAAGGGGTGCCGATTTTCACGTTCGCATTGGTGCCCTGCACATGTCCGGGCCCTCATCCCAACAGATGGATGCCAACATGACCTGCCGAGTTGGCCTTCCGTGCATCCTAGACTTCTTTGATGGCCATGCGGTGGAGGATGGATCACGCCTGGTAGCCCTGCCAGCCGACCAACGTTGGTGCCGGTGGGAGCGCGCTTCGCTCGCCGATCCGCCGGGAATTCCCAACTTTCCAGACCTCGGAGTTTCTCAAACATACAACAAGAATGTGCGCACGTATGCCTTTGGCTCCGTTCCGTTGATCATCAATGGTGGGATCTACAACCTATGCTGGTGCGGCCCACCTGCACGTACCTGGTCAGTTGCACCAGGACAGGACTACCGTATCCCAAATGGTGTCATACCATCCGCCTGCCCGAGCACTCGAGCAGATGATGGTGGTCAGTTTCTCACGCCAGCAGGACGGCTACTTGTGATTGGTCCCGAACCATTTGGGACAGTCTCCTGCCGGTTGGGTTCTGAATGTGTGACGCCGCTGATTCAGGCCGGATTGCGAAAATTCAAAAGTAAAGTACTGGCGACATACTTTAGCCAAGTAGTTGTGCATCACAAAAAGCGGTAAAGCAAATTCCCCAAATCTAAGTCTCACTCAACCCAAGCGTTGAGACGTGAGCATCCCTGATCCTTGAGGGATTCGGTCTGCAGGGCAGCGATCGCTTGGCAGCGCTAACGCGGTGTGGGGAGGCGTCGCGCCCACCAACAGGCTGGAGTGATGGAGCAGCGAGTCTTTCAGATCCCTGGGTAAGCGCAGGTTGGGCTGTCTCTGAAGGTTTCTCGCCCCAACAGCTTGAGGCATTCGGCATACAGCCTTCCATGATGGGCGCACATCAAACTAGCATGAGTAGTGGTCATGCTGGCTCGTCGTTTAACAACAGCAACCGTGGGGCCTTCGGATTTCCGAACTATGGCATGACGGTCCCGCATGCCACGCCAGGGTACTTTACATGGGGCGGGCCGACTTGGGCCTTTGCCGGAACATACATTGTGTGTTGGTGTGGTGGTGAGGCCACGCTTGATGGATGTGAGTCACCAAGCGACTTCCTTGCACCCGTGGGGCTTGTCGAGGTTTCTGGTCCTGGTGTGTTACCCTTTGCAGCTCAGATGTTTACATGTGTGCGCCAGCGCCAGTGTGAACTCAGTAATTTGCAGGGCACACAGCCACCGACCAGCAGGCTACTGATCGCAGCTGGCGCGTGTGGAGGCCCGCCGGCAGAGGGCATTCCTCGACAGGGTCAGTCGCTGCCATCGGTGGAGGGGACATCCTATTCATGGGGTTCGGAGCGTGTCATGGCACACCCGCGCAGATACTATTTGTGCTGGTGCTCTAGCATCAGCGATTGTGACAGCCACCAGCGTTTTCAGAGCTATGCGGGCGTTTTGCAGGTCAAGGCGCCAACGGCCTCTCCCGAAAGGTTCTTTTGTCCTCTCTCATCCGCCTGCAACATTACTGGCATTTCTGGAGAGGGGCTCAACAATGGAGACACAGTAATGCTTCTCGTGAAGTGTGGGGATGCCGTCACTGATGCGGAGAACTTTCGGGAAGGCTCCGTCTCATTGGCAACCTTTGACGATGGAGGTAGCTTTACATTGCCACCTGGGCAGCGAGCTGGGCTGTACCAAGTTTGCTGGTGCGCTGCGGAGCAAATTTGCTTGAATGGCCGCGACTATACCACCACCCTTGGGCGACTGGAGATTGGAGGGCCGGATGACTCTGTGACATACCGCTGCTTTGAGTGGGAGCCTTGTGTAATCGAAGATCTGGAAGGCCGCTCTTTGTCCGATGGAGATCGCCTTCTCGTAGTTCCAGATGGCACGGATTGCTTCACGGCCAGCGCGGAGATCCGACAGGCTAATTTTCCAAACAATGCAGCTTCCTTACCCGCAACTCAGGGTGGAAGACGGTTTTCGTGGGGCAGTGGCTTGGTGAGGACTGATCCTGGCGTCTACGCACTGTGCTGGTGTCATGCGCCGTACGCTTTCAACGCAACCTGTTCTGAGGATGGCCCCTTCAATGTTCCAGGCGGTGTCTTGAGGATTGGCAACAGCAAGGAGTTTCAGTACGTCACGCGGCCTGAGGACAATCCGCCCCGGGACGGGGACCAGGGTGTGTCCTACTTGCTTGCCATTCCACTGCCTCTACTTTTCTTCGCTGCCATATGCCTCGGGGTGAAGCGCCTGGTCGGGCGTCACATGCGGGAGGAGGACGAGGCTCCCAACCCCTGGGCACAAAAACTGGAGGACATGAGTACCCTGCAGCAGCAGCGATCCAAGCTCGGTGGTGAGGTCATGGAAGTCTCCCAAACCCGAGCGCAGATTCAGCGCCTTTCGGACCACAGAACCAAAGAAAACAATCCTTCCGGTCCGAGGGATGCCGTTTTGGCCTTGTACAATTTAGTGCTGAACCATCTACGACTTTCCCGCAAGAAGCCCAAGCTTAAACGGGCGGGACCTCCAAACCTAACACCTTCCAAGAGTTTGCGGAGCCTGGCAACCAGCACAACGGATAACTCAGTGAAATGGCTGCCCGAAGTCCAGCAGATGGATGACATGGCGAGCTCCGACGATGAAATCTTTACGGCCAAGAAGCCCAAGGCACCCCCCAAGACGGCACCCAGGCCTCCGAGCCTTGAGTTCCTGAGTGTGCATGATCCTCGCGTTCTGCACATCTTGGATCAAGACTCCAAAGAGCCGCACACCTTAGTGTCTTACGATCTCGACTAAGTTGAGACAGCAGCCAGCAGTGCTGCCGCAGACGCTGCGTGGCGGTCGAGTGGACGCATATCCGATATTGTCATCAGGCCTTCTCGGGCTTCACGTTTCTAGATGTTTCTCGGCCTGGCTAGCGCAGCCGGGTACAAGGCAAGCTGCGGAAGGCGTTCATGCGCCGGAGAAGCAATCAGCCATTGTGGTTGTTGCACAGCGCTTGCAGTTCTTTTCTGGTGTTGGCATCAGGAGTTTCACTCAGATTAGTCTTGGCACTTGCGTAGTGCAAGTTTCTTGGACACTGGCAGCCGCGAGTGGTGTATATACCTATATACACGTATATCGAGCATGTGTACATATTGGCCGTGAGAGTTCAAGCATGCTGGAAGTCACAGCTACCCAGCAGACCCAGCAAGCATGTGGCCGAGCGATTGTGTTGCAATGTGGATATTCGCAATTCGGCTTGCAAGCAGCAGCATGCCAAATGAAAACTTGTGCCGCCATAGCTTGCATCATTGTATAAGTTTTGGGCGCTTCTTTCGGTTCGTTTTTCGCTCAAGACAGAAGTCGCGGGCGCACTTTCAAAGGTTCTAAGCTTCCAAGCGAAGGGAAATCACAGATGCCTAAGATTGCCTAAGGTCAGGCGCAGGCACGTGCGTAACGACCTCAGCTGCCTTGGGTTTGTTGGCCTTTGGGCAGGTGCGGTTCGATGCAGTTCGCACAAAGCTACTGTTTAACTGTAGGGGCTGTATCCCCTCGCGACGTTTCCGGGGAATGGCTCGTTCACATGTGCTCAGGCGTGAAAATCTCTCCCGCAAGGTGAGGTTGGGCTCCGCCAAGGCTTTGCCTTCTCGTGTTGCATGAACCAAACGGGGGCACACATGCGATTCCATGTGATGCCAAATGTGATTAGAACTGTGCCAGTACTGCGCCCTCAGCTCTTCGTGTGCTCCTGTCGTCTCCTGCCAGGGTCTCGGTGACTCTGAGCCGCTGGAGAATGCCGAGTGCCATTGTCAAATTGTGCATTTTCTTCTCGCACACACCCGTAGCAAGGTGATGAATTGATGAATGTTGAAAATGCCAAGCTGTCTCCCTGCTGCCAAGGGTGAGCTGTGCCAACACTGGAAGCTCGCAGCCCCCTGAGCCTGTTGCAGAAGATGAGACCATGTACAATACGTACAACGCGCAGGAGGTCGAGCAAGCACTGAAGTCACTGGAGGATGCATCGATGCTACAACAGGCTGAGCTTGTCTCGGAAGGTACGGGATCTGCAGCACCAGAAGCTGTCCAAGTGGCGGACATGATCGAAACGACACAGCCATGGGGTTGTGTCAAAGACGATGGTGCCCCTGCAGCCGTGCCGGATGATGAAGAGCCGGTGCAAGCCTTGCAAATGCTGCCGCCAGCCATTGCTGTTCAGATGTGTGATGCAGCTGTTCGGCGAGATCCTTCAGCTAATGGGCAGGACTCAGGAAAGGAAGGTTCCCCGGAAGAGCCTCCTCGATTCGCTGTCGATGTTCTGGCGGCCGAACCTTCCCTGGGTGGACTCGTTACGAAAGCAGCAGACAGCACCATTGACGAAGAAGGAAGACCTGAAGCAGAAGCTGCAGACAGCGCTCCAGCTGGCAATGCGAGAGGTGTGCAAGAAGAGAATGGTCCCACGGCCAAGGGCAGAGGGCGTGGCTCGAGCATCTCTTGTCCGGGTTTCGGTTTCAGTCCTCCGGTGCAGGAGCTCACTGCAACACAGGAGCCAACATGTGTTGAGGAGTGTGGCAAGACGGACCTGTGCGTTCGTGATTCTGAGCTTGTCCTGGAGCCAGATGCATGTGCCTTGGCATGTGTGGCTTCCGCACGCCCCCACTGCCACCAGGGGACCGTAGGCCACTGTAGGAGGCGTGTGTTGCCAGGCCACAAGACGGATGATTGTAGCCACATGCAGAGGCAGGGTGCGTGTTGGGATGCTGTGGATTCCATGCGTTCCAAGCGTGGCTGTGGAGGTTTCTGATGGGAACTCCAGGCCATCAAGGAGAAGAATGGTCTCCTCATCAAGGTCCTTAGAGCCTTAGATCGTCGTGGGATCTTCTATAATTCTATAGGTCGCGAGCCGGCTTAGCAGTTTATCTTGCAGTTCGGAAAAGTTGCAACTTGAGCCTTTTGGTTGAGCAAGCTTTAGCAAGGTCTAGTCAGCCCATTCTGACGATGGCAGGAGCTTGGCGAAACGACAGAGGTGTTGTTGAACCAGAGGCACCCTGTGCGGGATCGTCCCGGGGCCGTGGTGATTGACTGCCTGATCGGCAGGTTTTTTTGTTTTCTTGGGGAACCCTTTGATGAGCCTAGCTTTCCTGTCTTCACCGGGTCCCGTGCGCCAAAGGCAGAGCCCACCCTCTCTGGACCTCCTGAATGCGCAAGGCCTGCCATGTATCAGTCGGCCGTGTGGGTGAAGTGGCAGGTTAAGAAATACGGGTAATACTTGCTGGAAGCTGCAGGTATCAGGTGCTTTGGGGGCTGTATCAGTCGCGGTCGGATCTGCCAATCGAGTCCGCTGAACCTATCGGATCCCAAAGCCCCGTGATCCCCAGTGCCACGGGCCGGGCTGCAAATCGGCGGAGTTGCTTGACGAAGTCGCGTGGCCCAGAGCCCCAATCGGATCAAAGAACGCAGCATACGCAGCCTGGCAAAGGGTGCTGTCCCAGCAAGCTCCTACAAAACGTAAAGCTGCGATATTTACTGTTGGAAGTGCATCCCTCCATATTCTATTCCTGCAGCCTGACTTCGCAGAATTCGCCTTTATCTCTGACAGTTGCGGCAGCCAAGGCTTTGGTTGCAAATGAAGTCCCGAACCATCCTAGGCCTTAAGCCTCTTGAGGCTTGCCCAGGACCCCAGCCCCTGCAGAAGTTGAGATGAAGAGCCGACCAGTGAATACGCTGGGCCAAACACTCCTTGACATCCGCGTCGCCCTGCTGCTTGCGCATGCGCTCCAGCCGATGTCGCACAAGCACAAGTCTGTAGTAGCATACAGCAAGCGGCAAGGCACACCAATTGGGTGCTCTAGTTTGAAGCAAGACTCACTAACGTAAACAGGTGCCGCTTTTCTGGCAACCCCCAAGACACCTTTTTCTGTGCGTAGCAAGGACGCCTACGAAAAGATGACGGTTTGTCCACACGGCCGCCTCCTTCAGTAATCTAGACTGCCCATGAATGGCGCACCGTTTGGCGAGCTGCAACTTCAATGGCACACGGCGCTCGAGTCCACAGGTCAGCAGCGCAAAGAATCGCATATAGGCTTTCCAGGATCTGCAGGGAGGTACGAACGGTCATCAACATGGCCAGGCCTTAGAGAGTTTAGAAAGCCCCCAAGAAAATTTTTCACGGTCCCCTTTTACGCGGCTGCGTCAGAGCCCATCCCAGCAGCTTTTGCCTCTTCCTTCTGCTGAGCTTTTAAAGGTGTGCTCCGTACAGTGGCAATGATTGCATTGATATTCCACCACATTCCACCCGATCAGATGACCCGAGCCACTGAGACCCTAACCGTTCTAGCCTCGTACACAATACGGAGCCGAGAGCTCGGACCCTGTGGCCGTGCGGGGGGGAAAGCCGTCTCGGGCGCAGGACCCCGATAAATGCGAGCCGATGTGAAGCTATGTGAAGCTATGTGAAGCTTTACCAAAAACTTTGACCCGCACCTGGCCGTATCACAGTTTAAGAGTCGTGAAGGTGCGGGGGTGGGGTGCGGGTTCGGGTTGCGGGGGGTGCGGGTTCGGGGTGTGGGGGGTGCGGGTTCGGGGTGCGGGGGGCGCGGGTTCGGGGTGTGGGGGGGTGGGTTCGGGGTGCGGGGGCGCGGGTTGCCGGTGCGGGTTGGGGGTGCGGAGGGTGCGGGTTCGGGGTGCGGGGGGGTTCGGTGTGCAGGGTGCGGCTTCCCCCGCATCCCGCACCCCGCACCCCGCACCCGCGCACCCCGCACCCCGCACCCCGCACCCCGCACCCGTCACCCCCGCACCCCGCACCCCGCACCCCGCACCCCGCACCCCGCACCCCGCACCCCGCACCCCGCACCCCGCACCCCGCACCCCGCACCCCGCACCCTGCACCCGATTTAGCGAAACATTTCCACGATTTAGCGACGCAATGTTTCGCTAAATCGTGGAAATGTTTCGCTAAATCGGGTGCGGGGTGCGGGGTGCGTGGTGCGGGGTGCAGACTGCACCCCATGACCCGCACTGCTGCACCCCAACCCCGCACCACTGCACCCAACCACCCGCACCACTGCACACCACCACCTGCACCACTGCACCCCACCGCCTGCACCACTGCACCGCACCCTGATTCTATGCTTGGCATCCATGCAACAGAGCATTGCTCTCAAAGTTTGGTAAACCTGGCCCATAGTCCCACGGTCTTTTCACTTGACGGATCTTGACGGCCTGATGGGATGTGTCTGGCATCACAACCGGCGAAGTCGCCCCAGGCTGAGGCCGTGCAACCCGGAGCACAATGAGGCTTCGGGTCTGGCTTGGAATGCTAATATGGGTGCCGAGTTTACTGAGTTCTCAGTTGTGTGCAGGTCGACGCCAAGCCCCCTGAGTTTTTGCCGCATCTGCGGCGATTGGCAGGCTGGACGAAGGGTGCCGACGCCTTTCGGATCTTTCGGCGCACACCAGACGTCGGACCCATAAAGCATGTGACCTGAGGGCGCGTCTTCCTTCACTATGCAGCTCGGCCACACCTTCGTTTTTCGCTTTGCTTGTCAATGAACTCGAGAGCTGTGCCATACCTTCGTAGCTACTGACCGGCCTGTTCAGGTGTGGGGTGGCTTGCACATTCAGCAACTGGCAATTCCTTTGCCCAGGCTGGTGGTGATTGCACGGCCCCGGGTGGGGTCGGCCTGAGCGGCACAAGGCCCGGCTAAGTAGGGGAGCAGGGTTGATTTGCGGGTGTTGGTGATCTGTGTTAGTGTTTTGGCGCAAAGCTGCTTTTTTCAGAGGTTTAGTTGCAGAGAGTGCTGTTTGTGTTGGGTCTTTCGCGGAAGCAGACTCTTTTTTTTTGTCGGTCAGAGCAGCAGCTCCAACGCTTGCAGAAACTCCTCTGGCATGGGAGTGGCGGGAAGCCTCTTTCGCCACTCATGTGCTTCACGGATTCAACTGAGAAAAGCCATCCTCACATGCTACCGAACCGGAGGGCCGCCTGCACGGGCTCTCGTTTGGCTTCGGCTGAGTTGGTTTTGCCTTGAGGGGCGAGCTACTGGTACCCTAGTATGTGCGCTGTTTGGCTTTCAGAGTTGCGCTGCTTTGGTTTCGGGTTGCACTGCTTTGGGTTTTGGGGGTTTTCCGGGTCCAACTGAAAGTGCGCGAAGTGAACGGACCCCACCCCACCCCACCCCACCCCTCGGAAAAAAACCCTTACGCGCCTTCCAACACACGGCGGAATACACGCTGTGTTCCCACTACATTGTCGCTGCACATCCGGCAGAACGAGCATCCAGTCAAGGAGCCAGAGGTAAACAACTTCGTTCAGCTGCTTGAAGTTCGTTCAGCTGCTTGATGCTGTTTGCATGACCTGGCATGAGCCCGGAATCGAGGACTCGTATCAGCTGGACAGGAAATACACGAGACACTCCAAGATTCGTGGAAAACCTTGCCTTTGTTGGAACCTTCGGCAGTGCATTTTGTTGGCCTGTCTGTGTTGTACATCTGGACAGGTTTCGAAGTTTCTTGAGGGATTGCAGCATTTTGAACTCCGGTCACTTGGCGGCAAGAGGCGCGTCCAAGAAGAGGTCCGGTGTCTCTACGCTTCAGAGTATGCAGGTCAATGCTTAACCAGGGTGCTGCCTGTGCTGGCCGTGCTTTGAGGTGATGGTGGTGATGCAATGACGTCATCAGCTTGGCAGTGGGTGGATCAGAGCATGTGGATCAGAGAACGTGCGCATCGACAACCAAGTCAGCTCCATCAGCACTCTGACTACTCAGGAAGCTTCCCAGCTCTGCGCCAGTCGATCCGCAGAACCTGGATCGCATCTTTCTGAGATTCGCTCACAGGTTGAGCCGGTTTAGCAGCCTGTCATATGCGGACAGTCCTTCTTTGGGGCCCTTGCACTTTCTCAAGTCAGCTTTGCTGCTGTGTGAAGGCCGGACACCTCCAGGACTCTTTGTCCTGCCCTGAGCCAGTCAGGCAGTCATGGAATGCTGTGGAGGACAAGGTGATGAAGCATGAGGAAGCTGTCTTTTGAGAGATGCGGGCTCTGGGCTTGGCGACTTGGCGCGGCTTTCTCTAAGATGCGCCGCTCTTCGTCTGCCACCTCCCTGCGGACGGTGTCCCGAAAGGCCACCAGTTGCACTGCGACATATTGCGATGCATCCTTGCGCGATAGCACCTGGAAGCAGGGAAGCAAGACGTACTTGCGGTCGGACTCCTTCGCAGCCGGCTTTGGCGACAGCGCAGAAGCCGCCGCGGCGGAGCATGGCAAGCAGGGGCCTCTGAGACTCTGAGAGGCACAAAAAAAAGCCGAGTACAAAACAATACTCGCATCACCTTACCTAGCGCTGACCTTAGCGCTGACCTGTGAACTTCAGAATATGCCAGGCTCCCACTCGATCTGTGCGCGACTCCTGTGATGTGTGCAGCTCAGAGAATGGCTCGACTGAAGAGTCAACACATGTCCATGTGTGCTGTTGCCTCCCACCACCCCCCCTGAACTGTCGAAGCCGGATGTGTACGACGTCTTTAAATGGTCCTGGATTTTGTTTGACGAACTTTAAACGGGACAGAGAGGCCCATAGCTACGCAAACAAGATTTAATAGAGGAGGCCCCTTCAACAGATGGGAGTGGGACTTCGATGCAAACTCCTAAGCCTGTCGAACAGTTGCACTGTCTCTTGCAGGACTCGTGCAACAGCTGACCTTCTGTATGTGCAGGCGACCACGCAACATGAGGCCGGACCCGGCCAAACTACACTGTATGATATACTAGACAAGCATGAAGAAACGAGTTCACCCTCCAAAGTGGCATAACCCTGCATAGGATCCCGATGTTTGTGTGGCCAGGTTCACATGACGAAAGACGGCTGGTTCAGGCCGCAAACATGGAGTGCTTCATCACGCTGAAGCAGTTCTCAGTGCATTTCGGTGTCTCCCTTGCGGCAGTATGCGGGTAGTGCCCTCAAAGCCATGTTGAAGGGCTTTGGCCAGCGCTGCGCAGCAATGTGTGGCAGCAGGCCGCCGGTGCACATCTGCGCATGCAGCAAATTTTAGCAACCTGCCAATCAGAGCTAGAATGGCATGCAAAAACGCAACGACTGACCTGGAATTCAACAAACATCTGTCTTAGAGACTGCCGGTCTTCCAAAACAAGCTCTTGAGAAAGTGTTTACACATGGAAGATGTAGAAACCCAAAGGACCCAAAGCATACACGAAAGCACAAGCCAAAACCAGAACCAGTCGCTGAATTTGGCTACTCACGAGGTGTGGAAGATGCGCCCGAGTCTCTAAGCAGCCCTGTGGAGATCCTGAATTGGCCGCTGGCCTGGGAATGCCCGAGCTGCGTGAGGGATCCTGAGGGTTGTTTTGGCCTTTCTTGTGCATGGCATGGCTCACCTCGGATCTCCTTGTCCTCTATCTGTTCCTTCAGTGAACCAAATGAACCTATCGGCATTCGATTGCGTTCTCTCATACGAATCTCTCGTATTCTCTCCGAAGTTCTTTCGTACTCAGTATTGCTCAGTGATGCTGGCAACCTGGGTAGACCTTGGCCGCCTCGACTCGCCAGATAATATGCCCATCCTGCACGTTGCCGCCGAGCATGCCAAAGTGCGGCCAAATCTGACTGGCCAGCGGCCACCCAATGCCGCCGCACTGTAATCCATTGCAATCCTGTCCTCCAGTGCTGCCATCTGATGCGCAACCCTTTGCATCGCCGGCAACTAGTTTCTAATCGAACAACGTGGCCATCCAGGACCCGGTCGGTTTGCCAACGACTTTCTGTGACCATCCGGGAGGATCGACGCTGACCCCGACAGAGGGATGCTGATCTACGAATGCGAATGTCGCCGCTGGAGGCACCTGGCACACCACACCGCTGAGGATGGTGGACATTGGTGACATGAGGGCGTTCACGAACCAACCGAACCACTGTGTGTCCAGGATCAAAGCCAAGCTCGCCACGCAACCCAATAAGCGAGCAATAGGCGACTGGACACTGCTCCATGGTTAATTAGAACACTGCAGAAAACGAAGAGCTTGAAAAGCCATTGGCAATCAACCCTTTTAGTCTTGTGTCCTTCTGAACGTTTCCTCCTTCATATCCGCCCTGACCAGTCTGGTTGATTAGATGACCCTTGCTTCGGGAACCAGAGGATGAACACACGACATCACGCGACATCACGCGACAATGCATCGAGCAAATCATCTCGGCGCCATGGTTCCCTGGTATGTTGTGGTGGTGTTGAGTCTTCTGGCGCATACCCGTAGAAGATTCTCCAAGTCGTGGCACGTGCCAGGATTGTACAGGTCGTGCAGTGCCCCTGTTTCGGTAGGGGGCAAGATGCGCCAAGTCGTCAAGGCAAGGACAAAGTATTACCATCTGGCGGCTGCGGTGAATGCAAAGCAACCGTGGCGAAACCTTTTTTTGTGGCTTGGTCATCTAGGGAACGATGGAGTTTTTGAACCCGCTGTTGGGCATCTTGGTGACTGTTCCCTGACTAAACTCGTCGGTCAGGCGAATGTGTTGGTTTTGTTTGGCTGTCTCCTGCAGAGACCAAGCAGGCCGCTGAATGCCACGTGAAGCCTCGACTTGTCCCGGCGTGCTGTGTGGGGGGTTGAGGGCTAAAAAGCAAAGCCGGGGCCAACCAGCACCTTTCGCGAGCCCGCCAAGCTGTCGAGACCGCTTTTCGTGTTAACCTTGCTGTGGAAAGTGGGTAAGGTTCTGCGAGTGGGCATTGGTCCCGCTGGCCGAAGCCCTCGGCATCAGCGAGCAGGATGTGTTGCCAGCGACCTGGTGTCGGCTCTTGTCTGCTCTTGTCGGCTCTTGTCGGCTTTGTCAACTGACCAGACGGGGGTAAAGTTTATGACAGTTCGTTCATGGAGCCCATGGTGTTGGCATACCTTACTTTGGGTCAGCTGAAATGCAACAATTCAGACTTCATTTGTGGTGGAGTTCTAGACTGCCCACAGCAAATCACGATGAGAACCTAGGGGCACAACTGTCCGAACAGGCAATCAGGTTTCTGCTTGACTTGCAAGGTCTGGGGCAGAAATTCTGCGCCAGCCAGAGGTCTCAGCAGGGGCCTATGCAAGTGTCACATGTGCTGCAGCAATCCGCTGTCGCACTCGCAACAAGTACTGTGCCTGCCAGGCATTGCTCCGATGCGGACAGCGAGGCTGTGCGCAGTCTCAATATGTTTCAGGCAAAGTTCTTTGACTATGCAGGTCTGGACATCGTATTCGCGCGCCAGATGCTAAGTCTCTTCGCATGGGTTGATGTGTTGCAACGGGCGCGTGTTCCCGTATTTGAGAGGCTATGCTGTTCCTGCACCTGCTCCACGTGAGCCGTACAGGCTTGGGATGTCCACGGGGAGGGAGACGGAGTGAAAAAGGGATGTGCACAGAGTTTGCATTTTGAGCCTCGGCAGACACTGCCGGCATCGGCAACACTTGCTGCTCTCGATACGAGATTCCGGACACACTTTTATCTTTCCTCACGCAGAGGAAGGGGTACTGGAACGCCAAGTCGATGCAGCGCTTTGCCGCGGAGCTTGAAGCTTACCTTATGTGAGTGCCACCTGCACTGGACGCGACTGAACGTGCACACGTTACAAATCTTCGGGTTCCAAGGTCAGACATGTCAGCTGAACTCAGCCACCAGTCCGATGCCTGTCGGGTTGGGCCACATGGGGTTTGTTTTTCCACCAGGTGCTGCTGTTGCTGCGCGGAAAGGTCATAGCAGGTTAACCCCATTCAATGGTGTGATCAATTTTTTGGTGCCGAGGTGCTTGCAGCGAATCTTCACCGGGTGCGTGCAGTACCAGACAAGCATCCTTCGGGGCTCGCAAGAAGGAAAGATGCATGCAGCTCAGGCCAAGGTAGTTGACACATGTTGACACAGTTTCTATGGCGTGATATGGCTTGTGTACACTCTTCCATCGACGTTTCTTGATGGCAGCAAGTCTGCTTCATTTGCCAGGTAGGACCCTGACGAATTTGATTACTGCATTGCGAGACATCGCCTTGCATTAGCCAACCAGTATAGCCAACCTGGAAGACCGGGCCGAGCTTGGAACAATCTGGAACACAAGAGCATCACAAGAGCTCACACAACGCAAGTAAGATAAGTAAGAGCAAACAAGGACACAGAAGAACAAAGCGGCGACCTGCAGCGACAATGGCCCACCAAGCTCAATGGAATCAGAAGATTGGGGCGCAGGCAGTTGTGATGTGTGACTCTTTGAAGACGCTTGAAGCAAACGTCCGGAAGAGGATTCCGTTTGCCGCGGGTAGAGGAACCGTCGTCTTGGAAGTTTTGCCTACCGTCGTGGCCGTCTGGTTCTCGGAAGTGTACCTACCGTTGCGGTCACGGCTCTTTGAAGCGTACCTACCGTATCCTACCGTCGTCCTGGAAGTTTCACCTTTCGTGGCCGCCTGGTTCTTGGGAGTATACGTCGTGGTCGCCTGAGTCTTCGGCCTTGGGCGTGTACCTACCATCGCAGTCGCTTGGGAAAGCTACGCTGTTGAGTCTTTGAATGGGCTCATAGAGTTTCTCCAAAAGTTGCTGTGGGGATACCCTTGCAATGCTTCGTAGCAATTGAGGTCGACATCATGTTTTCGCTTGGCGCTGGTGGTCATTGCGCAACGGGCCAGACTCCGAGTTCGAGAGGGGGTGACTGCGGCTTGGGTCGGGAGCGTTGCAAGCAACAGCATCTTCAGTTCTTTCCCCTTGACAAATTTACGTTTGGCAATTGGAGGTTCATAGCGCTCCGACTCTCACACCTTTGATGCGTGTACAGGCCTCAGGCCAACGGACCGCATGGCTTCAGTCGACTTTAGGTTATGACCCTTATTTCGCATTTTGCTTTGAATTGTTGCTTCAGAAACTGACAATTGCCTTTATGGCCACGACCAAGGTGGCCATGCTTCTGCTGCGGTTGAGCGGGGTTCCAAATGAGAAGGGAATGAGTTGATCATTGATTGTTGGTCACGCTCGTTGACCATTGTCAGGCATATGCCGTGGTGCATCTGACCTTGGCGTGGCGGCAAGACAGGCAGCACAGAATCATTTCGGCTTGGTTATCCTGTGGAGGGTGCTGAAGCGCGTGCCGACTAGCGGAGCTATCATGCAAAGCGTAGCTCACTGATAGATGGGGTCTGTGGCCAAAGATTCCAAATTCGAGGCAAAGCTGAACCCTCAAAATCCGAAAGCTCAAGTGGTGCAGCGGAGAGGACATTTTTCAGGAGCGTTGCCTGCGTGCGCAGACAGGTCAGATCCCAGGGTTTAGTTTAGCTTGTCAAACGATAACGAGTAGAACAAAAACGAGAACATTTTTCAGGGTTTTTGTTGTCTGGCAGCGTGCGGTCCAGTGGCTGTGCTTTGCAGCGCTTTGCAGCGCTTTGCAACGCTTTGCAACGCTTTGCAACGTGTTGTAGGGGCTTTGGCCTGGATTCCCCAGTTTGCACAGAAAACTCTTTAAGACGATGCCATCGGAATGCCCCCGGATGTGGATGGCAGAGTTATAGTTAAAGGCTTTGTACATAGACATAGAGAGAGGGAGGGAGGGAGAGAGGGAGAGAGGGAGAGAGAGATTGTGCGCTCCCAAGGCTTGTCTGTTCAAAGGACTCCAACTCGTATTCTCTCGAAAACCACAGCGTTGGAATGTATGCAAACGCTGTAAAACGATAAGAAAAGACGATAGCAAATTTGAGGGACAAGCCAATTTCCATCGGATGTTTTTACAGCACCATATTGGCGTCTACATACTGCATTGCAGAGCGCTTATGCAGGCCGCCCGAACCTTCAGTGCAGACACAACGGAATCCCTTTAATCAGCATGTTATGCTGCAGCTCCTTCTTGAGACCTGGTTTATTGACTATGGCTAACTGCTGTTCAAGAATGTTCATCTCCCACTAGGGCCCTGGAACTCATGCTTTTTTCTTCACCGGCCAGAGGGTTTCACGGTGGAAACCCGAATGGCTTTGTTCCAAACTTTTCCCAACATAGGTACACAAGAGTACACGTCTGCTAGACTTTGCGTTACATGATGTTCTGCAACCTTGTGTGGCTCGTGTGCGCTCGAGAGATGTTGGTGTCAAGTGGGCGGCAGTTGGACGTGTACTACTGTGCATTGGACGACTTGCTCACCTTGCCCAGCTTCTGGAAGGTCCTCCGAGATGCACAGTCGTCATGAAGATTCATGAAGCAACCCTTGGTGCCTGGCAAATGCGGCAAGTTCCAAGTTCCAATCGAGTGGGGAGCTCGGCCAAGTTGCGACTTTCCTGCGCTGACTGCTGACCCCTTGTGAATCACCAACCCGGCACAAGGTTTCTGTGCTTGCTGCTCAAGTCGCCAAAGGGGCTGAGTGACTGCAGCAAGTGTTTAGAATTTCCGCTTGGCAGTTCTGATCTCAACGGGGGAAGTGCTCGAACCAGTTTTTCCTCCCCGAGCGCTTGGGGAAGATGTGCACTGCTGCTGTACAAAACTACCGTCCAGTGGCATTTGTGTCGTTTCAGCTTGCCGACCGCAGCTTGCAGCAAGTGCACTTCGAGGACGGGGGCAAAGACCGTGAATGATTTGGATTCAATGGCAGGACCTTTCATAGTTTCTAGTTGCCGTAGAGGCGGCAACGTACAACGCAAAAGCGGGCGCAAGGGGCAACATGAGCAACGATCACAATACAACGTGCATCAATGTGCAAAGCCCCAGCAAGGTCAACTCAAAAAGGCAGGACGCCTCAACCAGAATGTACATGAGAGCTGCCATGGAGGAGGCGGAGGAAGCGGAGGTGCATCCTTAGTTTAGTTAGATGGCTTTTCAAGAACGGGTCCCTTAGAGCGCATCATGTACCGCTAGATCCTGGACCAGAAACCACAGGATAGTTGCCTTAACATCGGTCTTTCAATGACCGAAGAGAGAAAGACAGGGCCCGGGCGTGCTGCCTTGCCTGTGAGAGAGAGAGGGCACGCCCGGGCACTTCCGCCTTTTGGGGCTTCGTAGGCTATTATAACTCTTTATATCATAACTGAATCATAGCGCAAAGATACAGGGAGCCCAAATAGTAGTTAGGTTTGAGTTGTTGGGCGCAAAGAAGGAAGACTGGACAGCCGCCGGGTGTGTAGACGGATTGCAGGCCGTTGGAAGAAGCGCAGCTAGATGGGGCCAAACAATTATGTCATAGGCCTGTGAGCAGAGCAGTTGCTCTTCTTTCTATTGTTGCATTTGATTGTGCTTGAAGATCTCCGGGGCTTGGGGGTTATAGGCCCGTGAAATGAAGTCTGTCTTCAGAGCAGAACTTAAACCACAACATCGACATCCCCTTCAAATCTCATCATTCATCACTCGATTCATCTAGATCCCGTCCATGTCCACTAATGTCAACAAAAAGTCCATTTGGCATGGTAGACCTCATGCAGTTGCACAGGGGATGTTGGTCGAGACTCAGTTTCTTGGCGGAGCAGGTGGAAGTTAATTGCCGGGAGCAAGCACCGAATTATTCAAGTGCAATCCAGGGTTCGCATCCGAAACAGCCGCTACTCTAATTAATGGCTGCAGGATGCCAGATTGGACAGTGGGCTTCCGAAGGTCCGAAGGCCCTCTGATCGTATGGGCCAGTTAGTGAATTGGGCGGGCGCGTGCGATGCAACCTCGTCCGGTGTGTTGCTTGCTGCAGATCTTGCGGCTTGCACACTTGTTAACGTCATCTCAGCCGCAAATTTCGCGGCAGAGACTGCGTTGCCTGGCGGCAATGGCAAAAAGGCCTGAAGATGCGATTCCAAGAATCCACAACCTCCTCGCCACCCAAATGAACTTGTATCTCAAAGAGTGCCCCTGAAAGGTTGTCAAAACTTTGCTTGCTTCCTGTGGTAGCTGGGCTCAAAATCTCGCATCGCTTGTCGATGCCCTTCCCACCAGACCTGGCCTTCAAGCCTATGGCCTGGGGCAAACGCAGAGACGCAGCCGGTCTCGATCAAATGCCCAAGCCCCAGTTTGAGTTGGCACACTGGTCCCCCAAGGTTACCCAAACAGTGCTTGCACTTGGAAATGCTTTGGTGGTCTTGCTACGAAATAGATCGCTGAAGCCTCCAAATCGATGACCCTCCGCTCACGCCTGGGTGTCGTGCACATATATGAAGACCGTTGTGGTGTTTCCGCGTGCGCGTGATGCTTTCGTTCAGGCATCACGTCCTTTTCATGGACTGTACTCATCAAGAGGTGTCCCAAACATCGCAACTATTGTGCGTTCAGAAGGGGCTCGATGGGCTTCCGGCGTGTGCCAAGTTACAGTAGGTCCTGTGCACTTCCGTGCTCGAACTCGTGCTCCCGTCCGCTGCGCATTGCCACACCTCCAACGAACGAGTGGGTATGGCGGCGGAGCTCATGAACACCTTGGCTACTTTGCCGGACATTTAGACCGCCCTCTTACTTCTTCGGCACCGTTGCTCATACAACAAGGTCGGCTTCTCTGCTTCACCATGCGCCTGACCCCGCAGCCTTGCAAGAGTTCGACTCGAACACGCTTGCCTGGAGCAGCTGGGAAGCCTTCAACGCAGCACGCCTGGAGGCCGGCCACCTTGCAGGTCGCCGCAGGCGGTTCTGCCTTTGCAGCGCAGCCCGGCATGCGCCGGCCCTGAGCCAAAGGTTGGATGCCAACTGTAGGGAGGAGCTCTCACAACCCCCGCCTGCGACTCTTGCAGCAACCAGGTGCAGGTTCTTGATGGTTTGTGGCTCTTGGCCTTTCAGCAGAAGCCCTTGGCCTGGACATCCGGTGCCTCCGGCTGCCCCGACATTTGGGCACAAAACCAAAACCTGAATTTTTCAAATGTTCGAGGTTTCAAAACCTTTCTCAAGATAACTTTCTCCAGATTCTCATGGTGGTTTTAAAAAAGTAGCCAGACGCGATTTTTTGTCGAGCTTTTGAGAAAGCTGGAAAATATCAAAAGCAGCTTCCACAGACATGGAATGGAACCCTGCGATGGGTCAGAGGTGGAGAAGCGAGGCCTGTTGCCGGCGCGCCCCTCTCAGACTAGGTCCTGTGAGGCGGGGGACGAGATTCTCCGCAGTGTTACGTGGCGGATAAGAAACTGGCAATGTCTGGGCCTTTGTTTATTGATGAAAGGGTTTTGGGTTTCAGGGTTTAGGGGTTTATGGATTTGGGGGTCTAACGGTTTAACTGCTCATGGGGTCTTGGTGAGCTGGCAAGTGCCCAGCAGTCCCACAGGCCAGGCAGCAAAAAAAGGCATTTAGGGGTTGGGGTCTTGGAGTCTTTGGAGTTAAAGGATTTAGGGATTTGAGGTTTAGGGGTTTGAGGGCTTCGGCGAGCCAGAGGTTCGGGGTTTGGCCGTTCAGGGGTTTGTGGTTTTGTTTTGTTAAGATTTCGGGTTTAGGCCCATGCCACGCACTTGGGTTAGCTTTCGTTGGACTTGACTTGCCCCTCAAGTTGTTTCTGGGCTGCTCAAGCACGAGACGCAGTCAGCAAGTTCATGTCTGCGTTTTGCTTCCACCAGCAAAGTTCTTCACCGTGCCATGCTTACTCTATGCAAGGCCGTGTGGCCCTGGCAATGGCGCGAATGCAGGCCACAAAGTGCACGAGATCCGAAACTGTCGTTTGCGGTGCACAGTGGAATATGCAGGGCGCAGCGCTCTTCGTGTTGCTGGTGTCTACAAGGCAGGCTTGGAGTCTGCAGGCGCGTCCCGGCGTCCCCCTTGGCGGACATGCTTGGTGGCCCGGTCATCAAGTAGGAAAGAAGCCTTGAAAGGTGAAAATCCAACAGCAGATTTTGTTGGCTGATTCAGGCTGATTCTAACATCGTGGGTATCATTAAAACTAAATTTGCATGGATGGCTTTGCCCGCTTCTTTATCAGCTATGCTCTCTTGGCATGAGAAGATGTGGACGTTGATCCTAGAATCTTGTCCAGGTCGAGTGAATTGTTCATAAACATTCCGCGGCGGAGCTGAGACTTTGCACACTGGATTCTTGAGGCCCTGTGGAAATTGACAAATTTGGACCAGATTTTTCGATCTGAGTACGAGTACCGTGTAGCCGACGACCCTCTAACGGCCGGGGCTCTTCTTGTCGATGCACTTGCGCCCTGGAAGAGTTGGTAGGGCACCTGCTTCGACAATGTTGCCCTGATGGTTTCCGCCTGAGCATCAGCGCAATTGGCTACATGTTTGGATTTGCTTCGGTAATGTGTGTCATGTACAAATGCTGGCGCTAAAGTTCATCTTACACATCGGGATTGCTGCCAAATCTGGGTTGAAACTTGAGATTGCGCTTCCGAATGTTCAAGTCTGTTCTTGAGGCCCATTGCTGCGATCAGCCGGAACGTGGGCAGCCGAGTTCCGCACCACCTGATTTGATTTGTTCGGGTGGGACACCATTCGGTTTTGGGTGGCGCCTCTGGTGGTTCCGAACGGAAACCGAGCACTTAGCATTCCAGAACTGCTCAGCAAGTATTTTGACAGTATGTTGACAATGTTGCCGCAAAGTAGGCCAAGATACTGGGGATAGGATTGCGCGGCCGCCCAGGGTCTGGAAGCAGTTCAAGCAGGGTCGTTGACTGGGTTCCGCGAGGCTGCTTTGCGCCAGATGGCATGCTGAAAGAAGGCACTTACGAAGAATGCTGCGGCACCGGCCTGAGCGTTCATGACTGAGCAGGCCAAACACTGAATAGACACTGCGGCCCATTTTAAGTGAGGACTCGCCTTCCAAGAATTCATGCTGGTGTTCTTGGGCAAGGCAGCTGAAATCGCAGTCTCTTCATTGAGGTTGATGACTCATGACTTGGTGCATTCCCGAAAGATCCCGCAAGTACTTTGTGCTGGGGACGAGGGGCGTTCACGCATGTAAGTAAGTGCGTGGGTTAACACAAACAACAAGCACCTTTTATTAAGGCCCTTTGGTTTCGAAATGATGAAACATTTCCGATATGGCTGCAATCGCTGGCCACCCAATGAGATCGGTATTTACCTGACATTATGCGCCCGCGACAAAGATCGAAACAGATTATGCCAACAGAACCATCTGCCCGAAACAAACAAGAGCACACACACACACACAAGCACAAAAAGCAAACAAACACACTTTGCACATCTCAGGTGGCTTCATCTTTGCCTCGGGAAACTTGTACACACATCCACAATGTGCTCTTCTTCTCTTCTGTGAGCTTTGGATTTGACACTGCCCCAAGACTTCTTGATGGCTTTCCGCTCCTTTTGTTGAGAGGAATGCTCATCTAGCCAAGCCATTTTTCAAGCTTTTTGGCAGTGTGACCCGAAGAGATGTGTCTCGAAAAGTCGAGATGTCGTTATCGTTGTAACGGCCGATCTTCAGCCTTTTGATTTGCGTTCCCAGTCGGATGGCCAGCATTGCCTTCAACCGGCCGCTGCACTGAAGGATGATCAGGTTGATTGAAGGTCAGCCAATTGCTGCTGAGCTTGCTGCAAATGATTCTGCAGCTCCTGAAGCTCTGTGACTTTCTGTGGGGATGAAGCAGCGAAATGAGCTACTGGGACTTATCTGGGCTTTGTCTCGATTCGGCAATGGTCAAAGTTGGTGCTGACTCCGGCGGAGGAGGAGGAGGAGGAGGAGGAGGAGGAGGAGGGAGGGCGATCGTTGCTTTTTCCAAGCTGCAACAGCCTTGTCAACATCAAGGTTGAGGGATCAACCGTTTTTTAAGTACCTTTCCGCATAGGATGGAGTCTCGGATGCTTCGGGTGAGAGTAGCTCCACCCACCAACCGTTGGCAAGGCCCTACCCAGGCTACACAAGTTCAGGGTAGTTCGGGCAGCTTAATTTCAAGAACGCCACTTCCTGCAAAAAATTGGCAAGAGCCCACGCCGATGATGGAACAAGTTTAGGGAGTTTCTTCCCAAGCATAGGAGTGTTGTCAGAAATATGATTCAAGAATACAATCCCAAAGCTCGACCTTTCCTCTTGCCTTGATATCCTTGATTCCCAGTACTGCCCAAGAAGAGCATGACTCTTCTTGGCGGGCGTGATGGCATGAGCAAACGTAGGATATCATCAACAGGCTCATGGTATGGTGTCCAAGATCATGAATGCTCCAGGTGGCAAGTTGGCCCCCGGTGCATGCACTGCGTGACCCATCAGGAGCAGGAAGGGGCGACGCGATTCGAGCTACGGAGTGCTGAGCTTGAAATAGCTTTCCTTTACCCCGATGCACTAGATTAAGGCCACCCTTCACAAACGCAAAAGTGGTGGCAGATCTGCTTGTGAGAAGTTCCGGCAATGTGTCGAAAGATTGGCACTGTGTCTCCATCAAGTGAAATTTCAATTGCTCACGAAACCTTTTTCGGTATGGGTGCTTTGATGCTTCAGCTTTCGTTGGGTAAGGTACCGCCTGGGTCCCCAATTCTGCATTATCTAGTGACGATGGCATGAGTCGGTGAAAAGCATCCGCGCCTGACACTCTACCTCTGCATGTGTCCCTGGTTGTGTCCTCCACTCTTTTCTTGGTCCATGACTGGACTTCGAGCAAGAAGAATGGAAACACGATTGTGTGAAGGTTCAAAAAATGAAGCAACTTGGACTGATCATGCAATTCGGCTGTGCCGGGAAGGTTCCACCCAGAACAGAAATGCACCTGACATCCCCGAAAAAGTTCCGGACAGCAGTTACGAGGGAATTGCCGAACACTGTTGTAAAGATTCACATATTAGTTTGTGTGTATGTCGGGTTGATCAGACCCCCTGGAGCTTTGTCAGCGACGGCCAAGTGATGAGCCCCGAAAGTTCCAACGATGTGCATGGCACATCACGGCACAGGCCATCAGAGATTTGGAGGATGTTGAGGAGCTGCGTGAGGCAAACTGGAGCAGACCGCTGCTCGCAGTGTTTTTTGAAAGCACTAAGGGGAAACACTGCGACATGTTTGCGCTGCATGCGCTGATTTGGTGGCTATTCAAGCTTGTCTTGCTGTGTCTCCTACATATCCTGTGCCCTTGCAACCCAACTACACTCGTGACGGTGTTGACACAGATTCAGACCGTCATGAAGACGTACTTGCTTTTCGCTAGGACCTTACTTCGAGTGATCGTCCTAAGTTTGGCTTGTGCGGAGGGAGTGCTTGAGAATCTTCAAAGATGACATAAGATGACTGTAGTAAAGATAGCAACCAGATGAGGTGAACAGCCTTGACACCCTTGCTTGGGAGCTGGCTGCCCAAGCGGAAGGCATGCAACCACCGAGTTGCTACAAAGGTTTCCAAGATTGACAACAATTGAACGTTCTTGAAGTGCATTGGCATTGCATTGGCTACGCATGTGCCACTTCAGTGACATTCCGTGGCAGCGGTTGTGTGTGCACTCGGATTTGTGGAAGGAGTTTGTGGTCTGGATCAGGAAGTGTCCTGTTTTCATCGATCTGTGACAGATCTGTTTGATTGGACACTTCTCGCCCCATTGCCAGACAAGTTGAATCTGCGCTGGGAATTGCAGGTAAGATGGCGATTGCTCACTACAACACCCTTACTGAGCCTGCCGCGAACGAAGGCTTGAGCCTTGAAGGCCGCATTGAGATGCTTGGGCGAGAGCGGGTTCCCTGTGCTGTCGAAGCGTTCGAACATGTTCGAACCCTTCATTCTCCGGGCCTTGAACTTTGCAACTGTTGAAATGCGGCAGCTGTGCAATGTTGTGCAATGTTGTTCGGGCAGGCTTCATGAAGAAGCGCCTGGCTGTCATGAAGGCCCTCCAACTGCTCGATCAAGGGTTCGAGGGGTTCAGGTATTGAGAGTCTGTGGGGGGAGTCCGTGGCATGCGGATCAAAAACAGTTATTTAGGATCAAAAAAAAAGTTTTTAGGATCAGAATTATTGGACTGTTTTTTTTTCTTATGCTGTACGCTTTTTTTCTTATTTCCTCTGTGCCCCAGAAGCTGTTCCAAGCTCTTATGCTCCACCTCTTTTTTCCTTGTGCTCCAGAATCGCTCTGTGGTCTGTGGTTATTCTCAACGTTTTTTTTAAATTATGCTGACCTGGCTTTTTCTTATGCTCCTCAGTCCTCCCGTTATTCTCCTCCCTCCTCCCCCACCACCATTCCCATTCTTTTTTTTCAAAAGTCCCACCAATCCCCCACCACTGCTCGCCATCCTACTATCCACCCACCATGCAACATCATCATGTTCCACATTTCCCACCAATACTGAGGCCAGTCCGACCATTCCCCACCATTCGTCATCTCTGCCATCACATTGCTCGACGTTCCTACATTTCCACAACTCCCACCACTACCCGTTACCCACCATTCCCTCCTTTCCTGCCACTATCAGCCATTCTCTACCCTCACAACAGCCCACAGCCAACCCAACCAAGCCATGCTTTGGACATGTCCCTTTCGCTTCACGAGCAAGACTTTGGAACCCAACAAAGCATTGGGTAAGGTGGCTGCAAAAGGAGGGATGCGTACACCCCTGCTCACCCACCACCCCACCCCTCCGCAATGCAACAAAACAAATCCAGAGCATTTTTGTCATGCCGGCATGCTTGCGCCAGCCATCAAGCCCAGCCAACCCCACCAAGCCGTGTTTTTGTATGAACATATCCCTCCCGCTTCGCAAACAAGATATTTGAACCTTGAAGCAAGCTTGCACGGCTTAAAGAAGTGGAAGGGTTGGGGGTTGCAAACACAATGCTCGCATGATGGGTTTCAAAAAGAGTCAAATTCCTTGAAGCAAGCTTGCAAACACAATGCCCGCATGATGGTATTCCAAAAAAATGCAATGCCTAGCAAGCTTGCACGGTTTAAAGAAGCGGAGGGGTTGGGGGTTGCAAACACAATGTTGGCATGATGGGTCTCAAAAAAAGTCAGATTCCTTGAAGCAAGCTTGCACGGCTAAAAAGCGCGGGGGTTGGAAGGGGCTCCTTCCTTGCTTTTTTCCTTCCTTCCTTCCTTCCTTCTGGCCTTCCTTGCTTCCTTGCTCCCTTGCTCCCTTGCTCCCTTGCTCCCTTGCTCCCTTGCTCCCTTGCTCCCTTGCTCCCTTGCTCCCTTGCTCCCTTGCTCCCTTGCTCCCTTGCTCCCTTGCTTGCTTGCTTCCTTGCTTCCTTCCTTCCTTCCTTCCTTCACTCATTCCTTCCCTCCCGCCTTCCTTGGTTCCGTCCTTCCTTCCTTCCTCACTGCCCCCTCCCTCCCTTCAACAGTATCATTATTTCTTGATCCTAATATTTTTTGATCCTGAATAAAATATTTTTGGGCCGATTTTTTCTTATTCTGACCCCGCCCTTTCTTCTGCGGCTTGCCTTCGCGATTTGTATTTTATGCTGCACCGTGCTTTTTGTTATGCCCTTACGGCCCCTGTTATGCTGAGGGTTTCTTTTCTTATGCTGAAGGTGTTTTGCGCCCAGTTTCTCATGTTATGCTTGGAATTCTGTGACCACCTGTATGGCTTAAGGAGCTGCCTGGGCATAAGGACATATAGCTGAACCTATACCCTAGGGTTTAAAGGTTTCGGGTGGGTTTGTCTTTGAGTTGTGTGTGTGGTTTCAGGGTAGGGTTGTCTTTGAGGACGTCCCCAAAGCAAGAGCCTTTGGTTTGGGTTTGGCTTTGTCATACAGTGGGGAGTTTGGGCGGGCGCATCCCCCCCCTCCCCCGCTTTGTCATTCTTTTTGAAAACCGTCATGCGGGCATTGTGTTTGCAGCTTGCTGCAAGGAATCTGACTCTTTTTGAGACACATCATGCGAGCATTGTGTTGGCAAATCCCAACCCACCCGCTTTTTTTCTGCCGTGCAAGCTTGCTTCAAGGCATATGGACTCTTTTTGAAACCCATCATGCGAGCATTGTGTTTGTGAATGGGGGGGCCAAAAACCATTAAGAATTCGAGCAAAATCAATACTGCCAAGAAGGAAAACGGAGCCAACATTAAGAAGAGCTCGGGCAAAATCAAGAAATTTCCTCACATTAAGAAAAATTATTTATTTCGAACAGTTCGCAAATAAGATGTTCCGCCAAAGACACATTGATTCAACGCTTTCTTAGTTTTTGCTTGCAATTGGGGTTGGGCACTCCAGAGAGACTCTGGGGTTGGGCACTCCAGGAGTCTCTGGGTTGGGCACTCTAGGTTTGGGGACTCCAAAGAGTCTCCAAACATAGACCGGGCGAGGAAAAGAGTTCCGGGCGAGGAGAAGAGTTGAGTTTAAAGTCTAACAACCCCACACCGAAGGCGGGGAAATACAGGATCCTGCTCAAATGTGAAGGGAGTATAGGTTTGTCCTATGGAAAACCAAGGAAAGGGAGCCAAGATTGAGAATGATTCGAGCAATTAAAGAGAAACCCTACGAACAGTAGTATGTTCGAGCAACATGAATAAGAAATCCTACAAAAGTAGAATGAATCGTATGAAAATATAGAGGGGCTGGAGGGTCTCGTAGGAAAAACCCAAGAAAACTTACCTCTCCTAGCCAAAAACCTACGGAAACGGAGGATTTTCTCTCAAATATAGAGGGAATAGAGGTTTTCTTAGGAAAAACGAAGGAAACGACCGTAAATTATTTCTTGATCCCAAAGAAGGTTTTATTTGACCCCCACAGAATATTTTTTGATCTTAAATAATGTTTTGATCTCATACCCAGCCCAATGGTAATTAATGCACGAGTCTGAGCCCAGTCCTGGAGGGTTCGCGTGCCTGACAGTGCCCAGTTCTTCCATTCAGGACTTGAACCACGCCGCGCATTTCTGTGAGAATTACTTCCAAGTATTGTGGTACCACCGTGCCCAGGCAGGAGCCGAGGATTGAAAATCTGACTGTTTTGGATATGGTGATTCGTTGAGACTTGTCAAGGAAGCAGCTTTTGAGTAACTCGTACTTTGGTTTCTCGGGTGCCGCGGCAGAGCATGTGACAGTAGGATCTAATTAGGAGGTGTTAGGAGGTGTAAGTCACTGTTCTTTGTTTGCATCAAGTGCGGAGACGTCCGCGTGCAATATGCATCGGCCAGCCGAGAAGTCAGCAGGTGTCGATGCCAGAGCTCTAGGCCCAAAGCCGTCCAAAAGCAATTGTATTCATGTGTACCTCTCCAGGCCCAGAGGCCACCTGAGCCCTCAAGACCGGGCTAGTTTATGAGCATGGAGAAAGTCGTGGTGTGCAGGCCATTGGCAGATCAGCCGGTGCCTCTGATGCCTCGTAGTTTTTAAACCCAGATGCCTCCAGATAGTCTCTAGATAATGGACAGGAGTTACGGCGAGAACAGAAGGACATGCTTGGCGCTGCATTCTGTAGCTGCAAGCCTTGTGATGCCACACTGAGCTGTGACCGTCCAGCACCGGTAGTTCAATGACCCTGCACCCAGCATCTGCGGAATGTTCGACTGGACTCAAAATGACGCTTAGGCTGTCGAGACGGACATCAATAGCGTCCGTCCACAGTTTGAAAATGTGAGCTTCCCTTAGTGTGGGTCGAAGACACGTCATAGGTCAATATTCCATCCCTTTTCTACGACATCACGGCTGCTTGTGGATGTCGCGTCTTCGTATTGAGCGTGCAGTTTGCACGTCGGAGACTTGCCACATGTCCTGCCGAGGATGCAGCTCTACAAGGTTATCCAGGATGCCTCTCAGAGGCGCAGGGAGGGTCTCATATCATCATGTCCGGAGTTCATCAGACTAGCATGACTTGTGTGAGACTGGGAAAGGCTCTTGTACGACAAGGTTGCTGACAGCTCGGTCCTCCCTGAGGCAGAGGGCCGCAGCCCCGCAAGTCAAATGCAGTTTTACAAAGACTACAAAAGGGACATAACAGGAAGATGACAGGAAACAGGGTGCAGAGATGTGCAGAACCAGGGCCCCATGGAAAATTGGAGCACGAATCAAGGTTGAAGGGTCGAAACTTTGGAAGCCCAGGAGTTTGTTTGTGAGAATGTCCACCAAGCGTTCGTGGGCCGGTGGCAAGATATCTCTTTGGACCGAGCCCCCTGGAGTTTTAGGTTCTCAAGCACACACACGAGGTTGGAGGCCGACCCTAAACAACATTTTGCGACCGAGGGGCTCGCACTCCCCCCCCCCCCCCCTCCCAGGTGTATTTTGGCACGGTCAGGCAACCCCCTTTCAAACTTGGTGTTTCAGGACACGAAGTGTATCCGCAGAGCAAGAATACCCTTCGAACGCTACGTTTCGGCGTTGATGTGGAACTCTTGTTTTTGTTGGTGCAGCGCTCGTAATCCTTATGGCCCTATGGCGTGATTGAGTTCTTGAGTGCAGCTAGATCAGTGAAGCCCTGTGACTCCTCCTAACTTTTTCCTGGGCTCGCGATATTGTTGAAAGACGGTTAACATTTTTTAAGTTTGCGAAAACCTTTTCAAGCACATCGATCAAAGGCCTTACTCTACATAGAGCCTTCGCTTCTTTCCAAACCCTGGATTCTCGTGTCTTGTCGCATCGCACGCTTTGAAGGCGACACACCTCCCACATCCTCCCATACCCAAACGCTTGGATAAGTTTTTTCCGTAGAAGAAGCCCAGCAGGTTTGGCCAGCTATCGACATTTCGCCCGAGGCAGGCGACTTTATAGTTTGCAAGGGGTTATCAGTTTTCTCCACTGTCAGGTGGTTTGCTTGTTGAAGAGGGTGTTCTGCAGTCTGTAGGCAAACGAGAATCGGCTTCTGTGAAAGTCTTTGTTGTGTGGCAAATGTGGCTCCCACTCGCACACATGGCTGTGACAGATTGTCCTGGTTGCCGTGGCCTCAGCCTGTGAAGACCTTGCACCAAGCCTATACTTCAAGCCTGAACTGTCTTGAATTGATTTTCGTTGCCAAATGCCCAGAGGTGAATGTTGTCGGCAAGTGGGCTTCTGTTGGTGCCGATCGCTGAGCCAAAAATGCTGTGTGTGAGAGGAGAGTCATGGAGAGTCTCTAAGAGTTCATATGCCTCAAGTGAGCTGAGGTTGTCACGTTTTGGAGTATATTGAAGCATCGTACAACGTTGCTGCCTTAGGACTCGTTGATGGGGAATGATGGGGACAGTTGCTGTGTGAGAGATTGTGGGAGTGTAGAAAACAGTTTGGAGCTGGGGTGTAAAAAGCGCGTCCCGAAGTTGGAAATCTGATGTTTGGTTTTTTGCGTCACCAGCCACTTTGGCTTGCTCAAGCTGCGGGAATGGGAACACAGACAAAAGCACCAACCCAAACATCGACAAAACTTGTCAATGCGCCAAAAAAACATGATGACTGCGCCGCGGATTTGGGTTGCTGGACGTTTGAAATGGCAGCGCCTTGCCTGACAGGTCCTGCACTATGCCCCATCCGTGCAAACTTGATTCCAAGAACATTGAATGAATCCTTTCCAGTACCATCCTCTGAACATTGTGTTTGCGAGGGGCGGGGGGGGGGGGGGGGGGACCCCCCTCCCTCAAGCCACCCTGTCTTTTAAGCGTGCAAACTTGCCTCAAAGAACGTCATGCCTCATTTGACAATCCTAGCAAACTCATTTGGAGTCGTTTCAAACTCATCATGAGAGCCTTCCGCGGCTCAGGCCCCAAAAGCCGGGCCGGCAGTGTGGATCCCCTCACTGCGGAGGCTCAATGGCACCCTCAACCACTTGAATTTCGAATGCGTAGTGGCAATAAGTAAAGATCTCTTATTAGCAAATACAGAGGCAACACAACACTGGTTGTCCTGTGCAAACCATGGAGGCCTCCTCCCCCAAGAAGCGTGTTGTTAGTAGGCATTACTTAGGGACAGTGCGCGAGTCGAGCCGGAGGACTTTACCTTAGGGGCGTTGTGAGGCCATGTCCGCTTGGCAAGCAGCAACGCGGGCCCCCTGGGAGGGGGAGCTCCGGCACGCCTTGGTGCGACCTCTGCCCTTTGCCAGACACTGAACTGGAGCCACTCGACTCGAAACCCAGCTGAGCTCGGATGGTGAACATTGTCCCGACCCTCTCCATGTCGCGAACAGGTGAACAGGTGAGCGTTGTCTAGTGATTGTCCAGCGCTGAGGGCGGAGCCGCGGTACTGTCCGGTGGCCCTAAAGGCCAAAAAGGCCAGCAGGCCAAGGCGCGACCATGTCAAGTTTAGTTCGCCCGAGTCGAAAACTTTGTATTGACTAAGCCCTTCGTCGGGGTGATCAGCCCTCCGGGTTAGCCAGAGCCGACCAACGCGGAGTGCGCCATCTCTTTGGACGCACAGTGTCGCTTCGTTTGCTTCCTTTGCATCGCGAGACCCACCGATCGTGGGCAGTCTGCCAGAAGGAGTTAATGGTCATGCGGCCGTACAGCAGATCAACAGAGCCAAACAAAAAGCAGCATCACAATTGCAGTGCTTCGTAAACGTCCGTTTCTGCATTCGAGTTGTGTCTCCATGTCTCGAAACAGGAACGTAAAGTAGACGAGGAAATGAAAAGCACCTTTCAGGGGCCGATGTCCCAACCTTGAATTCTAGAAAGGATATGGCCTTGCTTGTTCTCTGCTGGCTGGCCTGAGTGCCAGTGATGCCCGAGCAGAGATGCAGAGCCTGCCAAGGCCATTGCGAGTCTTTGTGCTGGGAGATCAAGAGGGGCAGGGCGCACAGCTTCGGTTGTCCGCACCGTCCCCTGTTTGGCACAGAATTCACACAACACACACAACATATCATGATCTTGAGGATCCGAGACTGGAGCGGCACCCAGTCCATCCCAGTCCAAGCATTCAAGATTGGAACCGTGTGCTGAAGGGCCATGGATTCTGGGATATTCTGGGTTTACCCAGAAGTGACCTGCCCCTCTTGATCTCTGAGGCGACAGGTGGTGAAAGACATGAGACTGGCAGTCCCACAGTTCATGCCACTTGGACCGCACTCTTGATGTGACGTGAGCAAACAGGCAACAGCATAGCATTGGTGCAACCAAGGCACCGAGTACGTTTCCACTACATCGACATATTTCTTCATCCGCCAGCAGCTCTGAAGTCGGGACCAATACTGTGCAGCAGAGTTTAGAACTTGCTAGGCGCATGATCAACTACTTCAGCCGCCTTCCGCCAGAATGTGCTGTTTGCTCAGCCTTTTCTTGCGGACGGAGATGCCAGAGTGGATGCACATCCAGGGAAGCTGCATTGATCTGCTGGAGTAGTATCGTGGTTTTTCCCCAAACAGTGCTTGCACAATGGGGTTCGACGCTCCCGCTGTGGTTTCGCGCGAATTCCGTTGCGTTTCGATGCTCCCGCTGTGGCTTCGCGCGAATTCTGTTGCATTTCGATGCTCCCCCTGTGGTTTCGCGCGAATTCCGGCCTCTCGTGGCCTCTTCAGGCCTCTTCTGGGGGGGCCACTTAGGTTGCCGACTGCAACGGCGCGCGCGGTGGGACGGGGCCTTGGTTTCGACGCTCCCGCTGTGGTTTCGCGCGAATTCCGTTGCGTTTCGATGCTGCCGCTGTGGTTTCGCGCAAATTCCGTTGCATTTCGATGCTCCCGCTGTGGTTTCGCGCGAATTCAGGCCACGACAGCCTCTTCTGGGCGGGCCACTTAGGTTGCCGACCACAACGGCGCGCGCGGTGGGACGGGGCCTTGGTTTCGATGCTCCCGCTGTGGTTTCGCGCGAATTCCGTTGCGTTTCGGTGGTTTCGCGCGAATTCCGGCCTGTCGTGGCCTCTTCAGGCCTCTTCTGGGGGGGCCACTTAGGTTGCCGACCGCAACGGCGCGCGCGGTGAGACGGGGCCTTGGTTTCGACGCTCCCGCTGTGGTTTCGCGCGAATTCCGTTGCGTTTCGATGCTGCCGCTGTGATTTCGCGCGAATTCCGTTGTATTTCGACGCTCCCACTGTGGTTTCGCGCGAATTCCGGCCTCTTCTGGGGGGGCCACTTAGGTTGCCGACCGCCGCGGCGCACGCGGTGGGGCGGGGCCTTCGTTTCCACGCTCCCGCTGTGGTTTCGCACGAATTTCGTTGCGTTGTGGTTTCGCGTGAATTCCGGCCTCTTCTGGCTTGCTCGAGCCTCTTCTGGCTTCTTCTGGGGGGTCCACTTAGGTTGCGGGCCGCAACGGCGCACGCGGTGGGGGGGGCCTTCGTTTCGAGGCTCCCGCTGTGGTTTCGCGCGAATTCCGTTCCGGCCTCTTGTGGCCTCTTCAGGCCCCATGGCAGTGGTTGGCCACGGGCCTTTTTGACCCCACGTTCCACACGCGTGCAAAGCCGAATCCCCCAGTGGTTGGCGTCTTTTTGACCCCCAAGGGAATTCGGCCCCCCACGAACTTTTGTATCTTTTGTCTCCGGGAGTGTCGGTGCTCTTCTGGCCTTCTTTGGCCTTTTCTGGCCCTCCTCACTGTTTGGGGTCTACGCCGGCATAATTTTTTTGGAAATGGTAATCCATGCGAGTGCTGTTCCGCGCATTTTCTTGAGGCGTCGACGAACATGAGCAAAGCCTTGTTCGCCCGCTTGATCTGCATTCGCCCCAGAAGAGACGCTCACATTAAGGATATGCACGACATGACAGCCCAACACAGTCCGCAAGCTTGGGCTCAGGCCACAGCTCACAGCCCAAATGAGAAGTTGGCGTAAATATGCAGTGGTGATCAGTGGTGCAGATTGTCCTCGCCCGCTCTCCTGCAGCAATCTAATGCTCCCAGTTCCGAATGAGTGGTTGTAGCGGCAGTAGGTGAAAGGGGAGGTCACTTGCTAGGATTCACGGCGCCCCGAAGCGCAGCCTCTCTTGCCGAAGGCTCGTTCCACGTTGCCGGTGCATGGCACACGCGGCAAATGTAAAAGCTGCTTGCTCAAGGCAAGGTCCGGCCAGAATGTCCTTCGACCGAAGCCGCAGTCCAGTCAGGCACTTATGCGAGTGCAGGCGAGGTCACAGCTCACACATGGGCGTTCTGTACCCGGACATGAGTCTAAGACATCAGGCTACGCTAGCGCAAATCTACGCCTCCTATAGCAATTGGACATCTCACAAATAGCAAGCTGATCCCTTCATTCTTGCCGCTGTAGCCTGCTGGCACTGCAGGCGCCTGTGTAGCGAACGACAGGCGGTTGAAAATCCTTCGTCTCAGCTGTCCATTCTCCCTCCCCTCCCCTCCTTGTTTGTCTCTTCCCTGGGCCTTTGTCTCTCCCACCCCCCTCTTTATTTCATTCTCTCTGTCTCACGCTCTCCCTGCCTTGTTCTGACCAAGCCCCCCACAGCAAATCTTGAATTGAAGGTCGCCTCCCGGCAGGCAGCTGGAGCTGCCAACGTCCCTGCCCAGAAGATGCTTTCATTCACAAGGGTGGTTTGGGCCAAATGCCAGCATCCAAGCCAAGGTGAAGAAGAAGCGAAAAGAGCTCTTCGCCAAGGACCCGGCAGTTGCCATCAAGAATCTTGGGTCACAGATCTGACAGATCTTCCCATTGTTCGAGAACAGGAGCTCGGGTACCAGGATGAAAGCAATCCGCAGGGAGCTCATGACAACGAGAACATTGGAAGTTATGAACCAAGTTATGGGTTCGAGGGAGCAGGATTTGGAGGGTTCTTGCTTTTGGCCGGTAGGCAGAGGCTACCCAAGAGGAGCAGGAGGGCTTCAGTCTTCAGTGAGTGCATGAGTGTCATGTGGGCCATCCCCCAAGACGGGGCAGGGCGGGTTTTGAGCCGCGCGGCTGCACGAGGCGATCAGGGGAGGATATGAGTTGGCTCGAAAACTTCGGAGTGTTTATCCACACAAGTGAGTTTGATAGGCTCGCCCCCCCCCCCCCCATCCCCCCAAAGCCAGTCGTGGTGCACGAGGGTGCGCATCTCTGATCGTGATCGTTGTCAACTTGCATGAGCTCGCCGTGCAGTCCGGGTACCGCAAGAGGCAAGGGGTCCTGAGGCCTGAGTGCAGTACGCTTAAAAATTCAAGGATGCGGCGAGCATCAGAAACAAGGACCTGACCGAGCGAATGAGATACTGTATGCAAGGTCGTTAGTTTTCCGTCTTATTGGCCTTTGTGCTTATCCTAGACACGCGTGCCAACAGGATCGAGCGCATTTTCTCATCCCTTCGGGCCCCCCTAAAAATCTTAAGAACTTCTCAGGCCTGACACCCGGGCAGTAGATTGTAGATAGAGTAATGTGCCCACCATTTTAACCCCAGTTAAACGGTCTCGATGCTTTGCATGCCGATCTGCAGCCCGAGAATGCAACAAGACCTCTTCTCCACACACAGTTGCGACATGCTTTCTTGAAGCTCTTCCACATTGCAGCACGCGAGGTTCGGCGACAACACGCTGACGGAGAAATTCACCTGGAAAAAGAAAAATGAATACCTGCAGGCAGCTGGCCGGGGCCCCGGAAGAGCAAAGTCCCCCTCGTCGTTGTCGGTAGGAGTTTCATCGTGGCAGAACACAAGGATGCATAAGGTATCATACTGTAAGGTACCGGCGAACAAGAACGAGTGAATAAGTTTCATAAAATCTGATGCTTTGTGTGCATCGGTTGATTAGAATGGATCTTGGCCAACAAAGCCTAATACCGTTTTTCCCTCAGGTCCCGCCACCAGCACAAGAAGTAGTCAACATTTCCACTAGCACAAGCACTGGCGGCAGCAGAGACTAGGGCAGCGAGGAGAACGAAAGTTAATACATGTTAGAAGCAGCAGCCCAGCACGAGGTCTTCTAGAGTATCATCATGTTTCCAGAGCTACGGCGGAATTTTTGAGGCGGATTCTGGAGCCACAGGGGCAGTATCCGGGGTCTTAGACACCACGAGTCCAGACGCCAGGGCGAGCCTTTTCGTAACATCTTGTAACATTGCAGGATTTTTGCTGGTTGGCCTCGGAACGGGAGTGCTCATTCCCGTCAGGTTTGTACAGACCTTCCACGAAAGAACAGCAGATGCAGAAGATGCAAGCGAAGATTCGAGAGATTCAGCAGGCGGCATTCCTTGAGACTTGATTGGCGATTCTTTGCGGCTTCCATGCCGCTGCGCTGGAACTGCGAGGTGAAGAAGCGCCGTGATGAGCGTGAAGTTGAAAGGCAGCTGTTGGAGCAACAGCGGCTGGAGCACGACAAGGCGCTGGCACCCAAGGGACCAAGTGATGCTACCTGTAGCCTCAGAGATCCTCAGAGTTCCAAAGCTTCTCCAGCAGTGTCTGGAAGTGCTGCTGGTGTATCTGGTTCAGGAACTTCACGACGAAGAGTATGGTGAGTGGCTGACCAAAGAAGAAAAGTTCCACTTAGACAACGCCAAGGCCCAACGCCAACTCTGTCTCGGAACGGTTTTGGTGCAAGCAGTGCTTAGATTTTACATGGTTTTGCTAGGCGCGAACTAATCTTCGAATAGAGCAAGGACGAGAACGGCAAGGGGCTCATTACGTCCGCACTTCCGTCGTGTCCAAGCTTGCTTGTTAGAGCCTGGCGGCAGTTTCCAAAAATTGGGCTTGGGTCGAAACAAATGCCAAGAATCTTCAAGCTTGAAGCTTTTCATTCGTAAAGAGATTTATGACCGATCAAAGGCGGTCCACCCCCGCAGGTCTCAGCAAGACTGAAAAGTGGGGAGGAACGGAGGGACGGAGGGACGGCATCCCTACGACTCCCCTGAAAACAGTCCGCCTCCCACTTCGGTGGCTGACGCTCTTCCCCGTGTCTTCTCAGCCCTTCTCAAGTCTCCGCGGGCATCCTCGGGCTGCGGCTCAGGCCATTGGACCTGGTGGCGAAAGCTCTATCCATTGCCGAAGATGAGAAATTCGAGGCCTTGGTTATCCCTGTCTCGCGCTTCCTCGGGCCACAAGCCCGCTGAACCACAGAAGCCAGGACATGACCATCTTAGACAAACCTCCGCACCAGCTCTTTATCAACATGAGCGTGGATGAGGCAGGCTGTCGGACTTGTGGAGCACCCACTTCATTCTTCATTGACTGTGCTCCCGATAAAATACTGTAAGCAGCATGTTTGGCCCGCTGATGCAGTACATGCAAGAGATTGGAACAGTTCAAAACTCGGCTATCCCAACCAGGTGGAGGAGATTCTCGATGAGATCGCCACCTTCGTGCGCATCGATTCGCAGCGCAAGGAATTCTGGCAGGCCATACCCAGTCCTGCAGATCTCCTCATGGGGCTTTCCGCCTTCACGTCCTGCATAGTAGCAACAGTGGCCAGTGCGAAGACCAGGCCATGCGCTATGTCGCGACCGATGCCTACGAAAGCAAACGACGGGAGAAGGCTGCCTCCACATGGCAATGAAGCAGATCGGCAGCCAAAAAGCGCTACTTGCCAGATCTTGCCAGGCTGGCCGATCGAAGGCAGGTTCTGCCATCTCCGGCCTTGGTCCGGGAGTTGCTGAAGGCGGCCAAGGAAGTTGCAGATTGCAGTAGTCGGATGGAGCCAGCGGGAAGCGATCATATCTGCTTGTGCCGGATGTCTCTGTTGGGCAAGTAAAATTGATGTCATACATGCATAGATGGCATAGCTTGACAAGACATGGGGCTGATGGCAGCCTGGGCTCAGGTGTTGTCAACGAGATCCATGAACTGCTTTGTGCCAAATCCAAGCGCGAGCTGGGTGATATGCTCGTGCCGACCCCAGTGGCACGAAGGTTTGATCATGAGTCATGAGAATCATGCGCAAACTTACCCCCTCTTAGGGCCGAGCTCTTGGTCCTGCTTCCCCGCACGCTCGAGCAAAGACTCAGCCCAAGTTGATACAATCAGTTATGTTCAGGTGGAGATCAATGACAGTTTGAAGGCCATGCGGCTTGCGTGATCGAAGCCTTGATGTTCGGCCGACCAACCGAGAGATTCGGTGTGATTACTCTGAACACGAGCTTGTAATTTCTTGTCGTTGATCGGCTTCGGGGCTTGCAAGTGTGGTTTCGCGGACGTAGCAGACTCCCGTAGCATCCTGCAGCCAGTCCTCGCCGGCTGGCCTGGACACCCAGTTCTTCGAGGCTGTGGCGGCCAAGATTCCGTTCCGCCCTCAAGTGCCACGTGCCACAAGAGTCTCCAGCTAGCTGGCAGCAAGAGAGCTTGGCTTTCATGGAGGCTGTATGTCGCGCGGGCTGAAGTCGAGCATTGGCATGAAAGGCCGGCCAGACATATGCGCTTGAGGGGGCTTGTCGAAGTGGTCGATGTGCTTGAGATGTTTCTCTTGAATATTCGCGTATTTGGGCCGGTGTCCTTGCGGAAGACATGCCTGCGCATGCGCGATGCTGGGCAGAGCTGCGCAGTCCAGACATTTCCAGACGTTCACGTGATGCCTGTGATGCCCCGTGCCTTTTGGGCTCGAACTGCCTCATCTGAATGTCGCTTCAGGAACCTGTGTTCAGCGTGTGTGGGAGGACGACCGCTGCTGCGTTTCGTCTCGTAGGTCACAGCCATTTAAAGACTTCATGATGTTCATGATGAAACTTACTTTTAAACACGACAAAGTATGTAGTGAATGTAGTGGCAAGGGGTGGCATTGCAAGTACGACGAAGCACTGCTGGAGCAAGCCGAAGCATATGGCCATGCTGCCAGGAGCCAGGGCCACTCCGTGCCGTGAGCTCCCCGAGTCTGACACATCACAGTTTTCAGTCAGAAGCTGGACACATCTGGACACAGGGGGCGTGCCAGGCTCGACTCGCGCCATGTCCAACGAGTCCAACCCGTACATGTTCATCGCCACAGAGCCTCTGGGCCCCATGGGCCCCATGTGGTTCCAGACAGGCTGTGAAGGCAAGCAGCAACAGCAGCAACAGCAGCAGCTACAGAACATACAGAACGATGCCTGGCATTCCTGGCTGGCCTCGAATTACGTGTGGATTCCTAGCTACATTGCATACGGCCTCGTTGATATGGTTCCGTGGCATGATGCAGTGGCCCCGATCGCCGTCGCTGATAGTAAAGGTGGCCATTTGGCATTGGAGAAGCCGTGCCAAAAAGGAAAGGAGTCCGCTTTGAAGCGTAGCCACGAGGGAAAAAGCTCGTTGGCACCTGATGAGCGGCTTGGCTGAGCGAGCTCACAGTGTGCTTTTGTGCAAGTTGCGCGAAGTTGGAGTGAAGATGGCACTTTCATCACTTTCCGTTTTCTTGGATTCTTGGTACCAAGGCAAGAGTTTCACCAAGACATGCTGCGGAAACTCGCGCTGCATCTGGCCGCACAGCCTGACACCGAAACGGAAGCTCATCCGACGATCCTTCACGAACTGGAGGAGCCGCAGGAAGGGCTGCGAGCCGTGTCGGTTTCCTCGCTTGCTTACGCTCTGAATCAGGAGCCAGAGAATGTGGAGAGACAGGAGGAGCACTCCCCAGAATGCATGAGCCACTTCTGCGCCTTTGCTTCAGAGACCGGGGAATCGACTGCTCCAAAAGACCTGTCCTGACACATGCGCCTGCTCTCCTCGCTGAAGCTTAAGGTGAGTGTGCCAACTTCTTCAAACAGGTTGAGAAGCAAGACGAGGCGTCATGTAGCTTCTTGCGCCGAGTCATTGTCGTGATGCATTGCGTTTGCATTTGCGCAAACTTGCGCCCGGACCACGCAAACATGATGCACATGAGGATGTTGTCAAGCCACTCAAGCCGAGCAGTGTTCTTTCATGAGAGTTTTGCGGTTACGCCAGTGTTCGGTAATCTCTTTTTAAAAGATTCCGTGATATAGCCCGCGATACAGCCGCGATTAGCGATCACGCGATACGTGATCGGCACGGTAATCAAGGCTGTATCACGGGCTATGTAACTTAGTTGTGGTTGCCGGCATGCGGGGTTACCGGATGTTACCGGGCCAGTCTCTTTGACTGTTCTCGGAAGGCCTCGGACGGCCCCGACACGCCGCGCAGCTTCTGCGCGACGCCAGAAGAGCACGGCATGCCTGTCTGGACAGGGAAGCATCAGCCTCCCCAGCCGCCTCCACACATGGCGCCTTGGTGGCACTGTGCGCAGGCGACTTTGGAAATGTACGTGTTCGCAAGAAAGTTTTGTGAGCTTGAGGTTTGATTGAGGCTGTCTGGTTGAGGGTAGACTCCAGCCCATGATGAGCAGAGCCCATGCCCCAATAACGCCACATTTAATAGCAGGTGCCCTGAACAAACTGGTGAAACTGAATGAGCTCGGAAACCTTCTTGAGTTTGCTGATGCTAGCTGGGTTGGAGGAGTACATGGAAGACCTGAGCGAGAGCTCGTCGCACTGTGTTTGTGTGCCCTCTTACATCGTGCACGGCTTGCTGGAAACCGTTGCCTGGGGCGAGGGTAAAGGCCGCGATTCGCGTCGCTTGGGGGCTCACGATCAGGAGTTCCACCAGCAGATGTTGAGAAAACTTGCCCTGCACCTGGCAGCACAGCCGGGAACGGTTGGCACAGATCTTCCAACTGGTCCCCATCCTCAGACGTATGCAGCTCAGAGCCCGTCCTATGACAAAAGGCCAGACAAGAGAGCCCAGCAGCATCAGCAAGGGAAGGGCCTCTTTCAGCATGATAGCCGGCCGCAGCAGGAGGAATTTCACCGACAGATGCTGCAGAAGCTAGCGCTGCATCTGGCGGCACAGCCAGACACGCCCACCGCCAGCCCACATGCCAGTCAAAGCATGGCACCCACAACGAGCCCCGCCATGAACAGTGCCACGGGATCAAATGTGCCGGAAAGGAAGGCATCAAGCTCGTGTTCCCATGGCCAGAGCCACCACAGCCATCCAACTCTCCAGCCCGAGTGCCACCAGGAGCTTCTTCGGAAGCTTGCGCTGCACTTGGCGGCCCAGGATCATCCGTTGGACAAACCGGACAAGCCGGTGCAGCTTGAGATTCAGGGAGCTCCTACGGCCATCGGCGAGGACAGCTCCAGCTGAGAACTAGACATGGTGACAGGCTTAAGGTGGACTTGCTGTAGCAGTGGAGGCTATGAACAGCTGTAACCAGCTGTACCACCGTACCGGACAGGACAAGGCCAGTTGCGACAGGCTGCTGGCTGAACTTGAGCAGACTGGGAACGACAGGCCTGCCTTTCATTGATTGAGGTGCTTCGTTTCCACCTGGCTTGAGGCTTCCAAACCATCCCATGTTGCAGTGTGGGCGTTTTGATCTTCAGGCAGGGTCATGGACAGTTCGGGCTGGTAAAAAAGGAGGATCAGTTCGGGGTCCCGGCTGTTCTCTGTGGATGTAGACTCCTTGGGTTGCGCGCCGACCGGCTTGATGGCCAGAGGGGTGCTTTGGGCTGGAAGTCGAGCCGAGAGAGAGGTTTTTTATGAGGGAATCAAATCTCATTTTGGGACGACGATGGGGGGGAGGGGGAACCTGGGGGACGTGAGGCGTGGGGAAAACACGGGGGGTCTTTATGTGACGATCGTTGTGGTGGTCCCTGGAATGAGAATGGTCAAGCTCCAAAGGAGGTGCGCTGAGATGTCCAGAGATTGTGTTTTCGAATCTCACATGTCCGGTCCAAGGTTTTCATGTCAACCACAACATGCAGGGCTTCGCTTCTTTCTCAAGCATAGGAAGAGATGAAGATTCCGCAAGCAAACGTAGCAACATGAAGCAACGCCCAAACCAAGCGTCTCTTTACTAGCTGTGCAGGTGGTGTTGTAGTTAATTCGACCAGGACAAAGCACCTCAACTGGGTGCTTTCAGTTGTGCGACCCTTCTCCTTGACGCAGTTTGGGTCTCGTGTCGTGCTGCTGAGCTGCAGAAGTTCGACATGAGCAGCCTTCTGTTGTGTGGATGTGCAGGCTGTTCTATGCTTCTATGCTGTGGCGTATGTTTTCTGTTTTGCGTAAGTTTAATCAAGCTTCAGACAATGGATGGGCCCCAAGGCAAAAGGCAATTGCGACGGCATCTGTCCAAGAAAGGGAGAAGTTCGCCCAGGTGAGGGATGGCGTGCACAAAGCAGGGCTCTGCTTGCTTGAGCGTTTCTTCTTCAGGTTTAGATTTGCGATTGCAGGAAGCACTAAAGCACGAAAATTCCGCTGTTCTTTTGGGAAATAGTCGGAATTGCAGCAATCCCCCTCCCGAACCTACTACAAAAGCATTTTCTGACCCGACCAAACTCAAGACGCCTAACCCCAAGAAACACTTCATGTTATGCCTGTTACGTACGATCTTCCAGCACAAATGAAAAATAAAATATGGCATGCTGCCCCAAATCCTAACCCTGCAATATGCGGTTGGGGGGGGTCTTAGTTCTCCCAGGTTTGTCTTGCTCAGTGCGGGTCATAAGGAAATGTCCCTCGCATGATTGGTTTCACAGAGTGCAGTCATACCGATGTGGTTGTCGAGGCTCATATCCTCCTAGCTGTTTGTGCAATATTTCCTGGCGCCTGACTGATCACTCGGTCTGAATTTGACATGCTATATAGTAGAACAGCTTGACGAACGGACCCATGGACCTTGCCTGCCTTGTGCGAGAGTGAGCGACTAACCCTGCAATCAAAGCTGTTTGACGGGTTCCATCGGACCAGAAGCTTTGTCGAATCAGCATGGAAGCAGGAAAAAGCCAGGAACGTGCACCCTGCCCAACCTTGCAAGCTTAAATGCTTGCGCTTGGGTTTTTGGAACAGGGTGGGGATGCTGGAAGTAGTAGTTTTGTTGTGGAGGGGGCGCAGGAGTGAGTGATTTAGCAAGAGAAAAGTAAAAGCTGGAAAGAAAGACAGAACAAGAGACCGGACGCGCGAAGTACAGGAGAAGGACTCTGCATTGTGAGGGGGGCCCGCCCGAGATTGTATCTCCGGGGCCCCTGAACCACAAACCCAAAGCCCCCAGCCCCAAACGCTGAAACGCTAAAACGCCAAACCCATCAAACACGCAAACCCTAGCTCCCTGCACAACCCGAAAGCCAAAGTTAGACCCCAGTGATGTGGTTACGCAGGTGGTAAGAAGAAACTTAGACTGCAGTGGAATGGCATTCCTTCTGTTAGAGTTAGGCTTCCACACAACCCCGTTTTCCCGTTTTGCTCTGGGACCTACACACACATTTTGTCAAGCATAGCAGACAATTGGCTTCAAGAAGCCTTAAAGAAGGAGAGCTTCCTATTGAACTATGGAAAATTAAGCCGAGAGGAACCAGACTCAGACTAGCCTCTAAGTAAAGTCAAAAGAAATTCAGGCATGCCCATTCCGCTTTAGAGGAA
>CAJNDS010002507.1:302500-362500 GCA_905221605.1 Symbiodinium natans
GCAATGTGGGGTTGTGCACTCTAGGGATGCAACAAACAGCAACAAACAGCAAACAGCAGCAACAAACAGCAAACAACAGCAACAGCAGCAGCAACAGAAGCAGCAACAGCAGCAGCAACAGCAGCAGCAACAGCAGCGGCAACAGCAGCAGCAACAGCAGCAGAAACAGAAACAACAGCAATAACCACAACCACAACCACATAGACACAAACAAAAACAATAAACAAAGACAAGCAAAAGACAAGAGCAAAACACACACAAAAAACAAAAGCAATATATTAAACCAATCAAACAAATAAAAAGCAAACGCAAACAAACAAAAACAACAAACACAAACAAAAGCAAACACAAACAAGCAACAGAAAGCAAAAGCAAACAAGCACAATCAGAAACAAACAAAAAAGACAAGCAAAAACAAACAAAACAATCCAAAAAACAATCGAAAACAATCAAGGACAAGCAGCAGCAAACAAAAACAAACAAATACGATCAACAACAAAGAAAAAAACAATCAAAACCAAACAAAAATGATCACACACACCAACCAACCACAAACCACCAACGGCCAATGGCTTACGCAGACACACACGCAGACGCAGACGCAGGTGCAGGTGCAGGCGCAGGCACAGGCACAGGCACACTTACACTTACACTTACACTTACACTTACACTTACACTTGTTTCCTCGGGTCTTGCGATGAAAGGATGAGTCGACGGTGCACCCATGTGCATGCACAAGCATGCGAGCTCCCTCGTACACACACACACACACACTCACGCAGAGACATGCACACGGATGTTCCATGGCCGTTGGCACTGTAGAGCCGTTGTCAACCAAGGCCAGACCCCAAAAACCGTATGCCTGTCAGGAGTCCAAATTCAGCCAGAAGAACATCTTGGATTTCCTTGGTGAGGCCTTCTTCCGAGAGTGAGCCATCGTGGCCTAAGACATATTTGTGGGACTCCCGATATCTGAATTCAACGGGCCAGTCAGGCTAAGACTAAGACTGCTTGCCCTGTGCCATGAAGCAAACAGGCCACATGCTTCTTTGGGCAGGCATGGGCAGAGCATGGCAGTCTTAGTCGCAGCGCGGGCAAGGTAGCAACGCAATTGATGCGCACTGTCAGCCAGGCCCTTGAAAAGGTACGCATCAATGTAAAGTTAGAGTCAAGATAAGTTAAGTGTATCGAGTGCGGGCAGAAAGGGCCTAGTTGAGATTGAGCTGGGTTCCAAGATTCCAAGCCAAATCAAGCCAGGCTTGCTCCTAGAGGCTTAGAGGTGCCGCATGAGTGTGTACAGAGCTACCGGTGCTTTGACCTTGAGAACACTGGTCTTCACCCATGACGGCGCTAGCTTCGCAACACCAGATGCAAGGAAGGCCCTGCCACCATGGAAGTGGAAGAGGCTTTGAGGGGCGACTCTTGCTGGTGAGGGGGGCAAATGGCAACAAGATGCAGCAAGTATTTTCAGAAATGGCAGTTGAACGATGTTGTAAGTACAGGCATACGTAGCCTTAACGCTCCCAGCTCTGCTGAATCTCAGGGTATGTGCCCAGCACCTGCAAGGTGCAGGACAGTCTAGCAACATGAGGGCGTACCACAGCATAGGTGCGTAGCGTAGCCGGCATCGGGGCGCATGATGCTTGGAAGTGATTCCTGGAAGCGTGCCTTCATGATCAGTACCGGCCGACAGTGAGATCTGAAGTTAGAGTCCGAGCTGAGGAAAAGATGCCCGAGCGTTTGCGGTTTCAGTTTCACGCGTTGATGCAGGTGCCACGCTGTAGGACCAGTCGACGGCTGGCAGGGTGGGGTTGTTGAGTTGTTGCGTCAAGCTACTGGCCCAAGTAACAGGCAAATCAATCAAGAGAAGCAGGCAGAGAGGAAACTCCAAGTTGCTAGAGCTGTCTACCGGGTAGATGCAAAGCACATCGGCAGTCTTAGCAAGACCGAACTCTGACCTTCTGAGTGCGCCCCATGCAGAGTCGCGACAGGGGCATGGGTTGTGGGTTGGGCAGGTGCGAAAAAGACCGTTTGGTGCTGCAGCATGTCCCTTAGCGGGAACGCCTTCCTTCCCCGTGCCGACCAGCTGGTCCGAGACAACCAGCTGGTCCAGGAGCATATCCGCAAGAAGTTACAGAAACAGGATTTCGAGCAGAGCGTCAAAGCGCAGTTGCAAACAAAGCATTCCCATCGGCGGCAAAAGATTCTGGTGGTGGCCAACCGACTCCCCACGAAACCCAAGCGAGACGCTGAGGGCAACTGGACCTTCGAGCGTTGTTCCGGCGGCTTGGTTTCGTGCTTAGCTGGGATCCAGGCGAAGTTCGACATGGTTTGGCTCGGCTGGCCAGGTGCAGATTTCAGTGACAATGAGAAAGAGGTTATTGCCAACGAGGCGATGAAGCAAGGCTGCTACCCAGTGTTCTTGAAGCAGAACTTAATTGATGAGCAACTTGAGAAAAGTACAGTTGCAAGTTCTTGCAGGCTTTCTTTTGAGTCGTGCTTATGTTTATCGAACAGCTGATCGTGTTCTGGTTCGATGCCGTTGCTCAACTCTTGCTCATTTTGTCAATTCTGGGCTAGTGCTGGGGCCACGGCTGAGGTACTACAATGGTTTTGCAAACAACGTCTTGTGGCCGCTGTTCCACTACATCATGCCTCCTTTCGACAAGGGCGTCAATGAATGCAGCACGGGGCAATGGGAAGCTTACCGGAAAGCAAACGAGCTCTTCACGGAGGCCATTCTCTCCGTATATGAAGATGATGATTACGTTCCTAGGCTTTTGCCTCGCGAAGTGCAAATTCCTACCCAATTGGTCACTTACAATTTCATGTCTTTCATTCTAAGTCGAAACTTACGTAATTTGCTAAGTATGAGAGCACTCGGACCAAGGTTTGGATTCACGACTACCACTTAATGCTCGTTCCGAAGTTTCTGCGGGAAGCGAAGCCAGACTGCAACATTGGATGGTTTCTTCACACCCCCTTTCCCTCAGCTGAGATTTATCGCACACTGCCATGGCGGCAAGAGATCATCGAAAGCTTGCTCCATGCGAATTTGCTGGGTTTTCACGTGTATGACTACCTGCGCCACTTTCTCAGCTCGTGCGTTCAGCTAACGTCCTTAGAGATATCTGCTCACAGCGTGGATGCGACCACTATTGGTGGATGCATTGTGACATGCGCGACTGTGCCCATCGGGATCTCCCCGGAAGAATTCCTTTCAGGCATGCGGAAGCAAGAAGTGCAACAGCGCATTGAGCACCTCCACGAGCAGTACGCAGGCAGAAAGGTAATTCTCGGAATTGATCGCTTGGACTATATGAAGGGAATTCCTCACAAACTCATGGCCTTTGGATGTTTCCTGGAACATCATCCAGATTGGGCAGACAAATGTGTCCTGGTGCAGCTTGCCGTTCCGTCTCGCCGCGATGTCCCGGAGTACCAGCGCCTGCAGCGACAGGTCCATGAGCTCGTCGGACAGATTTCTGGCAAGCACTCCACGATAGCAACGGGTGTGCCAGTCATTTATATGGACTCCTCAATGTCTCAGGAGGACTTAAGCGCCTTGTACAACGTGGCCGACGTCGCATTGATCACATCTTTGAGGGATGGCATGAATTTAGTGTCTTACGAATATATCGCGTGTCAACATGGCAAGCAGCTGCCTGGAGTTTTGATCTTATCCGAGTTTGCGGGTGCAGCGCAATCCCTCGGAGCGGGGTCAATACGTGTGAACCCTTGGCACCTACAAGAAACTGCCAATGCAATCTATGAGGCTTTGACCATGGCCCCTGAAGAAAGGCAAGCATTGCATGACTATGCCTTCAAGTCCTCCGCCTGGAGCAGCGGCGCGTATTTCTTTTTAACGTCGTCGCCACCAGTAGCAATAGTAAACAATGGTAGACATGTGCCGCCTTGTTCATGTCGAGGGCCCTTGATCCCAGGTATGTCACAGAGCACACGGCCCAGAAGTGGGCCGAGACCTTCCTGCAGTGCTTACAGGAGGCGTGCTCTGATCTTATGGAGGTCACTTCCCAGGTGCCCCCGCCAGGGCCTCACGGGCCACACACTGCCACGAGCCCCCCCGTGGTTTTCACCGTGGTTTCCACGTCAATTCTCGCGTACCTCACGTGCCTGCACATCCAACATGATCCCAAAAGCAGCTTGCTGAAAGTTTAAGGCTCCTACCATACGAAGAGCTGCTGTCCGACTGGTCGGAGTCCGTTCAACGGGTGCCTGGATCTGGTTTGGATTGGTCGAGCTCAGCTAGGGCTCCGCTAGGTTCCATTTGCCCTGCCTCACTGTAAGGTAGACCTCGAGCAGGAGCCATTTCCGAGTAGTGGCATCCCCTACGCTCTGCAGACTTGCATGCCCCCAAAAAGATCACATTATTTGGAGCCTCTCCGCGTTCGATTTCTATTTGTTGCACCATTGCCAGGTGGTCGTCATAGACCTCATGGAGTGCTTGGCGCCTGCGCGCCACTGGGAGCCGGAGTATTAAAGCTACGTTATGCTACGTTTGAGCCTCTTTGGAGGTTGCGTGTAAAAGGGGATGTAGGTGGGGACCAGGAGAGTCGAGATCGGGGCGTCCGGTTTCAGCAAACTGGTTGCGTTGGTTGTGCAGAAAGCACATCTTGTCGTTGAGGTGAGCGCATGGGCATGCACGCCAGAGGCCGACCGAAATTTATCAGGCTTCCCACGGAGCTTTGGCAATGCTTGAAAACCATTGCGTTGAGTCCAGGAACGTCTGTCATAATCACATCCGACAGGGATCGGAAAACTCTAGCCGCCTTGGTTGGAAGCCTTCCGGTATATGTGGCCCCAGAAGGGTGCTGCGTGATGCGCCGGCCGAACGAGGAGGATTGGATCCACTTAGTGGACGATGGAGATGTTGAGGGCCGTGAGGAGTGGATGGATGGAGTGCGAGCTGTCTTCAACTACTTCACGGAGCGTACGCCAGGGTCATACATCGAGAAGCAGGAATACATGTATCGCTGGTCTTGGGACCATGCCCAGTTTGACTTTGGCTCAGCGCAGGCCCGCGAAGTCCTGATCCATCTATGGGCGGGTCCGTTGGTGAACAGCGAGGCAGAGGTTGTCGTCGGTGATCGTACGATCACGGTGCGTCCACATGCATGCTCCCGCAGCGCCTGCTTGGAGAAGTTACTGACGATGGAACTTGGGGCACTACAGAATGTTGACTTTGCACTCTGTTTTGCTGTTGTCTCGCACCGTGACGAAGATGTCTTTGATACAGTGGAAAGCTTCTTTGAAGAATCTACCTCCTCTGAATATGCATATGTGAGTGCTGGGGAAGGTGATGCGAGTGGGCTGGCCACAGGCTTGATGAGCCTGTGCTCTTCGCCCAGATCGTCAGGCATGGATCGGAGCGAGTCCGTTCTCCACACTCCCACGGGGCCTGCCCCAGAGGTGCGTCCAGGAGAGCTGCCTCCACCATACGACTGGATACCGACAGCGCAGCGGGAAAGGGAGGATGCAAAGCTTCGAGAAGCCGAGCTGGAGGCGTGCCATGCGTGCCAGGCACCTAGTGCTGAGCCGGAGGATGTGTCAGCTGCAGAGCAGACGCCGAGCTCGGCAGATTTCGAGTTGCGCCAAAGCTTTGCCCCCTGTTACACCATGTCTCTTGGCATGAAGAAGACGAAGGCCCAATATGCCCTACCACACCCATACCATGTGCAGAATCTCATCCGTGCAATGGCAGCCAGGCTGCCACAAGTCTGACGCCTCTGACCGTTGTGGACGGGACGTGCAGGTGTCACTGTAGTGAACTTTCAAGTCGTCGCCGGAGGAGCGCGCCTCCTGGCTGAGACAGGTCTGCCCAAAAAGTAAGTGCACATAAGTGCACCGTTGCTGCCAAAGCGTTGCTTTCAGATGCAAAAGGCCGCTGCTTTGCATTTTTGTTTGCATATTTGTTTGCGCGCCTTGTCCTTTTCCATGTCAGGGCAAAGGTGAAGTCTGACGCCTGGCTTGCCAAGAAGGAGGCAGAGGCTGAGGAGGCAGAGGCGGCCCGAATCAAGGCCTTGAAGGCCCAGGAGCGCCAAACGCCGGCAGTTTGTGTTCATCTTGATACCTCCTTCATCCCTTCTAACACTACTCTCGTAGGTAGCTTGGAATGACTGTGAACTCGCTGCCACTGTCCGCGAGGAGTGGGATGACATTCCTGACACCAAGCCTGGAGGAGATGCTGAAGGCTTCAGTCCTGAGTTCACGGCTCAGGGAGTCTTAGTCTCTTCGTCTCTTAGTGTCTTAGTCTTACTTAGGCTAGAACTTGCCTCGCATTTTCTGCCAACCCAGGCTTGAGCCTCTTGATGCAATAGAGGAGGAGGAGGCTGAAGAGCTTTGACGATTTGTTTTGCTTGTCGCAGATGGTCGCAGCGTCGCTGACACAAGCATCGCGCTTCGCTTGGGTTATGTTCTGCTTGCAGTTCGCTTGGTCCGTGCTGGGGTAGGTGGACTTTTTAGGCAGCTTCGCGTTGCAGTGAATAGCCTTGCAGTGCCGTGACCTGTTTGGAAAGTTGGACTCACGATGCATCGTGCTGCAGATTTGTCGACGGGATGTGGGAACGGACTGCGAACGGCAGCGGTGCGTGATTCTTCTGCCGCGGTGGGGTCATTAGTTTCGTTCGCGAGTGCATATACACGACATGCGTGCGAACTGCCGAGACACAGGGATGCATCTTTCCAAAATGCGGGACCAGACATACTCCTCATGCATCCGAGTGTGGTCAAATGAAATCAATGATAAAAAGTAGCTGGCGCGAGGTGCTGAACTCAAAACAGCATATGACCCGGCACGTCACTTTCCGGGATGTCTGTTATCTCACAGCGATGCTTGGGTGAGCATGTGACTCAGACGACTTTATGAAAGGCCGCTTCCCTCAGCCTCGTATGCCGGGAATCGAAATCAAGAAACCTCAGGTATCGAGGTGTCTGCCATGTGCCAAACTTTCTTTGGTCTCGTGCCAAGCTGATAAAACCCATGCAAGCAAGTTGTACGGCTGTGCAGGGTTGGTGCCCCAAGGCATGTATGAAGACTAGCGGTTGTGTTTTTCGCGGAAGGGCACAACTCATCAGGCATGCCCAGCAGCTGTGCAGCACGCATGCTGCCAACAGCATCTTTCGCATGCTTTTGGGGTGGCAGACATGCTTTTCATTTCACGGCGAAGAGCCACAGGCAGATGCTGGGGCATACAGCCCTATCCTAGAGCCACTCAGCTGGGGGCTTACTCATGACGGATGAATGTTTGAATGTTCATGTGCAAAGAAGCGCAAGCTTCGCAGTGTGGCATGCCGAAGCCAGACAGTTCATCAGTCTCGGATTCTCGGAGGACCTTTAGCAACAGGAGCCGCCTAATGTCCAAAGTCAAAACCAGACCGTGTTACTTTGTTCTGTTGCCTGGAATAAGCCGGCTGATGGGGAGCGATAAGCACTTGTCGCAAGAAAATGAGCTTGCGGTTTTGTGTTAGGAACGTCCGTGTGGTGGCGGGTAGTTGTTGATTTGATTACTTGACCGTGTGTGCGTGTATGCGTGTGTGCGTGTGTGCGTGTTGTGTGTGTGTGTGTGTGTGTCTCTGTGTGCTGTGTGTGTGTTGTGTGTGTGTGTGTGTGTGTGTTGTGTGTGTGTGTGTGTTGTGTGTGTGTGTGTGTGTTTTGTGTGTGTGTGTGTGTGTTGTGTGTGTGTGTGTGTCTCGCGTATTCTGGGTGCAGAAGTTCGGCCGAAGGCTCACTTCGTTGGTCTCAGCCACTGAAGTGCAGCCTTGACAGTACTCGTAGTCGACCTGCACTCATTCCGCGATGCACTGGGCGATGCACTATGAGAACAGAGGCAAATACGATGCAGCCGATCTTTTGGACCCAGACGAGGCGTGTGTTGTGACTGGCTTGCCAAGCCGATTGCGTGAATGGATCAAGCTGAATCAAGCTCTTGGCAGCTATTGGTTGATGGGCACACTTTATGCAGGACATGCAGGTGCTGCGTCAGGCCGGCTCGTGCTGTTGATAGACGCTTACTGGCCCGGAGTTGCGGCACGCTCGAGGTCCGCAAGACCATCATCGAAGCTTTTGGCAATACCCTTACGCAGGTTTCGTTTGGCACCAGCGTATCTGGGAATCTGCAGCCCCTCCGTATCAAGCCGGTTGACAGACCTGCCTCTCAGGTGGTACAGTTGGAGGGGCTTCGGGGTCGGCAGATGCCGGCATTGACCGCTCACGCAGCAAGCTTAGCTGGCTTTGCAAGTCTTATGTGCGTTCCGTCGCCAAATGCGAGGTGATGACGAGCTCTTCAACGCCGAGCGAGCAAAGGGCATGACCCAGGGCGAGGCTTCGCATACGCGATTCAGGTAATACGGCCTCGTGTAATCCTTCGAATATTGCATGGATGGATGTAGAAGGTTGATGCAACAGGTTTGCGAGTGGGAGGCCGCTAAATGAAGGCAACGTTGCCTGACACTTCCGACTAGTCATTACCAGTTGTCGGCAGCTGGGAATTCCATGGTCTGATTGCTGATCGTGAGCCGTTTCCTGAACATTGAGGCAGCCTTCAACGCCATGGGACAAGGGGATGACGCTGAGTACCACGGTGAGGCAGATACGGTTTGGATGTGCTTTCAATCAACTCGATGGTTGGATGTAGTTGGTGAGCACTTCTTGGCATGTAGCTGCACCATGCTTGGCGAGCGATCAGTGACTCGCGTTGTATCACGGCAACGTTGCCGGGGCCAGTCAGAGGAAACGCCCGTGCAACATTGCAGTACTCGCAGTGGCTTCATGTCCTCCATGTTCAAGTGTCTCAAGACATTGAATGACGATTGTAAACCCACACAACCCTTTGCCCGACTATGTATTGCAGTGCTTCTTGCTGACGTTTGCTGCCTAGCGGTTCGGGGCTTCTTGTAACCCTGCTGGCAGGTGTTTCTGGAGAAGAGGAGGTACGAGTGGGAGGACAAGTACAAGCCGCGGAAGCCGAGATTCTTCAACAGGGTGAAGACCGGGTTTGAGTGGACCAAGTACAACCAAACCCACTACGACCACGACAACCCGCCTCCCAAGTGGGTACAAGGACCGAAGGGGATACAGAAGAGGGAGAGAGAGCGAGAGCGAGAGCGAGAGCGAGAGCGAGAGCGAGAGAGCGGAAGAAAACAAGACTCTTGGGACTCGAGCGCAATTCGGTGCGACCCCCTCGCTACATTCGCCAGAGAGGGAGAAGAAGAGGAGAAGAAGCAGGGTAGAGCAACAGTTTTGTGTTCGTTGGAGTGGCAGGATACAAGTTCAACATCTTCTATCCCGATTTGGTTGACAAGAGCAAAGCGCCAACATACCATGTTGAGCGGTCGGACACGCAAGATACGGCACGAGCCCAACAATGTTGCTTGTTTACCTTGCCTGCAATGGGCCTGAGGTGCAACATGCCTTCTGAGGTCATGCTCCGCTTCAGTGCAGGCCCCCCATACGAGGATGTCGCATTCAAGATCGTCAATCGCGAGTGGAACCTCTCCCACAAGCTGCCTGGCAGAACAAAGCCAAGCAGTCAAGTTGTACACATGTGACGCATGAGCCCACGCTGCGGAGGTTTGGCTTCCGAGTGGTATTCGATCGAGGAGTATTGCAGCTCTACTTCAATGTGAAGCGCTGGCGCTACAGACGCTGAGCGCCGTTCCTGCGCGTGGTAGTGTAGTCGGTTGCCGAGGAGCCATAATGAGCCATACCTCAACATGGGGTCGTGATTGCAAGCCAGTATGCCTGCTCCAACGAGATCCACAGGTGCAGAAGCGCCTTTTCGCCAGCGGTAGCCTATGCAAAAGCATTCTCAGCATCGGCGCAGGGTTGCGAAGCCATGCGAAGCCCACATATTGCTTGTAGCATGGCGGGTGACTCTGGCAGAGAGGCTCAGCTGCAGGCCAGGGGCTCCTGGATCTAAGATACTGCTCAGGTCACGAGCTCTTGCCGGACGATGTGGACCCCAGCTTATATAAACATGACTCGACCAATGTGCCGCTAATGTGCCCAGTTGTGAGTTTCTGCGGACAAGCATGGCATTACATGCTGTAGGCGTTAAGCACTTTGCTGGCTTGTCCGCGTGCAAGGCACGGGCGATTGCGATCGACCTTGGTGACATCTTAGTTTTCGAGGACACAAGGGTTTGGAAGGATTGGCCTGTTTTTTGTTCAGCCGAGTGACCATCAAGTCAGAAAAAGTGCTCCTGAGTCACTTCGCCTAAGTCGAAAAAAAGAAAGCCACGGGTCAGGAACGCCTCGGAGCCAAGTTGAAAACGGAAAAGACATGCCAAAGGAAAATCGGAAGTCCCGAAAGCTCATGATCGCAGATGTGCTAGGGTGTCGGAATTCAGGATTGTACACAGAGAGAGAGAGAGAGAGAGAGAGAGAGCAGAACCCCAGCCTCCGAAGGGCCAAATGAGCCAGGCGCCCACTCAAAACGAGATGGGCGCCAACACAGACATGACCAGGACATCGCACGCGCCCCTGGGGGCGGCCTCCCTTCGGGGGGGTCATGCGTGGGAGAGAGAGAGAGAGAGAGTTTTCGCTTCTTGATTTGCAGCTCCTACCTTGGTCAGTCGTGCTTCTTTGAATGTTCACAGCCCGAAGTACCCTCAAAAAACTGCAGAAACCCAGTAGAGGGGAAGCCCAGCAGCCATGGAGATCACTTGCGAGACCTGCCTGTATGGGGGGGCCGTCTACCACAAGGGGCACACGTACGGCGATGGATGCCGCAAGCAGGGGCAGCGCCCCTACAAGAGATGGGGGAAGGTGGGGAGCAGAGCCGGAGATAGGGCGCAGACAGAACCATCAATAGGGCAGACGGGGGAAGCGACCCGAAGGGCGACCTCACCGGGACATGCAGCAACGAGCGCAGCGGCAAGCTCGAGCCGGCAGACAAGCAACCTCACCCGAGCCAAGGGGGACCAGACATCCAGGGACGAGCTGACAGTGAGGGAGATGAAGGAGACAGTCTTGGTGTGGATCCGTACCTGCCGGCCGCAGAGAGAGGACAAGGTGCGACAGAAGCTCAACACTGCCACGGACGAAGAAGTTCGAGCGAAATACGTCAAAGTCATGCGCAAGCAGCGCAAGCAAGAGGAGACCCCGAAACGCGAGAGCAAGACCAGGCGGAAGAAGAATGCAATGCGCAGACAGGGGAGGAGCAAGACCCCATCAAGAAGACAGCGACCCTCAAGGCGAAAGACAAGCAGTCCAATCCGAAAGGAATCTGGACGAAGCAGCGGCAGCAGCGGAAGCCGTCACACAAGGCCACGGAAAAGAGCAACAACATCGCAGATTCAAGTTGGGGGAACTGCCCCCCACCAGCCAAGCAGCAATAGTCCGATCCGACAAGAATCCGGACGAACGGCCAAAGCCAAACACTCCACCAGCAGGGCAGCTGCGCGTCCGATCCGCCAGGAACCCGGACGATGCAAAAGACTAGACGCATCGCCGCAGAGAAGAAGCACAGCGGCGCAGCACAAGCAGAGCGGGGGGAACACCACCTAAGGAGCACAACCTCAAAAGTCCGATCCGACAGGAACCAGGACGAAACTTGACAACCCCGCGCGACGCGGAGGACACGTGCCCAGACAGCGACAGCGAAAGCTTGACACCCCAACGGAACCCACAGGATGGACCATGGAAGAATACGCGAGGGCACTCAAAACCATGCTCAAAGAAAGAGTGCCACAAGCTGGACAGAGAATGCTCCAGCTCGTGGAGAAGTTCCCGCGCAACGCCCAGAACTACTACGTGCAAACGTGGGACATCCTCAAAAAACAACAAGAAAGACGGCGACGAGCTCGTGCGATAGCACGACGAATGCCTCAGCAAACCACCCAGAATAAAGCTCCTGCCCATACAAACACAGAACTACCCAGCGTAGCGCTCCACAAGCAAGCAGACCAGCCCCCAACGCCCGAGCTGCCGCAACTGACCCAAGCAGGGGGGGAGCCTGAGACGCTGGCGGGCAAAGTCAAGCGTATAGCGCAACAGTGGCCGCAAGACAGACAGCAAGACGCAAGGGCAGCAGCCCCCGGCCGCGCGGAAGCAGCAGAAGCAGACGCAGCCGCCGCAGCACCAAACAGGACCCAAGGTGCAGCCATGTTGGGAACACCCGACGCGCAGACAAGGGGGAACACTCCCACTTACGATGGCGCACAAAAACCCAACGAGCCCGCCACGCCCCCAGATTGGGGGAACGACAGCAGCGACGCCAGTGACCCCCGGTCACGGACGCGACGGAGCCCCGACGCATGCCCAAGCCAACCCCCAACGCCGCCAGAGTGGACGCCAGCAGGTCCAGAGCGACTGCAGGAACAAGTCAGGCGGCTAGCCAGCATGACTGCAACCGCACGAATTTTGGGGGGAACAAGACAGGCGGCGAAACAGCCCAGCAAACGCTGCAAGGACCCCCTTGACGGGAAGACAAGCCAACAAACTGCGGAAGTGGCACATAAAAAGAGTCCTGCGACAAGCAGGGCGCTACCGCGAGGCAGATGCAGGGGAGGACGGGGGAAGACCCACCACGGCACAACAGTGGGAGCAGCACAGGGCCGGCCAAGACCCTTGACAACCTCGACGTCTGAGCTGAGTGACAAACGGAGAGCAGATGAGGGGGAGTTGAGGGAGGATTTCGGGAGGTTTTTGATCAGGTTTGGCAAGAGTTTGCGGTACAGATACGAAACATGTCACCACATTGCTCAGTTGCTGTCCATACTAATCCAGCCCTTCGTTAGGGGCACATCCGAGTTCCATTCCTCGAAAAACTGAGTCAAGCTGACCCGTGGAAACCCGGGAAAGCCAATACTATACACCAGCTCACTGGGACTTCAATTCGAGGGCGGGGAAAAGCCATACGACCCCATCTTGTATCAGTGCACGTTTTTTCCCAGGAGCCTTTGGGGAGTGGGCGGGTGATGTTGCGGGGGGAAACTAGCTTGGTGACTCGCCCGCTCTCAGTGTTTTCGATCAAAGTATCGTGGAGTGGAGGAGTATGTGCCGTCAGATACTGTGTGGCTGTAGGTTGCGTATGGCGGGGGGAACACCCTCCGGTAACAAGCACCTTGTTTAGAACACGTGCAGACTCCAAGCTCCTTTTGTCTCACGCCGACCAGACCGTGACACTAAGGGCGCGCCCAGCGCGCGGAGGTTCAGGGACTTCTGCCCTGTCCTCCATGCCCGGCAGAAGAAGAAGAAGAAAAAGAAGAAGAAGAAGAAGAAGAAGAGAGAGGGCTTAGGGCAAAAGAAAAAGTTCAAAAAGCTTATGATCTCGATGTGCTATGGTTTAGGGTTAGGGTTTCAGGGTTTGGGGTTGAGGATTTGGGCATTACAGGGTGCAGCGTGGCAGAATTGCAGACGTAAGTTAGCATGCATTGGAGCGCTGCAGGGATTTCCACAGCAGGATCAAAGCTCCAGGCTGCGTCTTAACTTTTAGGGAACTTCTTCAGGTGGGGCTAAGCAGCTAGTAGCCTTCGGTGGGTTCTGGACTTCGACATTCCGGCTGAGGAGCGTGCCAGACGCCAAAGCATCCAAGTACGCCAACCTCATTGTGCAGGTGCTGGAGGAGGGCAGATTGTCTTCAACGATGGCTGGCGAAATGGTGGGCCAGTGGGACCACGCGTCAGCCGTGTGCTCAGGCCCATCTTGCCGCGCCTTTGCTTGATCTGGCCGCGCCTTTGCTTGGCCGCTACGTGAACTCATAGCTGCAGACTCGCAAGGGCGCCAGCTTCCGCCGTGGCCTGTCCTCAAAGCTGCTCTACTGGGCTTTTTGGTTTTCCTGCAAGGCCGAGGTCCTATGGAAGTGAGAGCAAGCCAGACTGTTGCTCGCAGAGCGGCTCTGCTGTTCGTAGATGCGGCCCTCAGCCCAGATGGCTGCAGTCTTGGTGGAATGGCTTGGGGCCCCGACTGGTGCTTCTTCTTTCACTTGAAGGTTGGCAAACACAGCTGCCGCTTGACCCCATGGACGGCAGGCCACATCATTAATGAAGCTGAGGCGCTCGCGGCACTCATTTGGATCCAAACCTTGAGATACCACTTGCAAGGGCTTGACATTTTCCTTTTCGTAGGCAGTAAGGCTGCTGAGGGCATTTTGCTCAAAGGGTGCTCTCGTTCAGCGCAGCTCACGGTGATCGCCTCCCTTGTTCTGGAAAACAGTGCACCAAGGAAACGCGTCAGTGTGGATAGGTAGAGTTCCCAGCAGAGGACGCTCCGAGGTTGAACCGCTCTGACAAGCGTAGACGCTTGCACCAAGGTCAAGCTTAGAGTGACTGCAAAGAATCCAGTGCTTTCACGAGTGAGTTTCCATTGTGTTTTTGAGTTTTATCTCTTTCTCAATTTCTCTCCTCTCTTCTTTCCTGTGACTCGGGAAGCAGCGCAGAAGCATCTGTGCAACATTGCCGTAGGGAAAGGTCGCATCATGTCTGATGGAGTGCTCTGCCTCTGACGAAGCATGATTTCACAGTCTACGAGCGCGCATGCCAAACAGCTTGTGCCGAAGGTAGCAGCCTCTGATCTGGGATGTTTCGTCCTCCTCCTGGATACCCTCCATGGAGACATAGTCGTCGTCCGGGTCGGAACCAGCCGCGCGGCGTCCCTCCTCAACTTTCTGCGTCCCCGACTGCGGGCTGTTCTGCTCCCCTGGAGCCCACCTCAAAGAGGCGCAAGCTTGACGAGGCGCATGGCTACACTGAGCTCCATGCGGCGGTGGGTAGGCCAGTCCTTTCGGGACGTAGCCTTGCAGGGCCTATGCCCACGCAGGAAACCAATTTGTTAGCTCAGCTCTTGATGGGCAGCTTTGGCTAAGTCGTCCTGCTCTTCTTACGCTTCGCGTATCAGAATGATTTCTTGGGCCTCTTGGGCGAGGCGCCGCTCCCAGCGGCCTTAGGTTTGATTCTGACGGTTTCTGGTCTGGTCAATAACCCCAACACTTTGCCAGTAGTGTGGTTAGCTGCGTGGCGAGACAGGCATATACAAGAGCGAGAATTTTTGCCGGGAGACCAAAATCCTTTCTTGCGCAGGGTTAGGAAAGGTACAGAGCGGCTGGCTCCGAGACCGGCTCCAAGAGGCCGTCGTACAGCTGGCGGCAAAGAAAAATTATCGCTTTCGGGACCTTGTGCAATCTCGCTGACATCTTCGCTGCAAGGGTTCCATCCGAGCTCCTGAATCAGTGCAGATGGCCTGTCAACTCTTCGAAGGTTTTGTGTGTGTGCTCCAACAACGAGCTTCCTTGCTTTCATTTGTGGTTTGCTGCGCTAAAGGAGCTAAAGAGCGAACCGGATGGGTCCCGAAACTTATTGTTTTCATTTTCTCTGCTCAGAGTGTTTCAAACACCTTGCAGTCGTTGTTGCTGGAATGTGGCTTTTCGGCAGATGACGCGGTGCGTTTTACAACTCATTGCTTTCGCAGAGGAGTTGGGGTGGACGTCCTGGACGCAGAAGGCACTACATGTTCTCTTGGCAGGAGATAGCTGGAGACGGAGAGGCGTGTGTGGCTTGCCGGGCATGCTCGCATGGGCGAGTGGTCTTCCAAGGCGAGCACAGCTCACTACGCTGCTGTAGACGAGCAGGCTTGCGCAGGAATGGCTTTCAAAATTTTGGAGGCCTCCGACGATGAGCGTTGATTCGTGATTCACTCAAACCACCCAATCTCGGTGCCAAGGGTACCCTGGGAATTTTATCCCGGCACCTTTGCATGGGCTGACCCCTTGAGAAAAGGCCTTGAGCAGTACTTCTCATGCAACATGTCACTCGTCATTGCGGGGAAACTGTAACTAAGCACTCTTACTCGACGTCGTACGGATTCGTGTTGTCAGCGCATCGGTGAGCTCCTGAGTTAGCCACGAGAGCTGCTCATAGGGTTCTTGGTGAGCTAGCGTGTTTACCCGGCAGTCCCACAGGCCAGTAAGCAACAGAACAAACAAAGGGGGTAGGGCTGCTAGGTGTAGTCAAGGTTTCCGAATTTAACGGTATCCGGGCTTTGGATGGTCAAGTTCAATTCCTATTTTCCCGCCTGTTTTATGAATCGCGCGGTTTTGTTTTCTGGTTTGTTGGTTTTCGCCGAGATTGCCAGGGCCCGACTCTGCGGCCTTGTTGAGCAACAGCGACTTCGACACCACTTGCCTGCATATGCGGTTTGTGCACATTTCAGAAGACACGGCCGAGTTTTTGGGGGCGTCTGTTCACCAATGGCACTCACTGCCCGATCTGCTTGAAACAGTTCGCGGCGCCAGCCCGCTAGTCATATCAGACACCCCATGTGCAGAAACTCTGTTCTGATCTCACATGGATCTCGCCCCGGAGGTTTCACAACGCGCCACCGTCTTTGCACCTGCCACCCTGCGATTGCCGGGAGCTGTGCCTTGGCCCAGATGCTGGAGCCGCCCTGGCTGAGGTGAATATCTGCCCATGTCTCGTATGCGGGCCACGCCCGACTTGTCTGACCACTCACCTTGAGGATGAGGAGGACTCCATCCTTAAGGCTGCCCCTCCACATCCGGGCAGCTCAAGCATCTCCCGCACTTGGTTCCGCAGAGTTGCCTGATTGGTCCCCGGCGCTGTCGTTTGGTCGCACCCATTCGCCGCGTTCAGGGACGCCGATTGGCTCCCAACTGTCAGCGTTCCAGCCCTCGGCCCTGCTCCACACACTCTGCTTGGACTGAGGGCTCTCTGTGCTGAGCTTGTCTAAGCACTCGAGGCCCCTTTCAACTTCGCAACCGAACTTGCGCCTTCCTGCGTTGTCGTAGAATACAGACTTGTTTGGGAAATGCCTTATAGGGGTCCAAGTCTCCAACCTGTTATTGAATGACCCCGGCTCAGCTGCGAACTCAGGAGCAGTTGAGGTAAATTCTCAATCCATGAGAGTGTCTGCTTTGACTTCTGGGGCTGTGCGATGCAGCGACACCTGTTGTCTCAGGACATACTCGGCTTGTGGAGGGAAGGTGACTTGTCCAGGCCCAAGCATCCATGATTTCTTGCCCGCTTCAGGCATCTGTAAAGACTTAGCGAGTTGACTTTCAAAACAGGCCCCGGCATGCCCCGACACTAGTCACGAGGTTGAAGTTCGACGAGCTGCTGGCAGCCTCCTCCCACCGCTCAGTCACATCCTCACATTGTTGTGAGGGAGTGGGGTTGGATGGCATGCAACTTTTTGCAGGCAGAGGAGACCCTTCGCCACACGAAGCCGACCACCCTGAATGGTGGCTGACCCCTAAGAGACTCTGTACGACTGAAGGCAGTGGCTACAAACTTGGGACGACTCCATAGAAACCGTCATGAACAGTTCAAAGACTGATTCAGTATTTTCCTGACTGGCTGGGCCGAGGTTTGGTCCTGTGCTCACCCTAGCGATTGTTTTGATTACAAGCATGCGATATCATGCGACCTCATGTTTAAAGCGAAGCTGCGAGGTATGAAATCGCTCGCATGCGGAGGTCTGGATACACGGAGGCTCGGTGATTGCCCGTGGCACTTGCAGGTACTCGCAAGCGTTTTGCGTCTCTTGAGTTGGGCACCACAGTCCAGATCTGCCCAGCTAGGTGCAAGTAGCTCCCGGTACCTTGCAGGACACACTAAGTGCCGCGCGGGGAGGCCTGGCACCTGCGCCATTTTCTTGCGTGGATAGTGCAAGAGCGACTGATCTTGTTCTAGCGGGCTCTAGCCAGAAATGAGTTTGGTTCTGGAGATGTCAGTGCCGCGGGTTGACTTTAGCTTCTTTGTTTGGAGCACGTGCCAAGCATTGCAGGCCTAGAGCGTGGCTATGGTCACTTTTGCATGTGGGATCAGGACATCATTAATGTCTGGCGCTCGGCTTGTCTGAAGCTGCCGCGCCACAATTGCGTTTAGTGAGGTTTTGCCAGGGCCCCCCGACTATGCGATGTTTGCTGCACAAGGCCATGCACCAGGACCTGTGGAACGGGCGCCGTGTGCGAGCACAGAGCTCGACCGTTGCTGTGCTTGGAGCGAGAATGTTTGTCAAAGCACACAAGTCAAGCAGAGCGAACAGACCCTTGCAGCTCAGGTGCTTCCATGCCGATGGTCTCTCTTCCCGGTAGCAGGTGCGCTCAATCGCAGTTCAGATTGGCTGACTCGATTCCCAAAAGCCGTTTCGAGAAGGACACGAGATGATATTTGAAAGTGTAGCTGAGCTCATCGGAAATTGCCACTCAGAAACCAAGATTCAGAAGTTAAGTGGCAGAAGCTATTTCTGCTTTTCAAAGCAATGATTATTGAGGTCCATGTTGTTGTCTTCAGTTCAAGAAGCTCTAAAGCCCTGTTTCGGAATCTAAAGCTGTCGAGAGTCAGAGACGAGCCATGACTAGCCCAGTGCAACCCAACGCAAAAACCCCCGCGATCTGCGTCTGCAGCGCTCTTTGCTCCCGAAAACCCTGCCCCGGAAGTCTTGTTTACATTCTCGAACAGCCCTCGACACTTTCCTGCTCAGCAAGGGCGATCAAAGTTGAACGTGAATAGGGCTGGGGTCCGAATTCATTAACTCGATGATAATTCCTTAAACATGGCTACTCACAGCAGGGTTGCCGAAATTTGCCGGATCATGATTCCGTGGTTGCCAAATCCGTGCGAGACGCAGAGGCAGAGCTAGTGCTGTGCACAGATTCTCCAAAATCCAAAGGATGGCAGTTCTTCTGGAACACGCCATCTTTCTGGCATGGATCTCAGAGTTCATCGGTTTGCGCATCTCGGTTGCCGAATGCTCCAGAGCATTGTGGAGCCTTTTCTTGTATGGTAAGGCTCTTGTAGGTCAACAGAGTTTTCTCAGGCTCAGAGAGCTGGTCCAGTTCAGACGCAGACGCCTCAGAAAAAACTGGGGCTGGCACCGCGACTTTGGATGGTCCAAGTCATCGTAAGGGTACCCAGCAGACTACAGCCACTGTCTTGTTGCTGATGCGAGGCTACCCTGGATTCTTGGGTGCGTCTTGGCTTAGTGGCGGTTGGTTATACTTGGGCACGGCATTCACAAGAAGGGCTGGCACTAGGGGCGCCAATATAGGTCATTGTGCAGGCAGGCAGAAAGGTGCAAAGGAAAGGCGGGCAGGGTATGTCAACGAAAGCCTGGGGCTGTGCATGGACGGACTGTGAAATGTGACACATCTTTTGGGTCTTGAAAGTTTTGGCAGTCTTTCTCGCGTTCTTGGTCAGTCGGGGAATGTCGGGGACCATAGAGCTTGACGTGGGGTGGTAGGGCATCATGTGTAATTCCAGGTGGGCACTTTCTCAGGGTGGGCTCAGGCCCGAGATGCTCAGGGGGCGAGCATCCGGGCACTTCAGAGGTCGATCATTTTGAGCACTTCTGCCCTGGTCCTGCTGGCGCCTCAAATTCCATATCCACAGATATCACAGACATCCGCATGGCACTGTCGCGCTTCGCTCAGGTCTTGATGCTGCACACCATGTTTGCTTTCGGGAGCAAAAGGCCTGCTTTCCAATGGCTTGATGCTTGCGGCGAAGTGTGGCCGCATTTATTCCCGGTTCTCTCTGAGTTATAATCGCTGTTTCACCCTCTTACTCGTGCCTTGCCACAGAAGCAGATTGTGGGGTATAACAAAGCACCGTCAGCTTGGAACCGTGCACATCAGTCACATCAGAGCTAGCGGACACGCTCAAGCCATGTCGGAGCAACTGAGCCAGGGATCGCAAACTGGCCCGGGATGTCGCGCTGGTTCCCTCCCCCAGCTGTTGGCAACGCTCGTGCTGTGTTACTGATGGTACTGGCCGAAGAAGGTCGCAGCGCAGCAGTGCAACCGATGCTTCTTGCCGAGGTCCAAGGAGCTCGAAATGAGCAACCCGGCTCCGCACTGCGAGGGGCGGATGGAAGTGCATGCCTCATCACACCTGATTCAGATCCTCGTAGTTAATGCTGTGCAAACACAATGAAACGTCGACGCCACCAAGACATCCGAGGCATGTGCGCCTGTGGTGAGAAAGCGGCACTGCTTCATGTACCGTCAACCATGAAGCCAGAGTCCCAGCACTGTTTGTCAGAGGAATTGCATTTTTTTGAGGATGTTTTCGTTTTGTTTGGACTTTTTTTGGTTTTTTTGTTTCCTTGGTTTTCGTACGGCAGAAAGGACGGAAGGAAGGAGGGGGTTGAAGGAAGGAAGGAAGGAAGCAAGGAAGCAAGGAAGCAAGGAAGCAAGGAAGCAAGGAAGCAAGGAAGCAAGGAAGCAAGGAAGCAAGGAAGCAAGGAAGCAAGGAAGCAAGGAAGAAAGGAAGCAAGGAAGCAAGGAAGCAAGGAAGCAAGGAAGCAAGGAAGCAAGGAAGCAAGGAAGCAAGGAAGCAAGGAAGCAAGGAAGCAAGGAAGCAAGGAAGCAAGGAAGCAAGGAAGCAAGGAGGAAGGAAGCAAGGGAGCAAGAAAGCAAGGGAGGAATCAAGACAGGAAGCAAGGAAAGAATGAAGGAAGGAAAGAACGAAGGAAGGAAGGAAGGAAGGAAGAAAGGAAGGAACCCCCCCCCCCCCCCCCGCTTCTTTTAAGCCGTGCAAAGCGTGCTTCAAAGCCTAAACCCATCATGTGAGCATTGTGTTTGAAAATGGGGGGGGCTGCCCCCCCCCCCAACCCCCCCGCTTCTTTTAAGCCGTGCAAAGCATGATTCAAAGCCTATGAATCTTGTTGAAACCCATCATGTGAGCATTGTGCTGCAAATGGGGTGGGGGGGGGGGGGCTGTTTTTCCTAGGAAAAACCAAGAAAACAAACCAAAAGAATTACAAGAATAAATCCTACGAAAAGTATTATGAGTCCTATGACAACATTGGACGGAATGTAGCTTTTCTCACGACAAGCCAAGAAAAACGAACCAAAAACAACTCATGAATAAGAAATCCTACGAAACGTAGTACGAAGAATCCTATGGAAAAATATAGAGGGAATGTAGCCTGTCCTAGGAAAAGCCAAGAAAACTAATAGGAAACCCTACGAAAAATAACATGAATCCTAGGAAGATATATAGACAATGTAGCTTTTTCTTAGGGAAACCAGGAAACGACCCCCCCCCCCCCCCACAGGGTCCTCGTTCACGATTTGGAATGCGCACTGCGCCTAGGCGAGAGCGACATGCAGGGCCACGCGGAAGACCGAATTAACCGAGAGGGTCCTCGTTCACGATTTGGAATGCGCACGGCGCCTAGGTGAGAGCGACAGGGCCGCGCGGAAACACCCAAAGGGTCGTCGTTCAGGAATTGGAATGCGCACGGGGCCTGAGCCAAAAGCCCCAACCAAAAAAAAAAAAATTCCCAGAAAAAAAATCCTTATTTAATTCCGCGCCCCTTGTCAGAGCCGGAAATCGAGAGCAGCATAGCCCAGCATAGCAGCATAGCGCGGCATAGTGTTTCCATTGCTGGAGGCTGTGGCCTTGGGTGCAAAGACTCTTCAGCTTTCACAGCCCCTTGGGAAACAGGAGCAGTACGTGCGCACAAAGATACGGATGATACGGACATGTGGCAACTCGTCATGTAGGCTGGGCGCAGCTACCAGACGCATGTCAGTTCTAGTCTGGTAGGCGAGGTTCATGTGAAGCCAGTCACCTTGCGATTATGCTTGCACCAAGGTCCGCCCTTTCTCCCGAAAGCGGAGGAAGAAGCATTGTTCACGCTGGGCCTCAGCAACAGCGAGTCACATCTGCTGTATCTTCGTAACAAATACAACTCACCAAGACGATACCTGTAGATAGAATCAGAGAGGACAGGCCAAACCAGACAGCTCAAACAGCAATCATTTGCCACACGCGGCTGCGTTCCGAAGTATTCTTAGCCGCAAATCTCCGCAAAGCAGCGGAGGTCTCGGGCAGAGCAGGGCGAGGACTGATGGTAATTGCTCGCCTCTTTCCTGATTCCTGAAGTGGTTGGGTAGATTCATGCGGGGTTGGCCAGGAGATTGGCGGCGGCTTTTGGGGTGCCGAGGGTATCCAGCCCTGAGATGAATCATTCTAAAGGTGCAGTGAAACTTTTTAAAGAGCTAAGGTGAGGAGGAGATGGCCACCATGAGGCAAGGAACGCTGAGGCCAACAGTTTCAACACGTTCCGCTTCGTTTCGCCACGCCAACATGTTGCAGAGCCGAGCGGGGCCGAGGACCTCACTGGGGCTAAACTTGTCAGCCTGTCACAGGTGGGCCATGTCCGTCGGAGCGACGCTCGTGTCGCAGAACTGTGCCGCGCCCCCGATTCAAGTCATGTCTGCCACTGGCGAAGTTGGGCTGTGCCAATGCTGTACTTGCATAGGCGACTATGCCCACAAACAACGGGAACTATGCTGGCCGGTTCCTAAGCCTTCTCGGACCTCTATCGGTTCGGGAAGAGGAGTTGCAGTCTACTGTAGAAATTGGGGGAATTAGGCGGCATGCGGATTAAAAATCAATTATTCAGGATGAAGAAATAATTTATTCTGTTCTTCCGACGGAGAGAGGTAAGGGGAGGGAGGGAGAATCTTGAAGGAAGGGCGGAAGGGCGGAAGGACGGAAGGAAGGAAGGAAGCAAGGAAGCAAGGAAGCAAGGAAGAAAGGAAGGAAGAAATCAAGAAACAAAGAAAGAGAAAAACAACAGAAAGAAAGCAAGGAAGAAGTCGTGCCAGCTTGCTTCAAAGCATACGCATCTTTTCGAAACCCATTATGCGAGCACTGTGTTTGCAAATGGGGGGGGCCCCCCAACAAACCCCCTGCTTTTTTTAAGTCGTGCCAGCTTGCTTCAAAGCATACGCGTCTTTTCGACGCCTGTGATGCAAGCATTGTGTCTGCAAATGTGGGGGCTGCACCGCCCCCCCTCCCCGCCCCAACCCCCCGCTTTTTTTAAGTTGTGCCAGGTGCTTCAGCATGCTTTCGAAACCCATGATGCGAGCATTATGTTTACGCATTGGGGGGGGGGGGGGGCGCGCCCCACAACCCCCCGCTTTTTTTAAAATCGTTCTGGCTTGCTTCAGAGTATACGTTTTTTTTTGGAAACTTCTAATGCCAAGATGCCAGCATTGATTTGCAGCCTCTGGAAACTCAGAAATGCTGCTGTTTACAATATTTCCATCCTCTGAAAGCGCAGAAATGCTGCGATTTACTGCTATTTATGGTATTTGCAGCCTCTGGAAACTCAGAAATGCTGCCAGGTACAGTATTTCCAGCCTCTGCAAGCGCAGCACTGCTGCTGTATACAGTATCTGCAGCCTCTCTGGAAACTCAGATATGGATATGCTGCTATTTCAGCAGTTCCCGCATAAATGCTTTATTTGTTCCGTATTTAGAGCTTGCGAACGGCCAGAAATGCTGGATTTCTGAGCGTTTACAGCCTCTTCTCCACTTGCAACAGGCCTTCGAAGCCTTCAGTAACATATTATGTCATCCCAAATAAGTTTTTTTTGATCCACCTATAAACAAGTTATTTTTTGATCCCAAATAATTTTTTTGATCCCCTACCCAAATTAGGCAGGCAAGGAAGCTTGTTCAAGATGAAGCCACGTGGTCAACAAAGTCCTTCACAATGTGCATCCCGAAGTGCCTTTGCTATTTCCAGGTGCGTGCTGCGTGCACACCTCACCAATTTCAATCTTTGATGTGGTTGCAGCTCACGATCCTGCTCAGATGTGCAGTTCGAGCAATGGAAGCGGGGTGACTCACTAACCTTAGTGGCCAGCAGCTCAGTGAGAAGCAGTGTGAAGCGGCCCTTCCGGCCTGGTTGAAAGATGTTGACGGAGCGACTCTGGGTGCCAATCATTTCCAGGTTCAGACGAACGCCCACAAGGCAGCTCAGTGCGTTCTTGAGCTTGTGCATCAGGTGATTTTGGTTTGAGCAAAGTGGCACGTTCAACAGCCACGCACAGCAGAATGCAAGGCGAGCACAGCTATTAGGCCCAACACGTGTCCAACCAATGGATCCAACCTATTCAACAATTCACTTCTTGTTAGGTTAGAGTACCTCACGATATCATGCATTGTTTCTCGCGGCTCCGTGAAGCCAATAGGACAGGAGCACAATCGCAAGCCAAGCTCCCTAACAACCTACGGACCTACGGGTTTGCAATATTTGCACCAGCGACAGCGAATCGAAAGACTTTTTTGAGCCATGCCGTCTGATGTTCCAGGGGCAAGCTTCACTGGCTTCCCCTTGCCTCCGCCACATTGGCAGCTTTTCAGAGAATCCAAAGATTCCAAGGGCTCCAAGGTCCTGGTTGCGCCACCACGCATTCCTGCGGGCGAAATCTTCGTCTTCGGTGAGCGATGCGAGCGATGCGAGCGGCAATTGGAAGATTCCCGGCAACCGCTGCCTCAACTCGATGCGGAGGAGTGGCTTTGCAACCCGGAGGCGTCGGATTTGGGCGCTGAGCTCCTGAACCTCCATGGCATGCTTCAAACAAGCTCTTTAGAACTCCTGGACTGCTTGGCGCAGAATCCGTCCGAGTACCCAACACATCTGAGACGCCTAAACCATGTGACCAAGAACCTCCAGGCCCTGCTGTACGTCTTGCAGCAACGTGAGGCGAAGGCCACAGTCCTGCAGAAGTTGAGGGAGCAGGTGAGTCGCAAGCGCGCTTTCCTCAAAGAGGCACGGGAATCCTTGCCCAATTTGCGCCAGCGGCTGGAAGACATCGGATTGCAGCCCGGCAGAACCTAGAAACAGTGACAAAAAGAGCGCTCCATCTAAATCCCCGGGATTGTGTCAATCAGTGACACTGCTATCACGGACGCCACAAGCAGCCAGTTTTCACAAGGAACAAACGGGGAGGCACTCATGAATGCAACTTTGGTTTTTGCTCGTCTCGACTCTTTCGAGTAGCTGCAATGGTTCTGAGACTGTCCCACAATGTCAGGCCACCTGTAAAGCCAATGAGCATTTGCTAAAGGAAGGCAGGGAAGATAAATACCAGCAACCCTGCCAAGCGATCAACCGAGTGTGGGTGCTTTCCAAGCAGATCTCATCCAGACCCAGTGCTAAATCCAAGACTCCACCATTGTTTCTTTGTTTGGGTTTTCAAGGAGGGGCATGCGCAGCTGTAACCACTCCTTGCATTTGTGCAGCTGCTGCTCACAGAAGCCTGCATACATCTGCTCGTGAAGTTGTTGTTCAGTGAAATGTTGTCTGAGAATTCTCGTGGTATGTGCAAACCAGCCTGCCGGGCTCTCAGATCCGAAGGATGCCCATCTCTTCATCGGCAAGATCACTCCGATTCCAAATGCGCTCCATGCGCTTGGTCGGGCTCCCTTTGCAAATTGAGCTGAGCAGACTTATGTCAACATCGGCATGTCGGGCCTTATTCTTTGTTGCCCTCTGCTGCTGAATTTGATGGCCTCATTTCGGCCCAGACGAGCAACCCGCTGTATGGCTCCAAGCTTGCCAGATTAGTCTCCCAATCGTCCACAGTGACGGAGACGTTGTCAAAATGAATGCTGGCAGCGGCCTTGACTTGGAAGCCTACGACCTGCCGTGGATCCCCGGCTGCATACGGCATCACACCACAGTGCCCAGTTCCTCTATAGACTCTATTGGGAATCCCTTGCAAATCCAGGTCTGCCGACATCTTCCACTGCTCTACAGGCACTCTTGAGGGCACGAGTTTCGCGATTGAAGCCGGATGCCGTTGCATCCTCTCTCGAATGCGAAGTTGGAAGGCTTACCGACGCCGGAGCTTGCGCCGCACGTCGACCGCCTGGTACCAAAGTCCAACCACGAGAAGTTGCTGCAGTGGCTGGATCCAGCCCGCTCGAAATTCCATTCTACTGAACCCCTGCATGCCGACGAAATGGACATGCATTTCCGTGGCTCGGTCCCAACAGGCATGTCTCTCCGAAGAAAGCGCAAGTAAGTACTGTTCATGTTCTTGTCTCTTCATCACTGTTCGCATTGTTCTGTGATGCTTTGTGGTCTTTCCCTTCTCTGAAGGTCTGCCCGATGCCGAGCTCCCCCCATCGGAGCCGTCGGAAAGGATACCCTGTGCATGCAATATTCTGCACCGATGTCCCTGTCATGCCTTGTAGAGGACCCCTCCATCTCTGCAGCTTTCGTGCCAGGAAGAGGAACTGTACTTTGAAGTTTGCTGTTGTTTGGGGGTTGCGGAACGGCATCAATGAGTGCATTCCAACTCCCAGAACATCTCCAGGTGGAGTTTCATCATGCGCCTCATCTGCAGCACGTGGTGGAGAGTCTCTTTGACTCGGAGGAGTGTCTCTTTGACTCAGCGCCACTGGCCACTTGCTGCTACTAGCATATTCAGACTAAGATGCCGATGCGACACCACAACATGTCAAAACCGCTCTTCTTATCTTCGTTGTAACATGCAGTAGCATGCAGCTTGAAGGTTGAGCCGTGGTTGCAAATAGTGACTGCAATCAGAGGCAAGCGGAGATGGCAGCTGGTCACATGGATGCACGACGGCAATGTTGCGGAATCTGCCGAACAAGCGCAGGCCTCAGAATTGACCCTTGTTAGCCGCAGTCAACACTTGTGCTGTCAAGAGAGGCAGAGACAGCGAGAGAGAGAGAGAGAGTGAGTTGTCTTAGTGTGTGGTGCGACAACATGGGCCTCAGTTTCACAAGTGTGGTACCGAGCAGAAGTGGGGGGAACTAGACTGGGTCATAAAGTTAATGGGGGGATTCCGGCCAACTCTTGTATCTCGGGGCCAACTACAACTTCACAACTGCTCCACACAGCTGGGTCGCGCGAGGGCCCTATTGCGCCCTGGGAAAGCAAGAAAGGAAGAAAGAAAGAAATAAAGTTAAAATTCCCAGCACCAGCAACCTGGGGGAAGTGGTTTTCACAGTAACAAAGCACTCGGGCGCGCTCGTGAGCGGAGAGGTCCGTCAGGAAGCCCAGCAGAAGAGAGGAAGAAACATATGAAGAAGAGCACGGTGCCAAGACCGAGGCATGTGAAAGATCCCATGCAAGCCATGCAAGCCCACAATCACTGTTACCCAGAAAATTGAAGTCGAAGCCTGAACAGACTTGCAAGCTGTTCAAACTGCTACCCCAAGTGATACACTATGGATGTAGGGCCCTCTGGCGGATGAACCAGATCATGCTCCCCAAATCCATGTGCTGATGCAAACATGCCCAGGCAACACGAATTTGTGTGCTAGCCCGAAGTCGGCTGTCCATCAGTTCGTCTGGCCTTTACTGCGCCATTTATCGCCATTTTCGGAAAAAGGGAAGGGGATCAATCGGGGGGGTGAGGGGGGGGGTGGGGGGGCGGAGATCTGATTTCTGCAGAGTGGGAAGTGTAGTGGGAAGTCGATTCGCAGTGCACTGGGGTAGTATCACCAAGTCAGACCAATAGGCCCAATAGGATTAGAAGCTGAGCATCACGAAAAGAGCTAGAAGGCAAACCCCCGTCAACTCCAGTTGAACAAACTTTGACGGGTTGACAGGCCAATGAGCCAGAGCTGGGAAAACAGTGAGCGGGTGTTTTTGCCTACAGACCTTTGCCACATGCCTTCGCAGCCCCTCCAAATGGGGAGGGGTTAGAGACGGTCAAGTCGTCACCTGGGAACCGGGCCCTCAGGGCGAGGCCGCCTCGGCAAATAGGGCCGGTAATTTCGGGAGGCTTGTTGTGTTGGGAAGGGGTAAGGCTAAAGTAGGGGTAAGGGTGGGAAGGGAGGCACGTCGTCCGCGGCTGGACACTGGTCGGCTAGTGGGGGTACCCATTCCGGGCCACAAAGATCAATAAACGCCTCAAACCTGGCCTCCTCGGCAGACAGGGTTCATTGGTTGTTTTCACGTGGTGCAGGCGACTTCCCGCTGTACACTGTTTTGCACTTCGCCCCAGGTAATCCTGCCCGTTCCCTCATGGTTCCCGGGTGCTGTTTTTGTTGCGTTCTTTCGACCACTCCGACACTTGATTAGAACGCACGGCTGGAGGCGTTTCATTGGGGGAGGGTGGGGCGCCAGTCTAACATCAGTCCGAACATTTCATTAGAACGCACTGGTGGAGATCTCAATTCAGGGCCTAACCTTTTTGCCTCCAGTCCGTTTTAGCCCAGAGTCGGCCACCATACTGAACTACGCGATCTGCACGAAGGATGGACCGTGACCCTTCCACCGCAGCTCTGCTCCGATAACCCAGCCACCCCTGCCCCGACCTGTCCCGAGTGCGCCTCCAGGCGGCTCTCTCCACCGTGCGAAGGAAGGAACGGAGGAAGGTTTGGGAGGGTCGATCGGGAAGAGAACCAGCAGCGTGAGACAGAAGTTCCACCGCCCAACCTGGCATCACCGTATGGGGCCAATTCGAGGGAAGGCTCGCGGACAAAAAGTTGATGAAGGGTTCGTTGCGGGGGGGTTTCTCGAAGAAGAAGAAGAAGAGGGGAGATGTTGTTTTTGTCGCAGCATGGGATAAATACAGTGGCTTTCGTTTCTTTTGGAAAAAACAACGCAAGCCTTGAGTTTTGGCAAGTGGCTGCTGAGGTACATGCGAGACAAGCTGATAGTACAACTGCATGGCTGCGGCTACAAAGGTGACGTTGACTTTCTTTATCTCCCAATCGATTTCAGGATGGGGGCAGCTCTCCTTTGCAGATTTAGGGTTTTCACCTTGCACAAGGCGTGCTCGTTGCTGGTGACATTCACTCTTGTGGAGGCATTGTGCCACCAGCAGAGTTTGCCAACCATTACGGATCTCCCGTCAAGATTTCCACTAAAGATCTTTCAGGTATGGGTTTTTGCACGTCGTGACTCAGCTTTTTGGCTTGGGGTTACAGGTCGCCCAGATAAGCTCCAACTCCAAAACGGCAACAACAACCTTGCAGCAAGTCCGGGACCTCTTTACAGAGCAATGACACATGGAACGCTAGCAAGGCTAGATCTCTGAAGCTGTAAGTATGTCGTCCTGGGGCTGTCGGGCAATCAGCCCACACCGTTGAGGGTCGACGGCTTCCTCATGCCTTGCACATGAAATGGTTTGACCCGCCTGTTGTTGAGACATGCCGAGAGGAACAAGTGCAATGTTGGATATTGCTTCATCAACTTCCGCACGCCGCAAGCGCTGGCGCGCTTCCGGGATGATTTCCATGGACGTCGGAGCATCTGGGTTGCAAGATGGCCGTTGGATTTGCCGTTGCAACTCTCTGGGTGCCCAGCCTACTTGGCCGAGGCTGTGAGAAGCTCCCTGGTTTCAACAGTAAGAAAGTCTTGCAGGCCGCCCACAGGAAGTGAGGAATAAGCATGACATACGTGCATTGATCTACATACATATACACCGCATGTATACATATGTGCCCCTTCCCAACCCCGGCAGCCAAAAAACGCCTTCTCACCCCTCCCACCCATCACACCCCAGCCCACCCTTCCGCCCTTCCGCCCTCGCGCCCACCCATCAACCCGGCACAGAACAGGAGATTTTTTGAGTTTTTTGCTGCACGTCATGTGCGTATGACACTGATGTCTGCGGGCTCCGCATGCTCTAGGCCTCAAGACGAACCAGAGGTAGCCAAAATGAATCAAGTAAGTTAATTCTTGGCCCGAACCCTCCGGGAGGACTACTTTCTTTCCATTGCGGGAGCCAAAACGCCCCAAAATGCGCAAACAAAAAACCGAGATTTGGTGGTCACGAAATTGACGGCCCCAAGAAAGTGGAAATGCGGGAGGCTGCGGGGAGTACTTCCTATAACACCCACATAATGGAAATCGCGGCGGGTCCACGATGACGATAAGCACAGAGACTTGAATTGCTTAAGTCAGCAATTGCCCACGATGTGCTAGCGGATATTTTTGAGTTGGAGGCTGCAGCAAAAACTGCGATTCCTCACTGCTCCGCTTTCAGGATCATGCTCAAATCATTTGCCCCTGACCTGCCCCGTACGGGGCCGGAAGAGTTTGAGATTCATCAAACTCCTGAAAAGAATGGAAAGCCCGGCGGGCTCGTGATGACGACACGCACAGAGAGCTTGACTTGCTTGAGTAAGCGGTTGCCCACGACGTGCTCTCGCATTTTTTGGAATTGGAGGCTGCAGCGGAAAAATGCGTGCTTACTACTTCATCTGCGGTATCGCCAAATCATTCGCTCCTGAGCTATCCCCGAAAATAATGGAAAGATACTGATTGGCCCAAGTAAGCGGTTGCCCACGACGTGCTCTCGGTTTTTGGAGTTGAAGGCTGCAGCAGAAAGCTGCGATTCCTTACTGCTTCGCTCGCAGGATCGATGCCCAAATCATTCAGTCCTGACCTACCCCCGAGAATTAGAGAAAACAAATCGGGGAGAGCCTTCCAAAGAACATTTCCCAGAAGGGAAACAAACAAACCCACACGGAAACACAACTACTCAATGAGGAGGACAAGAAGAGGAGAAGAGGAGCGGAAAAGGACACAAGAGGACAGCCCGTTTCGCCCACCCGCTCACCTCTCACCCCCCCTCCCCTTCAAAAAAGCACGGCTTAATTTTTGCTGTTATTCTTATTTTTTTTTTTTTTTTTTTTTTTGGGGGGGGGGGGGGGGAGGGGGTGGGCCGCCCCCCTTATTAATCAGATCCTCGGAGATGCTCCTTGCGTGACCACATGCTTGGAAGTGAATGCATTCGTTTGTCAGCAAGCACAAGCGCTGACCTTGCGCAGGTCTCCCCGGCCCGTGTGCAGGGGCTTGAGGTGAGGACAGGGGCTGTGAGGGATTTCCTGACAGCGCGACAGTGTGGAAGGGGTCGGCCATTCAAGGCTCCATTCGTCAATCAAAATTCGTGGTTCAAACAAGTGCCACCTGAAACCCTAACACAAAGAGCTCTTCAGCTGTTAAACACCACTTCCTCCGAAGAGATGTGACTGCTACCTGGTTGGAAGAATCTTCATCGATGTGTATGATCCCTACAGTAGCGGCCCTAGCGGCCATAGCGATGTGGTTCAAAGTTTGTGCAAGGTAACAAGTGTATGCCCCCATCTGTGACACTTGTGCTTGTGTCACTGTTGACGGCCTTACGGCCTTGCCTCCTTGGCTTTCGCTGAAAGTTTTTACCGTATGCACGTGCTCAGCGCATCTCGGGATCAAATGTTGGAGGCCAACATCCTTCGCCTTCAAGGCAGCCCCATCATGGAGAATGCGGCAATGGAGCGGGAGTGGCCAGTATTCCCAGCAGGGGCTTCGTGTGGCCACTGGCTGTGCTGAAAAAAGGGACAGCGCCGCAGATTTCTGCAACATCTGCAGTTCCAGGCTTCCGATTCTCCTGGGCCGTTCAGGGCAGCTCCTCGAATTCCCAATGATTCTGCCACAGGCGAGGTTCTTCAAGACTTTGCAGTCGGTGGCGTAACCCTACAAATAGTGGGGAGAGCGCAGCCCACCTGCAACCTCACGCGGCAAGGCAGGCAGCGTGGAGCCTACGAAGTCCACGCGGCTTTCCGGATTTCGACCTCAGGCGCGTGCAAGTAGAAGGAAGCCTTCGACTGAACAGAATTAGGCTTTGGGGCAAGGGATTTAATTTATGCAAACGGGTATCGAAAGATCTTTGTAGAGATCCTCGTGTTGGGCTTAAGGTCATGCTGTCAGCACGCGAAAACGACAGGAAAAGCCCGAACTTTCCAACAAAGTTCCTTCACCCATACAGGGTACCACAGGCCCTCGAGGGCACTAGCGATGCCGCCCACAAAAACAATGCCACTTTTCGTGCCAGCCGTGCCATGAGGACCCGACACTGGCCTTCGCGGCAGCCAGCAAATCCACAGGGTGACGGACGTGCTTTCCGAACAGCATGTTTTCCATTTTCACGGCACAGGTCATTTTCCCGCAAGCAGCGTCGCGAGCAACCTCACACCAGGACACTACCGATACGACACTGCTTTGCGCCTTCGTGTGACGGCATGTCTGCGCACCGATGCATCACTTGTCCGGCCCAGTTCCATGCGCCCGTCGCGCTGCGTGTAATCAATCACTTTAGTGTGGCGAAGCTCCGCGGCGGAAGGGGTTTCACTTCCTTTGACTTAACATCCATGGACCCAGCTCAGCTCAATGGTTTAATAATCTGACAAGGACGATGCTCGGCATCCTTAATTCAACTAACGGTTCCCAACCAGGACCCAGCACGCGGTTAGCCCGATCTCAGACGCCGCCGTACCTGGGAGCCGTCCTGCGTCACACACCCAACAGAGTCCCACCACTTATCCGTGTGGACCGTGAACGAACCGAATGGCATACCGGCATATACTTGTAGTGGCCTGTCCCTTCCGTGGGCCCCCGATGGGCGAGCTCCGTATGGGCGAGTCTTCCATAGGCCCCTGAACGGTGTGGCGCATCCGCGTTATTTCCCCTCGCAAGGCATCAGTTTGTGCTGGGGCGTCGGCATATAGGCAAGGTGCGTCGGCGTGTCTGCACGCGCCCCGGAACAGCACATTGGCGAATCGTCCCTGGTGAGCAGCGTAATGGCGTATCGGCATGAAGCTATTCAGGACACTACTCGCACGGTGTACACACGGCATCAATCTGCCTGGATTTGGATCTCTCCGTTTCGCTCTCTCGCTCTCTCTCTCTCTCCCTCTCTATCTCTCTACTGGTACTAGTTTGCCAGTATCTGTTTCTCTCTATGTGTGTAAAAATGTACAGTATTACCCCCCATCAAACTGATTTACATATTAGTCCATATGTCTCTGCCATTCTACCATTTGCGATTGTGTGCCATTCGAACCTTCTTTGACACGAGTAAAATGCTTTTCTCCGATCCCAGAAAGTGCTGATTGGATATCGGAATCCACTTCACCGACTGACGAATGCGGAGCACATTGGAGCGCAGGCTGCTACCAGAAGAAAGCGGACAAGCACTAACATGGCCATTGCCTGTCACGGCACCATCTTCCAGTGGCACGGCAAGATTTCTTGTGCTATGAATCGCTGACATTTTGTAAGGCCTCACCTTCCCAAGGTAACTCCTTTTGGAGACCGAACTCATGCTGTGAGTAGGTTTTTGTGTGTAGAAATGCGCCGACTCTTTGTTCATTGGCGGGCGCTCGCATCAGTTCCAAGAACGGGGCCGATTTTTGCCGAGCCCAAAGGCCTTTTGAGTATGACGTGCCTGTGACAGCCGTGGTACAGTTGCAAGGGCTGTTCGGCTATGAAATGCAAATGCCTGGGGGCATTCAATGCTTTGTGAGCCACACCAGCGTCTCGCGGCGTCGGCCAACTAAGAGATAGCCATAGCCATGAACGCGCCTTCTCGGTCATTTTAGCATTGGAAGAGTTTCGAGGGCCAGGCTGCAAGCGTAATCTTACGTAATCTTAGGATTCTTAGGTCTTAAAGGCAAGGAGTACAGAGGAGTGCAGAGGCAGCCCACAGAGTTGCAAGATGTTGCAGGTACGTCTTTGTAAATTTGGCCCTGCTGCGCCGTTCGGGACTGTTGGGATGTTTTGGTGCTTTCGAGCTGCGGTTTGATGCAACGGGCAGTTCCGTTCTTTGTTGGCTGTGTCAGCGTGGCCACACAGGAACTTCCGCAAATCATGCCGGAACATAGACTCCAGACCTGCTATAGACCTGCTGGCCTACTCGTGACACACCTGAGCCGTCATAGAAATCATGCAGTAAGCATCATAGACTCATAGAGCTTCAGGCAGAAGATGGAAGTTCCTTTTCACCTTGGTCCATATCCTCTGGGCGTGTGGCTGCAGCACCAATCTGGCCATGTACTATACAGATGTATGATATGATGTATGTGTATATTTCAAGTTGCAGTAGCAACTCGGATTGTAGTTGCCGGCATGCTTGTATGATTCTTTGGCAATGAAGTAGTGCTCTGAGTGCTCTAGTCAACTTTAGTCTTCTTTGTCAGTGGCGACTTCTGTCCTCATCGGCTCAAAGGCTGTCCATAGCTTTTCCTTTGAGCGATGTGTGGTACGCTTTCGCAACGAGGGAACGGCGGAGTCAACTGACATTGCCGCATCCCTTCAAGTTGTTAATTATCCGAGTTGACAGCTGAAGTCCAGCCCTGAAGCTGTGGGCGCCGCTTTGATGGGTCTGCCATCTGGATCCAAGCGGTGTTGCCCTGTTTCGCTTGAAGGCTTGAAAGCCCACGGCTAGCTGCTAGCTCGTCACATGCGGGTTCTGTGCGGATTCTTCGCTGTGAAAGCAGGACACAAGAATCCTGGTAAAAGTTGGTGGTCCGATCTTGCTGAACACTGCTGAACCTCAGACCTAAGCAAGTGTGAGACGGGCTGCTGAAACGTGTTGCAGGTTCTCAGCTGTCCCTTCTAAGGATTAAGACTGTCCTCTTGATTCTGCACTGTTGATTTTCGCAGCGTAGTCTTGCAATCAATTACGGGTTCGCATTGGCCCATTTCTGTGCCAGTTTTTCCCACTCATTTCACTTCGTTCGTGTGAACGAGTGGCTTTCCGTCTTTTGTTCTACCCTTCTCTCCTTCCTGTATCTGCCACTGCCTCGCTGCCTCGTTCTCCCAATCGCACCTTTTGCAATCATCGATGCCCTAGGCTTGGAAATAGCGGGGACCTCAGGCAAAGTGAGCTCGCAGCCATTTGCAGGCTCCACGGCACGCCTCTTTGAGCTTAGCATTGCCTAGCCTTTTTCTTTTGCGCACTCCAAGGTAGTGGATGCATTTGACCCGCCGAGAACCTTGCTGCGATGGGGCATGGGCAACACTGCAGGCATCCAGATATGTGATCCCAAAGTGTGTGTAGCATTGTGTAGCCATGTGTAGCCAAAGTCCAGTGCTCGGCTGATCTCGGCTGATCTCGGCTGAGCATAGTTCCATGTAGTTCCCTGCAAGCTGCGCAACCGCAGGGGAGGAGCTCGCTTCCCACTCTGGCCGTGTCCTGCAGGATGCCCGGGAAGAGTATTACAGTATGAAGTTTGAGTGCAATTGCGCGGCTCAGCTTCAGAACCTGCCCAAACTGTCGGTTGGACTTTTTCGACATCTTTGACTCTTTGACCACCTCGCACCCCGTTAGCGACCGGCATAGTGGCATAGCACTGCAGGGTTGAAGCTGGTGCTGGGCAGGACGGTGGTAGTTGGTCCACGTTTTGGGTGCAGGCCAGCCGATTGTTGCAGCAGGCTAGCTTGCTTGTGCAGAGCTACACATCAGAGCACCACCGCCACTACAACCACAATAACCCTACTCGTAGCTATTCCTGCCACGCTTATGTTACTGGTGTTGCTGCATGTCATCGCCTCTACAGTTGCTGTTCATAATGTTGCTCTTGCTATGCTTGCTTTTCGTTACCTAGTACTTTCATCATTGTGATGTGCAGGCTGCTCGGGTACGCCTGTGCAGCTGAACTTCGAAGGAAATAACGCATCACAACAATGAAGAGGTCAATCGAAACCACAGTGAACCGGGGCACATCGTGGCATGTGTCAAGCAGACGCAATAGTGCGCACGTGCCTCGAAGCAATATGCACCTGCACGTGAGAGATGGTGAGAATGCGAAATGTCGAGCCAAAAGCGATTACCTACACGAGAGCAGCGATCAGGCACCTACAGAAGCTCGCCGCAATGCACACATGCACATGCACATGCACATGCACATGCACATGCACATGCACATGCACATGCACATGCACACACACACACACAGACGCGGAGACACAGAGACGCAGGCGGGAGCCAGGCTTGGAGCACTGCCTTTGAGTGACCGACCACGGACGCAACGAGACTTAAGCGGCAGGTCCTCCTTCAAAGAGGAAACTGTGTAAGCTGAAAAATAACTCCGGTCTCTGAGGAGAACCCGGTGGCGGTAAGAACACCAGCTTACACCGCTTACTTTTATCGCAAACGCGAGGCCGCCTCGGCAAGGGTACTGGGGCGAAGGGGCAGTGGGGGTGAGGGGGGGGCGGCAGCATGCCCAGGGGGTGGTTTTTGGGGTTGGGGGGGGGGGGGTGGGGAGGGCAGGGAGGGGGAAGTAAAGGGGGGGGGGTCGCGATAGGCGGTGGTAAAGTTGAAAGCCTTTTAGGGGGGGTGGCTTAGGGCTTAGGGCTTAGGACTAGGGCTGCGGGCTTCGGGCTTAGGGCTAGGGCTTAAGGCTGAGGCTTGGGACTTGGGTAGAGCTTAGGGCTTGAGGGTGGGCTTATTCGGGCTGAGGGCGGCTTACTTAGGCTTAGGTCTTAGGGCTGAGGGTGTAGGGCTCAGGACATAGGGTATGTAGGGCTCAGGGCTCTTAGCTCTTAGGGCTCAGGGCTCAGGGCTTAGCTATGGGGCTTCGGGCTTAGGGGGCCGAAAGCGCTGATTCTCGTACCCCCGTTCCCTGGGCCCAAATCCCCCCTTGTCCGGGCACGTCGGCCGCGACTGGATACAGGTCGACTACGAGGGGTACCCATTCCGGGCCAAAAACACTTCTTAGTGGTTCTCTCGACTTAATGCCCATCGAGCACAGACATGCAGTAAAGTCCGGAGTATGTCATGTCGCTAGTGTTTTTCGCTGGCGTTCTTGAGTGGAGTTTGCCGGTTTTGCATGTTGGTATTGCGCGACTGGTGTGATGGATGAGGACGCTTTGTCCAAAACCCCAAACTGTTAATTTAATATGATGGATCTTACCATTGCTTACAGCTTCTTAAAAGAGGTCATCCTTACGCGAATACGTAGCCAAGAGCATGCGGAAGAACTTTTTAGGCAAATACGCATTCAAGCTAGGAACCAGTTTGGACTGGCCTCTCATGGAGGATTCACCCAGCACGCCGCCTTTTTCAGCAGCAAAACAATTGTCCCTCATGTTTATGGGGGCGAAGAGAGATTTGGGAACATCTAGGCTGGAAATGCACAGGTCAGGCGCTGAGGAGCATCAAGACACTATTTGCGACAACCACCGAGAAGACTTCGGCCAAAATGCCCTTTATGAGCTAGCACGAAAAATACGAAAGGACGTGGCCAGTGGACCGAAACTCTCTTGCATGGATCGCAAGGCGAGGCCAATGTGCTAGGCAATAATATTCTTAGTTAGTCAGTTCATATCACGTTTAAGCTGCATGGTAGGGAGCCGGTCGAGCACACAGTTTAGTATGTGGTCCCCCTCCGCCTGTCTTGCAAGTGTGTGGCAATGATAGCGACATACTACTGCTCATCCGGCTTGACGGCGAGACGAGTGGGGGGAACAGACATGTGGCATAGCGGACACTGTTGTGGCTGGGTTTCGCCTGAACCAATGGTTAGTTGAGGCCCCCGTTCTGCCTAGTGATGTACTAGTGCTGTTGGTGATTGTATTGCACTGGTTCATGTAACATGCATTTATGGGATGGGCGGCACCTTGTGGCACTCCACCGCCTGGATGGGTTTGTTGCTCGTAGAATACTGTTCTGCATCCTGCTGGCAAGCTGGGGGTGGAGCCCGTCGACATTATCCGGTCAAGACCGGCGCCCGAGTATGGGACCCTCCGGAGCCTTGCGTGCGCGCTAGTTGGGAGAGTCGAAATGGTAACACAGCAGTTTTTTTGTCTGTGCTGGTACTTAAACGACGAGGAATAGGAGGAGGAGGAAGAGGAGGAGGAGGAGGAGGAGGAGGAGACTACGACCACTGCCATGGTTACTGCTACGGCTATTGCTTTTGCTATTGCTATTGCGATTGCTACTGCTATTGCTATTGCTATTGCTATTGACTACTTCTACTACTACTACTACTACTACTACTACTACTACTACCACTACTGCTACTGCTACTGCGACTACTACTACTACTACTACTACTACTACTACTACTACTACTACTACTACTACTACTACTACTACTACTACTACTACTACTACTACTATATACTACTACTATATACTACTACTACTACTACTACTACTACTACTACTACTACTACTACTACTACTACTACTACTACTACTACTACTACTACTACTACTTTACTACTACTACTACTACTACTACTACTACTACTACTACTACTACTACTACTACTACTACTACTACTACTACTACTACTACTACTACTGCTACTGCTACTGCTACTGCTACTGCTACTGCTACTGCTGCTACTGCTATCGCTACTGCTACTGCTACTACTACTACTACTACTACTACTACTACTACTACTACTACTACTACTACTACTACTACTACTACTACTACTACTACTGCTGCTACTGCTACTGCTACTACTGCTTCTACTGTTCCGACTGCTACTATTGCTTCTACTGCTACTGCTGCTACTACTGCTACTACTGCTACTACTGCTACTACTGCTACTACTGCTACTACTGCTACTACTGCTACTACGTCGAATGCTTCTTCTACGTGTATTACTATTCAATTGGCTAACCCAGCCAGAGGCTCACCGAGTTTTAGTCATCGCTTTGATGTATTGTGCAACTGCTCGTTGGCCCGGTATATGTTACATGCGGCCACTGGCTCGGCACGGCAGCATCGCCAAGCCTCGCAAAACCACGCCGATGCGAAGCTGCGAGATTTCTTGGGCCATCTTCTGGTATATCGGCTAGTTAATCGCTTGGTCCAAGTCCACACCTATAACTTCACGCTGATCGTTAGACCGCTGCCATGTTTGCCTCTGCGCCATGGCAAGACACTCCGCGGAGCACAAGCTCCGCAGGCTTTCGTTTTTTTCCTAGAGCTGACACATGCTAACGCAGCTATAATTTGGATGATTCGAGCTCGTTTCGAGCGGAAGCCAGGAGCTTGCGTTGGTGGCCCCTCTGGCAGGGAGAAGTGGGAGAAGTCGATATGTGTCCCGCCTGTAGGCCATGTGCAAGGGCAGTGCTCAAAGTCGTCGTGACAGCGGTCACGCCGCATCCGGACTTGTGTCACTGCTGGTGCAAGGCGCTCGGGTGGCAGCGGCTGCATCCAGCGTACTGTTCACTGCTGGCTGCGCCAGGGGGCGCAAGCAGGCCACTTCCTTACTTGCTAAGCAACTTTGCGGTTTGATGTTTGATATATGTTGTGATGTTCGGGGTTGCACAGCGCAGTAGACTCAGTAGACGCTGTAGGATTCAGTAGGTCTTGCGAGCAAGCGAGAGGGAGCCTGGGGCCATGCGCAGCCACCCCAACATCCAAAGTGGCTCCAAAGTGGCTCCATGTCTTGTGAGGCTTGGCAAGCTTGGCTGCAAAACTCGGGGAGAAGCTCTGTCCCTGGGAGGCGGCCTGGAAGTGATTTGAAGATCAGAGCAGAATACGTGTTCTCTCATCAAGCGCCTATATTGCAACCGGCATGAATCCAGCCACATTCACATTGTGATCGTCAACGGTTCAGGCAATCTTGCTCTGGCAATTCTGAGACTGAGAAAGATGATTGGCTTCCTGGCTTGACCAGACTTGCGTCACCGTACGTGACTGAATCCTGACGACTTGAATCGTCTTGATATGTCTTGACTCCTTGCCTCGCCAAAAAAGGTTCTCTTTCTAAGCGCTAAAGATATCCCTTTCGCAGCCTCAGGTTGCAGAGGTGTAGGCGGCCTAAGTTGATGTGCGCTGCCATACGCTCATGCCAAGGTCCCTGAGCTCGGAACGGGTTCAGATTTTAGCCCTGCTTCTCTTAGCATGTGTTGCAAATCAAGCATGCCTGACCCCCAGTTTACAGTTCGAGTCGTGTTGCAGAATGCGGACATGTGCGGACCAGAATGTACTTCAAAACTTTGCGCTAAAGGCAGAGCCCTGCCGTTCTACTTGGTGGATTTCTCTGTGGATGCCCAGGCGCCGCAAGCCGCAAGCTTGCACGAATACAGAATGCCGGAATGTATCGAAGCTGAGACTTTCGAAGCTGCCTTCTTGCAGGCAGATCGCGCCATGAATCAGGAGCTGGCATTGTTGAACAATCAGCATGAAAGTCTTGCAGCATATTGCAGCATCTCCAGCCTGCTATAGGCTGCTGCTCGTCTCCAACGTTGACTTTATGCTTGGCTGGGTATAGTCATCTCATGTCATCTCTTTTCTCGCGGCTTCGTGCCAGAGGAGTTGGTTTTCAGCTCTGCTGACTATGGGCTCTTTGCAACCCTGGGATTCACCATCCCGCATCTTGGCTTCGTTTGTTGCCGTTAGAACTGCCATTGCAGACGCTGGTCGCTGCTCCTGTTTCGCTTTGTCGCTCCCTTGAGGTTCACGATAGCCTCGCTCTGGGCCGGGGTCGCTGCTGATAACATCGATCGTTTCCGCTTGACGGTGGCGGCCGGGATTGGTTGGTGTGGGCCCTGGGGCTGAAAGGCAAAGACCCGTGAAGACGGCCGAACTAAGGTCGATTGCCACGGCCAGCATGGCTGCAGCGTCGTCCTACAATACCTTGCTTGTCCAGCGGGCCATGTTGGGGCTTTTCCAGGTGGGGTGGGGGGAAAGGGCGGGGGGGGGGGGGGGGGCGGGGTTGCTGATAATGCTGATTTATGCTGGAGAGATTCGGGTTTGCAGTAGACGGTGGTTCTGCAGGGTTGCTCTGCCAAATACCGGTGAAATTAGTGGAAAAACACGTGAAACCCATGACAAATGGGATCTGATGGCGGAGGCCGGGGTATTGAAAGAATCCGCATGGCGCGACGCTTGTTGAACAGGAGTGGAGTTTTATGTCTATGAGCTCAATTATCCAATGATAACATCTGCCAGTAAAGAACCAAAGACAGCAAGCATAAGCACCCAGAAAGACGTGGAGGCTGCCACAAATCCTGCAGCGCTGAGTCTTATCTCGGAGCTTTTTCCGGATGTTGCTCGGCTGCAGCACTTTCGCCGTTCGCCGTGGTTAGTGTGCCTGCTTGCCGCTTGCCCAGCCTGGATATAGCATACACAAGCCTGACGTAGACTGACAAACAGCTGCCATCATCTGCCGGCCTTTCGCAGCGAAGGCGAGGGCAACTGCGAACTCTGTCTTCGGGTTGGGCATCTACGTTGGAGGTGCTGTTGCCTCCCTGGGCGCAGCCTTTGATGAGAGGGACCGGTGCCATGATGTGGCGCATGGCTTTCTTTCGGTCGTGTCACAAGCTCCTTAGGAATCTCTGGGACCAGTGCGGGCTTATATTTCGTCCGCGCTTATTGGGGCATATCTTGGCTGCCCCGGTCGGTGCACGGACCGGGAGTCGGCCGGGCCGCAACATGGCTCTGAAACCTTTCGGCTGACCACCTCCGCAGCCAACTGCCCAAAACGCCGAAATGCATGCACCTGAGGCCAGCAACATGCCATTTGCAGAGATGAAAACCACGTCCCGGGATCCGCGAACCCCCAAGAATTCAGGGCCTAAGCCGGCGCCTATGAGCCAGAGCACGCTTCTCGTATGTTTTCGAGCAACACGCGACCAAACTTTGCACGGCGCGGCTGCGGCAATCAAAACCCTTTGTTCTTGATGTTGGAGCCCCATACTAACCATAGTTTTGGCACACGTTGCCACACTGTCTCGTGTATAACTGTCATATCGCGGCCGGTTCTGGGCAAATTGCTACCATTGCAGGAAGGATGGAGAACAACCTGTTTGGGTTTTGGCCTGGTCAGCCTCTTGGCGCAGAGACTGACAAGCTGTGCACCTGTTGCCGTTTGAACAGCCACGACATGCCGGGTTTTTTCCGCAGAGGCGCCTTCGCCTCCTTGCCGTTGTGGTTCCGTGACGACGTGCGTAGCGAGGCGCCCGAGCTTGAAGTCCAGGGCACCAAACTTGTTTAAGTTTGATGCGTTATAATTACTTGTTGAGGGCCGGACGCATCCGGACATGAGCTGCAAAGTGCAGGCCTCCGGAGCCCCAATGCCGACAACAATCGAATGGCCATCGGATCCCCTGGCACAGTTGCAGCTTGCCTGTGTAGATAAATGTGTGGGCAAGCGGGCAAGCTGATGATTTCCCAATGCACGTGCGTGTGGCCAAGTGCGGGCATCCCCTGAAGCCTGTCTTTCGGCACTAGGAAATCAAAGCTGGCCGTGCTTCCGGAGGCCACTCGCGGGAATCAGCTTTGAAGTACCAATAACTGGATGCAGCATATATCCCGACAAGGAAGCGTTGGGCGTCGTCACGAAGTCTGCTGAGGCTCCGTGGCCATCCGGCTCTAGGGGCCTACCGTAAACAGATCAACTATGAAATGTATACTAGGAATTACTAGGAGAAAGCCTGGGCAGTGCACGTTTGGCTGTCTTCTCTATTGTTGGTACCCAACGTCAAATGTGGCACTAGCACGTGACTGCTCCGGATCCCTTGAAGTTGACCAGTTCTTCCACCTCTTGGGAGCCCCAGCAGCTGGAAAGCTGAAACAATCTGAAGCGCACTGAAGCGCTATCAGGTCTGGCAGCACTTGACAAACGGTGGGCATGGCCTTGCGGGGTCGGAACCGCCTTTGTTAAAGTATTAAAGCCTCTCGCCCGAAGTGTTGTGCAATTCTGTTGGGGGCAGGCGGCCACCAGAAAGAGTGCCTGTTTGAAGCAAGGCCGTCTCCGCAACCTCTGCGCGCTGGTTGCTCCTGGCATCAACTCTCCGGTTTAGTGCAGGCGCAGCTCGGGGCCTTAGCAACTTGCAGAAGCAAACGGCGAACTTCCTGACTTCCACCTGCCTTTTGCGTCATCTACGAGTACGCCGCTATCAGTTTTGAAATATGAAAGTATGCCAGCGCAGGCCCCAAACAGCGAGAGACGTGGAAACACAACATACCAAAGGTTCCCAAACACCAAGACCACTCCAAGCGCTCCGGATAGAAAAGCAAGGAGCCAATAAAAACGAATAGAAAACCAATAAAAAGAATACCAATGACAACCAGTAGAAAACCAGTAGAAAACCAATAGAAAACCAATACAAACCAATGGAAAACCAATAAACACCAATAACAAAAACCAATAAACACCAATAACAAAAGCCAATAAAAACCTATAGAAAACCAGTAGAAGGGCAGTAGAAAACCAATAGAAAACCAATAGATAGAACAATAGAAAACCAAGAAAACCAATAGACAACCAATAAAAACAATAGAAAGCCAATAAACCAATAGAAAACCAATAAAAACCAGTAGAAAACCAAGAAAAAACAATAGAAAACCAATAAAAACTAATAGAAAACCAAAAAAAACCAATAGAAAGCCAATTCAAACCAATAGAAAGCCAATTAAAACCAATAGAAAACCAATATAAACCAATAGAAAACAGTTTTCTATTGGTTTTTGTTGGTTTGCTATTGGTTTCTATTGGTTTTCTATTGGTTTTTATTGGTTTTCTATTGGGTTTAAATTGGTTTTCGTTTGTCTTTTTGTCGGTTTTTATTGGCTTCTATTGGTTTTTATAGGTGTTCGATTGGTTTTCTATTGGTTTCTATTTGTGGTTAATCGATTTATATAGGGTATTATCGTATTTCCATTAGCACTCGAAAGTCACTCGAAGAACATCAGTCCTTGAAGAGAACTCCAAGAGCATCCTACTGGTAGTAGTAGTAATAGTAGTAGGAGGAGTAGTAGTAGTAGTAGTAGGAGTAGTAGGAGTAGTAGTAGTCGTAGTAGTAGTAGTAGTAGTAGTAGTAGTAGTAGTAGTAGTAGTAGTAGTAGTAGTAGTAGTAGTAGTAGTAGTAGTAGTAGTAGTAGTAGTAGTAGTAGTATAGTAGTAGTAGTAGTAGTAGTAGTAGTAGTAGTAGTAGTAGTAGTAGTAGTAGTAGTAGTAGTAGTAGTAGTAGTAGTACGCCCCAACCGGGTGGTTTGCCCACACACAGGCTGGTCACGCATGGGTTTAGGGTTTAGGGTTTAGGGTTTAGGGTTTAGGGTTTAGGGTTTAGGGTTTACGGTTTACGGTTTAGGGTTTAGGGTGTCTCAATGAGTGGGCGCGCTGGTGCTGAAAGCACCCAGGCGCGCGCGCCCCAATTTGCATAAGCCCACCCCCGCTGGCGCTCCACCCTCGCCTTAACCTCTACGGGTTTAGGGTTCTTTTGAACTCTGATCGTGCTTTTGTTATTTTTCTCTTGTCTATTGGGTTGAAACTCGGCATCGATGCAGATCAACTACCCTGAAGTTCGTAGCCCCTAGGCATTGCAAGGGAGATGTCTATCAGTCGAGGGCTGCTGGGAGAGCCAAAAGTCAGGTTTGGGCTTGGGGTTGGCTGCCGCCTTCGCCCTCGGCGATGCTGCGTGCTGGGCGGGGATTTGGAAAACTTGCTTGGAAGGGAGTGAAATTAGAGGTTTGGGCTTTCGCCATGCTGGTGCTGCAACTTTTGTTCCTCAAACACAAAACTTTCAGGCAGGGGCCTCCCAGGCAAAACCCTTCCAGGCAGGGGCCTCCCAGGTAGGCAGGGGCGGGGGCGTCCAGGAAACACGACGACGGGCGGAGGCGAGGCTCCTCTGGGACCACCGCGCAGCCCGCAGCTGGGACTGGACTTCTGGCTCCGGAGCTACCTCGCCTGCCGGCTTCAGTGCGTTCGCCCTGCTCGACGGCCCCCAACTCACTCAGTTTAGGGTTTAGGGTTTAGGGTTTAGGGTTTAGGAAGGACAACGACAAGCAGAAGACGCGGGCAAACCGAGCAGTGTCTTACGCCTCAACCCTGAACCCACGCCCGAAAGCAGTGTTTTTTCCTTGAAGCCCAGGACGACAAAACACCGAAGCCCTCGTGCTGGACTCGTGCCTGAAACACTCCAAAGACCAAACCGTAAGACGCGCGCGCGGGCAAACCATAGGGTTCTGCGACGTCCGGAACGCAGGGAAACCCGCAGAGGGTCGTCGTTTATGAAGAAAAAAAGCGAAAAAAAGAACAATGTTGAAAGGCCGGCAAAGGCCAGAAACGCCGCGCGTGCGCATGTTTTATGTATTTTCCAAAAACAAGCGCGGGCAAACCATAGGGTTGCACCGTCGTAGTAGTAGTAGTAGTAGTAGTAGTAGTAGTAGTAGTAGTAGTAGTAGTAGTAGTAGTAGTAGTAGTGGTAGTAGTAGTAGTAGTAGCAGCAGTAGTAGTAGTAGTAGTAGTATTAGTAGTATAGTAGTCGTAGAGTAGTAGTAGAGTAGTAGTAGTAGTAGTAGTAGTAGTAGTAGTAGTAGTAGTAGTAGTAGTAGTAGTAGTAGTAGTAGTAGTAGTAGTAGTAGTAGTAGTAGTAGTAGTAGTAGTAGTAGTAGTAGTAGTAGTAGTAGTAGTAGTAGTAGTAGTGTAGTAGTGTAGTAGTAGTAGTAGTAGTAGTAGTAGTAGTAGTAGTAGTAGTAGTAGTAGTAGTAGTAGTAGTAGTGTAGTAGTAGTAGTAGTAGTAGTAGTAGTAGTAGTAGTAGTAGTAGTAGTAGTAGTAGTAGTAGGTGACACGCTCTTAACTGATCATGGTGTTTTCTGCTGTTTTTTGACTTTTTCTATCGTTTTCTCTGGTTTTTTCTGCGTTTGACGGGTTGGGGGGGGTGGGGGGGGTGGGTGGGGGGGGGGTAATTACGTGCTGTGCTTTGTGCACACATGACCATGCTGAGGGGTTGGGGGGGGGGGGTGGGGGGGTAATTACGTGCTGTGCTTTGTGCACACATGGGGGTCGTGCTGGGCTTTGTGCACGCTTGACCACGCTGTCTACTGTTTTCCTCTGTTTTTTTGGTTGGTTAGGGGCAAGATCTTTTGGGCTCACAGTGGAGGGTTTAGGGTTTGCAGGTACAGATCTTTTGGGCTTTTTTGGGAACCTTTTGGGCTTCCAGTGGAAATATGGGGTTTGAGGTTTCAGCCTACAGATCTTTTGGTTTTTTTTGGCATCTGGGGTTTAGGGTTTCAGGGCAAGACATTTTGGGCTTACAGTGGAGGGTTTAGGGTTTGGGGCTTGAGGGTAGAGACCTTTTGAGGTTTTTTGGGGTTTGGGGTTTAGGGTTTAAGGGTAAGACCTTTTGGGCTCACAGTGGAGGGTTTCGGGATCTTTTCGGCTTTTTGGGATTCACAGTGGAGGGTTTAGGGATCTTCTGGGCTTTTTTGGGATTTGGGGTTGAGGGTTTAAGGGAAGGGTTTGGGGTTGAGGCTGTAAGGTGAAAGGACTTTTGGGCTTTTTCTATGGGATTTAAGGTTTAAGGGGGTGCACTGTGGGACTGCTTTGTCATTCAGGGTACACATGGGGTTTGGGGTTTCAGGCTCCAGATGTTTTGTGTTTTTTCTGGGGACGTGCTTGACGCTGTGGGGTTGAGAGTTTAAGGGTGCACGACTCTTGGGCTTGCTTCAGGTTTCGGGGTTTCGGATTTCAGGGTGCACGACTGTTCGGCTTGCTGGAGGCGTTCGGGTTTAAGGACAAGTTTGGCCACATCTTAGAAAACCCGCGAAACGCTGTAAATACCGGTCTTTTCCTCTGTTCTGAGAACACGTCTGCGCAAAGTAGGCCCTGTAATTGACCGTTTTTGAAGCCCGAAAACACTGTAAATACCGATGTTTTCCTCCTGCGCCTAAAGTAGTTGAAAGCAGTTTGCGGGACTTTTTACACGTCCATTTCTCGTGTCCGTAAACGGACAAAGCCAGGAAACACTGTAAATACCGAGGTTTTCGTCTCTTAACACGAAAATTGCACGCCACAAAACCCCTGCGATCAATTAAGAACGTGACGCCTAGTAGTAGTAGTAGTAGTAGTAGTAGTAGTAGTAGTAGTATAGTAGTAGTATAGTAGTAGTAGTAATAGTAGTAGTAGTAGTAGTAGGAGGAGTAACAGTAGTAAAAGCAAGAATCGGAGTAATACTAATAGCAGAAGAAATAATAGCGTCGTAGTCGTAGTCGTAATCGTAGTCGTAGTAGGAGAAGTAGTAGTAGTAGTAGTAGTAGTAGTAGTAGTAGTAGTAGTAGTAGTAGTAGTAGTAGTAGTAGTAGTAGTAGTAGTAGTAGTAGTAGTAGAGTAGTAGTAGTAGTAGTAGTAGTAGTAGTAGTAGTAGTAGTAGTAGTAGTAGTAGTAGTAGTAGTAGTAGTAGTAGTAGTAGTATATAGTAGTAGTATATAGTAGTAGTAGTAGTAGTAGTAGTAGTAGTAGTAGTAGTAGTAGTAGTAGTAGTAGTAGTAGTAGTAGTAGTAGTAGTAGTAGTAGAAGTGGTAGTAGTGGTAGTAGTGGTAGTAGTGGTAGTAGTGGTAGTAGTGGTAGTAGTGGTAGTAGTGGTAGTAGTGGTAGTAGGTAGTGGTAGTAGTGGTAGTAGTGGTAGTAGTGGTCGTAGTGGTAGTAGTGGTAGTAGTGGTAGTAGTGGTAGTAGTGGTAGTAGTGGTAGTAGGTAGTGGTGGTAGTGGTGGTAGTGGTGGTAGTGGTAGTAGTGGTAGTAGTGGTAGTAGTGGTAGTAGTGGTAGTAGTGGTAGTAGTGGTAGTAGTGGTAGTAGTGGTAGTAGTGGTAGTAGTGGTAGTAGTGGTAGTAGTGGTAGTAGTGGTAGTAGTGGTAGTAGTAGAAGGGGGGGGGCAGGGTAGGCAAGCCTACACCTTATCCCCAACCTACCCTACTGGCCTAGGCTGGAAGGCCAACGCCTCTGCCAGGGTAGGGCTTACAAAAGCATTTGCGATGTGAAAAAAGAATCTGCGCCCAAAATGCGACCACCGCTTCCGCCTGAAGAGCGCCGCGAGAGCATGCGCGAGCACTCGGAACGAAAGAACCCCTAGTGTTGGTACATTGTTTGGGGAAGTATCTTTGTTGGGAGCCAGAGTGGCATCGGCCTGGTTGGGCAGCTCCGGTTTGGGTGGGGTGTAGGGGTCACAGGTATATAAGTACGGCAGCGGAGAACTCTAGGCTTGTAACAGGCCCCCCCCCCATGCGACAAAGGTTTTTAACAGAAGGGTCGGTTCTGCGACAGCCCCACCCGACAAGACCTTAGTTTAATGCTAGAGCTTCGCCACTCACCGGAGCACACGACTCTGCTGTAAGACCGCAGGATTCGCGATCTTGGTGTGGCTGCCCACGGCAATCCGAGCATCATTCCCAAATGATGTTGAACAGACCGAGCCCCAGCAGATGACTAGCAACAGCAGCATGTTTCTCGTTTGCGCAGTATAAGTTGAAGAAGCTGGCAGTGTTGCCTTGCCTTTCTAAAATCGAAGCTGCAGCCTCCTAGTTTGCAGAATCTTCACGTCAGCTTCCACGAGGTTCGCCGTGATCAACTCCCTCATCAAGGCGTTCGCAGGTGGTGCCTCCTCGATAGCAGGAGGCAATGGAGTATGCTGGACGCCCCCAAGCCGTGAAGGCCTGTAGGCGCAATCAAGCAAAACCAAGCAGGTATTGCGGCCGATGCGCTCCGCAAGCGAGGCTCGACGTCGGAGTGTTGATTACTCCTTTCGTGAGTCATAGCCTTCATGGTCTGCAAATGTCTGCCGCACGAAATGTGGGATTTGAGACTTCAAGGCCTGGTAGCGCAGGACTCATTCTGAGGCTTTCTTTTGAAATGCCAACCGCAACCCTTACAGGGTGCACATTTGGCAGGTTTCGGGGATGAGGCTGCTGCACTGTTCTGTGGCGTCACAAGTCTGGCATCTGCGCCCTTATGGTGTGCCTGCCGCCGGCTTGAACCAGCACTTTGCGTGGAATCGCTTTGTTGCCGGAGCACACTGCGGCGAGCGGCCAGGTATTTCACGCTGGATGAAGGACTGAGCTTCGAGACTTGCATGGGGTTTCTGCTGGTCGAGCACCCTGGGTGCAGTGTGGTTCAACGTGTAAGTAGAGCAAGGTTCGATTGTCCAGAACTTCAATGCGGGGCATGGTCTTGAGCATTCTTGAGCGCGACGCCGAATGCTACAGTATCTCTATGCCACTATGCCCGCACAAATGTTGCAGCCCAGGTACCTCGTTGCAGAAAGCTGGCTCGGGCCAGCAATATCTGCGCTGCAGGGTGCCGTGCCAATCAGCCAGCGTGGGACAGCTCAGGCCATAACATGCAATAGCCTCTCATAAACGCATACTTCACAAATGTTCACGAGCTCACGACATTCCTGTGCACGTGGCTGCAATTGCCCACAGCTTGATCAGACAGCATGCTTTCAGGGTGTGTTTTCATCCTTGACGGCGTGCCTGGACTGCATTTGCGAAGCTCCGCTTTGTGGAAGAATACGGAACATGAGGTAGGCAGGTGTGCATAACCTAACGAAACGCGTCAGATTTGTTTACATTCGTCGGCTCAGTGAGATGTGAGGGACCTAATGGGACCACTCTCGTTTGACATGGTGCACGCTTTTTTTGACGGTCCCCGCACCCCAGCAGTCGGCGGTGCAGTTGTAGTCAGTTCTTGCTGAGAGCCCGAGGTTGGGCAATGCCCTCCCTGTGGTTCTGGGCCTCTTGGCACCAGGAGAGCTGGTTGCAGGACTCCAGTTGAGCATCAGCGCATCTTGGCCAGGTTTGGGAGGAAGGTTCAAGTTCGGATGTACTGGTCAATAGATGGTGATGTCGGTTGTCCTATGTTGTCCTCGTGCCATGATGTCAGGAGATATCAGAATGTTCGATGTCCATGACTGTGATGTGTACTTGTGAAGAAAGTCTGTGCAGGTATGCTACCTGCTGAGCGGGATCTGCTTTTTCATGGCTTTTGCGAACCTGAAAGAGGAGATGCCAGTTGGCGGATTAGGCCTCAGTTTGCCAATGCTTTCAGATGCGTTGGAGACCTTACCAGGATCCGTGAGCTCGAAGCACCTGAGTGAAGCAAGCTTTCGCGTTAATGTTGATTCAAATAGTCGTTCTGCACGGGCCTTATTTTAGCAGCGGCCTTTCCAGATGAAGGTCCGAGTTTCGCAGCAAAAACTATATGTACCAGCTCTATCACTGCTCACGTATTGACTGGACTCTGGCCAGAATGAGGTCAAGTTCTGGCAGGCCCTATCTGCTTGAGGGAAAATTCGGCTGCATCTCATCCGAGTCACAGAGATGAGTGGTGACTAGATGGGTGGGTGGGATTGGGTGGGTGGGATGGAGTAAGAACTTCTAGTTGGCAGAAGATGCAGAAGCCACAGATAGAACCCTGCTGCTTCTGGAATCCATTTTATGTCGGATGCTTCGTACTCTGTTCACGCTGCCAACCTGTCGGACATGAAGGCTTAAAAGCATGCAGCACAAGAGAGCAAAAGACTGCGCAAGATCTCCGAATACACTGCCAAAAAGCAAACGCGCACGCCATCTGTCTGGTAGTAATTGCTCCGTGGTTCCAGAGAGCCCTGTCACCCTGCTGGAAAACTGTTCCGGCGCATTTCAAAAATTGATGTGACCATGTTTATGCAATTTTGAAGTTCGAGGTTTGAGGCTCGTAGTAACGGGGCGAGGCAAGAACCGAAACAATGAAAACAGAGCAAGGTTGAGTGGGGGTCGTGATCACTAGACTAGAGTGATCCAACCATAGATAAATTGAGCTTGGGTGGATGAAACGGAGATAAAGGGAGCAAGTCTCAGACACGGTGAGAGCCGCAGGTTGGCAGAGTGAGGGCATTCCTGCGCGGCATGATCCCCAGTCACGTCACAAGAAAATCAAGAAACGGCAGACCACAAGCAATAACCAGTTGAGGAACTGCCCAGGAGCAAGAAGCAAAATAGGAAAAGTAGCCGCAAGGCCGGAACAGGCTGCAGCATGCCACAGCAGTGCCTGCTCCTGAGAAGAAAGTGCACTGATGGAGTTTGCTTGCTTACGTTGAAAGCGCGCAGCAGAAACGTTGCGCTTGATGGGGTCGTAGGTCACGCTACAAGGTAGGTACAAGATGTTGCAAGCAGCATTGAGTTGGCTCAGTGGAGAAGCGAAGTCTCTGAGTCCTTTGAGTACAACATTGGGAGCACGCCCGCCTGGCTCGCCCGTTTTCCTAAATGATCGCCTTTCAGGGCACAAGTCTTCGTCTTTCTCTCTAGCCAGATTGCTCGTCAACAGCCTGTGCGCTGGAGTATGGTGTGGAGATGGTCGAGAGCCAAGTTGTGCGAGATTGTGCAAGGGTACTCACTCCAGACTCCAGAGTACTCGTACGTGCCCCACATGTTGACTTCCCGCCCATCGTGTACTGAGCGCGAGCCCAGCAGTTCGTTCTTTTTCAGCAAGTTCGCTCGTTGTGGGGGGCGCGAAAGTTGACCCTAATCCCCCGAACGGGTAACGTGCCGGTTCGCCACTGGCAGGTTGGGAGCTCCGTGGGCTATTATCACTGGCATGGCATAGGCTCTCTGCAAGAAGGTTGAAATATTCGCTGGTGCACCCGAATGTGGGTGCTGCAGGTCGGTCTCAATGTGTCAGAGCTCAAAACTCGTGATGCTTGGCGCACGCTGATGTTTGAGATGCCAGATAAGAAAACGGCTACTGGACCTAGCAAGCAGAAAGGTGAGGCATACGGCACGATGTAACCAGTAGGAGAACAGTGTGCGACCTAAACTCCCGGTCAAGCTCCAGCGAATGAAGAGGTAGGATCGCCTTGCGGACTTCCAATATCTAGAATCACAACTGGAAAACCATGGGGAACAACATTTTCGCCCCGGTGCGGCACCCTGGTCAGTGGATTGTTTTTTGTGCCCATGCCTCCAAAAAGCATCTCAAAACATTGCATGTGCGGTTTCTGAATGAACAAACAAGACATGGGCGTCCTGTGCTTTCTCCATGTTAGCTTCAACGCTTCAGCCCCCTGCTTGCGTCAAGCTCTTGACGCCGCATGTCTGTCAAACCCAAATTGATGGAGAGAGAGAGAGAGAGAGAGAGAGAGAGAGGGGGACCCTCTTAAGCGTGGAGAAGAAGAAGAAACAGAATAATTAAGAGAGAGAGAGAGAGAGAGAGACACAGAGAGACAGAGAGAGAGAGCGAGATAGAGGGTCATCGCAGGAAAGGTTGAGGGTGGGCAGTGTGGGAGGTTGACTTCGGACAGTACGGGCACAGATAGACGAGCCGCCTGGAACAGACCGGGGAGCGCCTTGGCGCGGGGTTCGCCCAAGAACAAGAAGAAGACGAAGAAGAAGAAGAAGAAGAAGAAGAAGAAGAAGAAGAAGAAGAAGAAGAAGAAGAAGAAGAAGAATAAGAAGAAGAAGAAGAAGAAAAAACAGAAGAAGAAGAACAGAGCGAGAGAGAGGGGGACCCTTCGGGGGATCACATGCGCTGGAAGGAAGGAAGGGAGGGAGAGAAAGAGAGGGAGAGAGAGAGAGAGAGCGAGAGCCAACTCAAGCCAGACAAGGGCGAAAGCTTGAATTGCATCAGTCCTTGTGTCTCCGAAGCTGGGTTCGAAGGCAAAACGCCAGGACCCTGTTTCACACTACAGAGCATTTAGAGAGTGGTTCAGAGGATCATGAGTCAAGGGCATGCTGTCAGGCATGCTGTGCCACTGCAAGATGCAAGACGGGATGACTGTGTGAGCATTCAGCGTGTTGCTACGTGTTTGTGCCCTTTAGCGCAACACGTGCTCGCAATGCAAGTATGGCGCAATGTTTCCAGCTTTCGCCAGCGGGCCCGCAACGCCGAGCAAATAACGCAACAGCTGCGGGCCTACTGGTATGCAGCCTTGCCCGTAATGACTCGTAGTACACCTGTCGCGAGCCAGCGGCGGATTTGTAGATCACACAGTTCCCAAGGCAAATGCATGGGCAGCGCAGTGTGATGCACACGCTTGACTCCAGCTTGTGCACCTGAGGCTCAAGACGGAGGTGGCGCAAAAACTGGTGAAGCGGACCTATGATCAGATGAGCGCTTTCGAAGACCATGTCCGTGCAGTTAAGGAGCGGACCACCTGTCAACTCTGTCGTAAACAAGCAACAAGAAACAAACAACAACATCGCCACAACAATCCGAGAGCTTCGAAAGGAGAAGGCTGCACGTGAAGAAGCAGAGGAGGAGGCCGAGCTCATCCGGCTCAGCGAGGGCTGGGCTCGGGCGCGTGCCGTACAATTTGAACGCTGCTTGGCCGCTTCTTGCATCTTCTTGCTGTCTCTTGGTGTTTCTCGGCGTTGTGGTCCTCCTCGGTGTTTCTGCAGTGCCGCGCCAGCACAACCTGAAGTTGTGTTGCGAGAAGCTAAGGCCTCATCGCAGCGGACAACGCAAGTGAGGTAAGCAGCACCAAGAGTGCAGGGAGCTTGCCGAGATATCGCAGCGATTCTGTTTTGCCGGCGCACATTCGCCTTGACAACTCCGAGATACTCCATGCTCAACGCCCGCCGTCCCCGCTACACATCCATGACTACGGCGATATCTCGGTCCGGCCTCGTTCAAATCAGCAGCAGATACGGAACAGACATGGTGGTCCCAGCCGTCCAGGGTATCGGCAGGACTTTTGTGGAGTCTACTTCCCAGGACCAGATTGCAAACAGGGTCCATATGGCACGACTATGATCGAGCCGGAGCTCATGCCTCCGAGATGCTGGGCGACTTGCCTGTGTATTGCCTGTTCATGTAGGTCTTATTTAGTTCTGTGGGCAGTGAGGGTGCTCAACAATGACAACACCAAGAGGGGTTTCCGTCCCCGCAGTCGCCTGAATCGGTCAAAATTCCGTAATATGGATGTGTCAGGCAAGGTGGGTTCTGTCACAGTACTCCTTTGGGGTGTAGCGGTAGCGGACACTTGAAGTGGTTCACAAATTTCACAGTCGTGCTCCACATTTCCCACTAGATGTAGATGTGATTGTTCTCATCGTCTTCGCTTTGCCACCGTCTCTGTTGGAAATCTCTTCTGTTCACTCACTCTGGACTGGCTTTCGTCGGCCTCTACTTACCCCTCAAGTCGTGCTTGCCTTGGGATGCTGTTGGCCCGGCAGGTGAAGGGCTCGGAGCCGCCTCACCGGCATGCCCGCGATGCCGCAGATTTACGGCCCAGGCCGGGATCAGCATGATTACAGTGCAATGGGATCAGGGTCGAGTTCCGCTGTAGTTCCTGCGATTCTTCTTCTTGTTCACCAGACATGCTGATTTGCTGGTCAGAAGTTAGGCTTCACGTCCATGATTTCGGGGATGGCGTTAATCTGCCGAAGTTAGTGACGACCTGCGCATGTCATGAAGACTACAATTGACTGACTGCAGACCACATCGGCCCACCTCAGGACTGCAGAAGGACGCGACCGACCCACGCGGAAGGGCAAGGCAGATGCGGTGCTGCAGCACCACAGGCGAAACCTGTTTTGCTTTGCTTTGGGATTGAGCCGTGTCGAGACGTGTCGAGCCATCATCCATAAGTCCATGAGTGCAAGGCTAAAGTCTAAGTCCACGGTGCCCACGAACAATGCGCACCGCAGCCGGACGCAGCGTCGAGCTCATTGTATCCGAAAACGAGACCAGGCAGGTAGGGGTGTGTGTGTGTGTGTGTGTGTGTGTGTGTGTGTGTGTGTGTGTGTGTGTGTGTGTGTGTGTGTGTGTGTGTGTGTGTGTGTGTGTGTGTGTGTGTGTGTGTGTGTGTGGTGTGTGTGTGTGTGTGTGTGTGGTGTGTGTGTGTGTGTGTGTGTGTGTGTGTGTGTGTGTGTGTGTGTGTGTGTGTGTGTGTGTGTGTGTGTGTGTGTGTGTGTGTGTGTGTGTGTGTGTGTGTGTGTGTGTGTGTGTGTGTGTGCGTGTGCGCGCGCGCCATTGTGTGCCATTGTGTGCCATTGTGTGCCGGTGTGTCTATGTCTATGTCTGTGTGTCTCTGCGGCTTTGCGTCTCTGCGTCTCTGCGTCTCTGCGTCTCTGCGTCTCTGTGTGGGTGTGCGTGTGGGTGCGCGGGTGTGTGGGTGTGTGGATGTGGGGGTGTGCCTGTGCCTGTGCCTGTGCCTGTGCCTGTGCCTGTGCCTGTGCCTGTGCCTGTGCCTGTGCCTGTGCCTGTGTGGTGGGTGGGGTGTGTGTGTGTGTGGGTGTGTATGTGTGTGTGTGTCGTGTGTGTGTGTGTGTGTGTGTGTGTGTGTGTGGGTGGGTGGGTGGGTGGGTGGGTGGGTGGGTGCGTGGGTGGGTGCGTGCGTGCGTGCGTGGGTGCGTGGGTGCGTGGGTGCGTGGGTGCGTGGGTGCGTGGGTGCGTGGGTGCGTGGGTGCGTGGGTGCGTGGGTGCGTGTGTGCGTGTGTGCGTGTGTGCGGGTGTGCGGGTGTGCGGGTGTGCGGGTGTGCGGTGTGCGGGTGTGCGGGTGTGCGGGTGTGCGGGTGTGCGTGTGTGCGTGTGTCTGGTGTGTGCGTGTGTCTGGTGCGCGTGTGCGCGTGTGCGCGTGTGGGTGTGTGTGTGTGTGTGTGTGTGTGTGTGTGTGTGTGCGTGTGTGCATGAGTGTGAGTGTGTGTGTGTGTGTGAGTGTGTGTGAGTGTGTGAGTGTGAGTGTGTCTGCGTGTCTGCGTGTCCGCATGTGTCTGTCTCTGTGTGTGTGGGTGTGTATGGGTGTGCGTGCGAGTAGGTGCAAGCGCGTGCGTAAGCACATGTGCGTATGAGTGCTTGGGCACGTGGCGTCGCTATGTTATGGAGAGGAGTGCAGGCTCAATAGCACATATCAGCCCTATCTAACTAACATTTCTGGGCAGGAAACATTCATCGAGGCAGTTCGTTTCGAACAAGGCCTGTGCTGCAAGTCGTTTACGAAGCCTACACAAACAGTCAGGGCCAGCACGCAGGCAGAGTGAGCACACATGTGCACATGTTGAGAATGCTGCGACCTCAAGAGATGCAAGCGTAAGCCAACCGCCTGGAGAGGCCACTTTGAAGGTCGGTTTACTGATCCAATGATCAAGAACTCTGGGATACCGAACGAAGAGATGCTCAATGAGACCCATGCGATTGGAGCAGCTCGTCTTTGCATACGCAAGGATGACACGTGCTGCTTACAGCTGCGTGACTTGCATTCAGATTCCGATGAAAGGCTGATGTTCAGCTAGACGAGTCTCCGCAGGTAGCTTGGGATTTGAAGGCTGGTATCACATGACATGCATCAAGCTCGTGGATTGCCTGGTTGGGGCCTGGGCCTGCTTGTTTGGAGGCGGAGGGCTGTGAGAGCTATGATGCCATGGCGGCCCACATCTTCCTAGGCCTCCACCAGGCCTGGGCTCTGACCCCGGGTGCCCCAAAGAGGAAGGGATGATTAACATGATATTAACATGCGAAGAACAATCTCTGGGCGCAGGCGATGCAAGAGCACCATGCCAGACTGCCCCACCTTTTCAAGCCGGTGAATCGCGGCGTGCCAGGTCAGTTTGCACGCACGTGCAGGTTTGGAGCGTGGGGTGCGCATTTAGTCCCAAGCCAGGAGTTCTTGAGCCAGCTGAGTTTCTGGAGGGCCTGCACCTTGGTTGCGCTAGCCGCTGGCCAATCCAAACTATCCAAACTGGGACGGAATAATGGCGTTCAGGAAGGTTCAGTTGGCAAAGGCGTGTTGGCTGTCCAAGTGCACTTGTGATTTCTGCTGGCTATAGGTGGCAAACAGGATCGTCGACATGTCAAAGAGTCAAGAACGAGTAGCAAGTGTGGAGTTTGCTAAGGCAGCGGCTTCACATAGTGGAGAGAGGGCAGGTTTCCATCCAGAAACCTGGCTGAGAAGTTGCAGTGAAATAGGCCCATGACTGCAGGACACACAGTGCGGGGGGGTCACGAATGCACATTGTATCGATGCAAAGATGTTCGCATCTGAGAAGCAGCATTGTCAGACGTGGCACTGCCATGATTTGAGGCAGCTTGTCGAAGTCATGTACGACCTGGATCCTGACTTCGATGGGCGCATCATCCTATCCCACGTGCGGAAGTGCATAGCTGCCACTAGAGCCTTGCACATGCCGGATAGCACCGGCACCTCGGAGAACGACATCACAAAACCATTGCCTGTGGATGCTTACTGCCAAAGAGTGCCTGTGCAGAAGGTTGTGGTGGAACGACAGCCAAAGTCTCTATGGGATTTCGAGCGCTCTTATGAGAGGTTTCGCAACCAGCAGCATGAGTTGCTCGTCATACACAATGAACGAGATCCGAAACTTGTACCGATTTCGCAATGAGAAGCTTGCTGACGGCTGCCTTTGAAACATTCGGTGGCAGCGAGCATGGATTTATGCCATTCTTTCAATTCGCAGATGCTAGAAATTGAGGTGATAGCGAACTGTGGAGGTGAGGGCAAGTCACCTCTCTGCCTACTTTTGTATTGCGGCCCTGCCCCCTCGGCCTCGTAGCTCACAAGTTGACAGGGGTAGGTTTGCACACAAGTTGCTATGTTTATACCCTCAATCCCTATATAATCCTTATAAAGCCATAGAAATGTCATTGTTGTAGGGCCCCCAAACCTACCCCAGTTGAACAATTCCCTCGCATGAAGGTGGCTTGGAATTGCAAGGCAAAGTGTTATTACAAATTGCCTGTGCCATCTGCTGGTTGACTAGGGCATTGTTTAAGGTGTAGACCGTCTCACAGCAAAGCAGAATCTTGCCAAACGCAGAAAAAGGGGGTTTGGACATTCACACAGCAGGTAAAGAGGCCCCCTAAACTCTTCTGCACCGATGTGCGCAAAGCTGAAGCTTGAGCAGTTATACCGCATGAGAACCACAAGTGTGTAATGATTATTGAGTATTGAGTTTGGCAAGCCTGTTTTAGTTTCGATGTTGTCCATGGTGGGAATCGGCGCAGTAGCCTGGGACCTTCGTGCCGGGGTCCGACTTGCAGATACGAAGTTCCCAGCGTGCAGCTGGGCAGCGGCCGAAATACGAGATACCATTTGCCGACCGAACTGAAGATTCGAAATTACAAGCCAGCCCTTTCGACGAACATTTCCGGCTGGTTCGGCTGGTAGGTAAAGTGCTGCACACAATTTGCACCGGCAAACCATGCGATCTTTAGATTGGAGGTGACATCTGCAGGGCTCGTCACCGCAACTGGCCCAGACTTGCTCAGACTTGCCGACGTCAACGAGGCTGCAGCATCGCTTACACTCTTAGAAGTAGGACTGGCATCTCTTAAGGTCGGCTCTGGGAACACGACGTCCAGCGAGAGCAGCTTGCTGAGTGTCATGTGCAGGGCTTAGTCATTCGCCCGAAGCGCACCATTAGCAGAGAATACATCCGCGACTGCCTGTTCAGCCCGGAGTTGTGCAAACATTCTTGCTAGTGAAGTTCTGGCAGAGTATACTTTCAGAGTGTACTGGCGCACGGAGTCGGTATGCTGTGGTGGCAAGCCCGATCGACGGAAAGCCGGAGGAGGAATCTGAGGAATCTCAGCGTCTGTCAGAACTTTTTGGACTGCAACCTTGGCTTGGTGAATCAAGCTGGCTGGAACATCAGCTGGACTCTCTCATTTGCCATTGCTCCCAAGCCAAATAGTTCCCAGCCGTGGCTTTGCTTTGGTTTGCTGTTGAAGCTTTCACTCGGGGCCCAGAGGGCTCTCCTGCTGAGAGGCTTGAACTCAAAGGTGGCTACGATCTGCCACAGATGGCTCACGATCTGACCTCAGCCCCGGCCAATGTCATCTTGTCATGGGTTGGAGTATGGAGTCACAGGACTTGTTCAATGGCAACAAAGCTGTCCCATCACGACCATGCGATCCTATCTGACAATGTCCCAATGTAGCCGAATGTGGAAGGCAACGGCCAATGTAGCGGCTTGCGGGCAGAATCCTTTTTGATTCGTTTATCTCGTTTTTACGGGAGGCCTGCTTGCGAGACACCATCACTTGCTTGGCATGTCTGACAAGTGTCAGGTCTATGTGGGATCCCTTGGGGAGCAGAGCGTGCAATGGCTGATTTGCTGGACTCCCGGGTTTCAGGTGTCCAATGGCTTGCAAGGTCCGTGTTGGCGCTCTGCACCAAGGTCACCAATGAAGCAGATCAGTCGCATTGCGCTTGATGTGATAACAGAAAGGCAGAGTTGCGCCAGGATCCTTGCTCGGGGGTCTTAAAGGACATGACCGGTGACATGAGTCGGTGGTTCAGTTTTCGAACACCTCCCTTGCAAAATTCATCAAACTGGTCATGATTTCTCCCGCGTCGGCTGATGACATTTGAATGGCATTTGGCTCGACACCCGATAATTTGCCCGCTCACAGTGCGCAATGCTGGAATCAAAGGTTCTAAAGTTGAGCGTAGCGTTTGCACTCGGCACGCTTCAAGACATGGTCTGCTGTGGGTTGGTATAGTCGGAGCATGGTGGCGGGCCTCTTTTCACCACTCACGCATAATCTGCAAGGCCTGTGAATCGAATGTGCAGTTAGGCAGCCTTGCCTTGTCCTCGCCGCTTATGGCCTCACCGAGCGTGCCTAGCAGCCGAATATTCTCTTGCAAGGAGAAGTTGGTTGGTTGGCCTTGACTGCATCCGGCTGCTACTGTACTGGTTGTCCAGTCTTCTCATTGCTCATGTACCCTGCCAGAGCAGGCAAGAATTTGTTCCAGAGCAGAGCATCACCGTCACCAGAGTCTCGTTGGCGCCAGGAGCTCTCACACTTCGACGGGGAGCTACGCAGGGAGATTTACATCAGTTTTTCTGGTCAGGCGGTGCGGTCGACCGCCTTGTCCCACGCAGCATGTGCACGTGTGCCTGCGGCACAGGTTTATGACGTCAGCAGCCGCAAAGATTTGTACGGCAAGCTTGCTGCTTACCTTCTGTGGTTTTCCACGCCTCTTGAACATCTCGCCCCAAACAAACCGTCACAGCCAGCATCGGAGGTGCCACTCGGCATCACTCCGCATTGCAAGTCTTGCCCAGGTCGCCTCCGGGCCCTTACCACCGCCTTGCAGGTCGCGAGTGTGCCTAGGAGGCATTGTCGCAGGAATGTGTGGAGTCGTTACGAAGACTTAAGAAGTGTTGAAACATCTTTGAAGCAGAGTTGAGGTGCAAGGGCACTGTCCACGATGTCACTGGACCCTGTGGATGTTGGGCGGGATGACTTGGACGATATCTCGGTCTTGGTGGACAAGCTGCAGATGCCCGGCGCAATGCAGAGCCACTCCCTCGAGTGCATATCAGTGCACGGCATGGGCAGTAGCGTCCCTCTTCCCACCGAGGAAGGTGATGACACCCGCTGAGGCCCTTTGCGAAAGAAGTGCGCAGAACAGTGCAAATCCTGGAGCAACGCCCAGTCACCAATCCCTAGTTCACGTTTGACAGGTTCGGGCGGCAGTTCGCAAGGCCTTTGACGACTGGCAGAGAACCTTCAAGACCAAGTATCCTCAAATAGGTGCCCTCCATGTGAGCGGAGAGTAAGGAGGAAACCACCACAGCACATCAAAGAGCCAGCTCGTTCATTCCGCCCGGATGTGAGCGTACGAAATCAGATCTCTCATGATGAGAGATATGAAATGACATTTCAGGTGCTCTTCAGCAAGCGCATGAGGATGACAGCATACCTGTCGAGAGTTGGCAAGGAGCTGCTAGCGGAGTGGAGGGAGATGCCGCAAGCTGTCTTTGTGAGATTGTTTTTCGG
>CAJNDS010002507.1:367500-387311 GCA_905221605.1 Symbiodinium natans
GAGTTCTACCAGCTAGAGGGCTTCGCCTTGAAGTTGGACGATGCCTGAAGTTGACCCACTGCAAAAAAGCGCTTGTGCGCAAAATAGAGGTGCGTGCTGCTTCTGTTTAATGTCCGCTGCTGTTGTGCACCTGTGAGTTGAGTTGTGTTGTCCTTTCAGATTTGGCTTGTTGCGCAGTCTACTCCGGTCCTCGCCTCCATAGTTGCCAGATGGCTCGCTTCCGCAACTATTCGCGCTCTCGGTCGCCAGTGGTTCGCCGTCATACTAGGGCTCAGGAGTTTGACAGTCCCCACGGGCATGGTCGCAAGGAGCATTCCCTTGACCTTCCCCACAGCTTCCAGTCGGACAGCAAGTTCCTCGACCGCAACTCCCTCTTCGGCCGCCAATTCTACCGCAACGTTTGCTCTACACCATGGTCGCAGCAAACTGGTTTGGCAAATCGGCCCGTGGACTCCGTGAGGGTTCACGAGTTGTGCTATTTGGGGTGGGAGAACCACAACCTCCGGGCATTGTCCGCAGGGGCTTTCGTGAGTGTCGTGTTCGCAAGGTCAGTCCGCGAAGCCCAAGTTGCAGATTCGCTTCTTCGTTTGTGTCGTACCGAGCACTTTGACGTCGAAGGTGCAGCCTTCAACCGGTGGTTTCAAAAGTATGGGGAGAAGCCAACCGACAAGGACACCAAAAACAAAGCCGTTCAGGAGTTGGCCAGTGAAGCTTTGGGCGCACTTCGTCAGTATCAAGTCTCCGCCGCATCAGCGTCAGAGTCCCGTGAACTCGAGGAACTTCGTAAGAAGGTGAAGGAGCTTGAAGATGAGAAGGCCACGAACAAGAGGAGGTCTCGTTCCAAGTCCCCCGTGCTCCCAGCGCGCAAGCGGCTACAAAAAGGAGCCCCTCCTCCCTCGTTGCCTGTTGACGGCGTGAGCTCGTCGCCTTTGCTGACAATCGACTCAAGTGTGAAGCCACTTCGCGACTCCTACCCCTCCACTGTTACCCCGCAGGGTGTCAGCGCGTGGATTCGAAAGTTGCCCAAGAAGTTGGAGGCTCCCGTCCAGAAGGCCATCAAAGAAGCTGAACAAGTGTTCAAGGAGCTGTCTGAGTCGCAAGTTGCAAGCCTCCCGGATGTTGCGGCGGGTTGGGGACTGAGTGTGAAACAAGCGGGAACAGCAAAGGAAAAGGAGCTGGTCCGCATTATTGCGGCAGCATACGCCCTTTCCCGCTGACCTCCCAGTTCATACAAACAGTTTTCCATTTTAACCGATCTTTGCAAGGTGCTGCAGTGCGCTTTGCTTTTTCCTAAGCAAGCAGTCAAACGAGCTGCCTTGTACGTGGCTGGATGTGTGTGGCTCACTCTCTTGTTTGGTGCCGAAAGACTTTCATTCAAAGCGGCTGAGTGGAAGAGAAGGTTGCAACGCCATAATGTCTCACCGCAGACGTATACCTGGAATCATTTCAATCACAGCGCTGTTGTATACGTTCGTGTGCCTGGAGTGTCAAGTTGTTGCTCGCGGCGCCGTTTTTCCTTTGGTTCGGCTATGTTTTACGTAGGTTCCACGCGGGTCGGGCTCTTCAACAGAGAGTATGCTCGGATCCGTAAGCACAACCAGTTGTTTCGTTCCTCGTTTGTCCAAGCTGAGCCTGCTGTAAAATGGTGGTTTTCTTGTGAGAACTTCTTCGATTTTGTGCCGATTGTATTGGCTGCTGGAAGCTCTTATGCGCATGTGTGGACGTTGGAGCACTTGTTTGTGCAAAACTGGCGTCCTCCTCTAAACTACCCTTTCTCCAATCGCTTGGTCTTCAAAGGGGACCGTGTAACTTACCAGCAGGTTGCTCAAAAACATGCCGGCGCAGCTCATCGGTGTGGCAAGAGGTTATTTTTAAAATTGAGACGCCGATCAAAAACGATGCAAAAAATGGTTACCGAATTCGGCCCCAAGGAAGGCGCAAATCGCAATCTGTCCCGCTCAACCGCATGGTCAATGTTGTTCCTGCTCTCACAGTTGGATGGACAAGGCTGGCAGATGCAGAAGCTGCTTGCAGCGGAAAATACGAGTCATCTTCATCTGTATGCGCTTGACAGACTGGCAAGTTGCTTGGAGGAACCGTACCGAGGTGTTGCAAAAAAGCGTCTAAAGTCGGTTCTTGAACGCCGTGGACTGGCTGTGCCGAGGGCTGCCAAACCATTGACATTGCCGTTGCTCGCCAACAAGTTCTTCAAGAAAAATGTTGAAAAGTGGTTGGTGGGAGTACGCAAGAAGTATGCAGATCAAGCCTTGCCATTTCATCTTCCAACGAAGCAGGTGGTGGAAAAACGGCATTGTTCTGTTGGAGAAAAGCTGTTCAATTTCAGACTGTGGTTAAAAAAGTTCGCGCAGTTCCCCAGCACGGATTTTTGTCAATGTCAACTTGTGTTGCAAAAGCATCCACAGTTGCAGTGCGTTGAGGGGCATGTCGCGTCGCCGGCGTCGCTGTTGTCAGTGTCAAGACACTTGAAGCGACTTCTTGCGTCGTCGGCGGGTTGTTGTTTTTTCCCCCGTGTCAAGCGGTATAGGGAAATGTCTGTGCAGGAAGTTCGCGCGTGGGCAGGGCATCACCATCTTCCCATTGAGCAAGTTGTTGATGAGTGGCTTTGGTTTGTGGAAGGTGAGTTTCCCGAGCATGTCAAGGCAGTGTCCGGCAGGTTCTCTATCGCTGAAGTCCTACGGGCTGCGCAGGAGATGCGCAACCTTGTAGTGCATTCACGCGACCACGCGTACAACCAGATCATGTTATTCTGTCCAGAGCTGTACAAATCAGGTATCTTGAACACGTTTGAAGACGCAGATGTGTATGGTGAGCTCGCCGGACACCCTCATGCTATTGCCTCCTCAGCCTTCCAGGCCATACCCGATTCGTTGAAGAAACGGTATGCGTGGGGCATAAAGGAGACCTTTCTGTTGCCAAAGGCTTACTGCTTTCTGAAGCAAAAAAAGTCTTTCAAAAAAGCTCGGTCGATCATCAATTTCCGCGGGTCGTGTTTGAGCAAGTTGTGCAAGGTCATCGCCTGCGTGTTGAATGAAGTTTGCCAAGTTGCCTTTCCCGAAAACTTTGGTAGGCTGAAGTTGCATGAGGTGTGGGCTTCGCTAACACGCTTTCTTGGACCGGACGTCCCACTCTGATGCGCAAGAATATGTCACGGTCAACGATGACCTGACTGGCTTTTTTAATTCCATTCCGATCTCGCGCTTAAATCGTGCTTGTGAGATTGCCTTGAACCGGTTCTTTGAGAACAAGCAAGCTGGAGGTAAGTGTCGCAGTGACTTTTGGTCACGGTTGATGAAACATCGCCATCTTCTTATGGCCGAGTCCTACGTGGAAAGCCGATGAAAAACCGACCATCCACGTGCCGAAAAGTTTTCCAGGGTGACGTCCTCAAAATTGTTCAGTTGTCCTTTTCCTTTGCGTCGTTTACTGTTTTGGGCCGGACGTTCTCGCAAAAACGAGGCAGTCCAATTGGCAACCAGTTGTCACCAAGTTTGTGTAACTTGGCTGTCTGCTTGGAAGAGGATTGTTGGGTGCGGGGATTGAGGCAGTGTTGGGCATCTGACCAGCTTGCATGTTGGTTCCTCCGATACGTCGACAACAGGTATTTGCTTTTTCCGCGGTGCTTCTTGCGGAGACCAGCTTTCTCAGCGCTGGTCGACCCCACCTTTTATGGTCCACCTGTTGTGTTGGAGGCTTGTGAGATTGAAGAACTGTTGGGTTGCCGTGTGTCTGTGTACGACCGTCGTGTAGATTTCCATGTTCCCAACGAAGCTTGGAAGTATCGGGTCCCGCAAAGCGCTGGATCTGCAAATGCAAATCTGGCTAGTTTTCGGGCGCGTGTTTTGATCAGATGTGCCCGGTCAAATTCGTGCCCTTTCCCAGAAATATTTGAGTCTAGGTTTTCTGCGCAATGAGTTGTGCCAAGCGCTTCCAGCAAAAGCCAAACGATTCCGCAACGTTCTCTAAACAGTTTGCAGCAGGCTTCATTCTCGACTGTCTTGTTAGAGGTGCTCTCACTCAATCGGCATGGATGCTCCAGATGGCTGTTCAAAAAAGGCTCGGCTCCGCAGCTGCAGGGAGGATGTCCGTGAGATTTGCCACACCGGTCCATGGAACGGGCCGGGTGTGTGTGTGCACAAAACCCTGTTGGACCAAGGGTCGGAGCAAATCACATCAGTCGTTTTGAATTCATTTAAGATGTACGCAGGGGGCCGCTCCACCCACTGTTAGGGGGCGGCCAACGAAGAGCCTAACAGTGTGGTGCTGAAAACGTACCTGCAAATTCGAGCGTGCTTGGGCTTGGCAGAGCAGCTGGCAGCTCATAAACTGGGAGTGTGCTTGGGCTTAGCATAGCAGCTGGCAGCTCCACCATGGACGATATTTCTGCCTTCCCCTACATGTGTAGGGAGATCCCGAAGTGTGTGTGTGTGTGTGTGTGGGTGGGTGTCTGTCTGTGTGTCTGTCTGTCTGCCTGCCTGCCTGCCTGCCTGTCTGTCTCTCTGTCTGTGTCTGTCTGTCTGTGTCTGTGTGTGTGTGTGTGTGTGTGTGTGTGTGTGTGTGTGTGTGTGTGTGGGGTCAGGGTGTGGGTGTGGGCCTGGGCGTGGGCCTGTGTGTGTGTGTGTGTTAGTTAGTTTGTTTGTTTGTTTCAGTGGTTGTGTGTGTGTGTGTGCGCTTCTGTGTGTGTTTGTGTCTGTGTCCGTGTGTGTGTGTGTCTCAGTGTCAGTGTCAGTGTCAGTGTGTGTTTTTTGTGATGTGTTTTGTGCGCGTGCGCGCTCGCGCGTGCGCGTGCCCACGTAAATGCCTCCCGGACGGATGCACGAATCGGATAAGGCGGGAAAGTATGCTCAGGCCATGTTTCCCACACAAGTGGCGCATAGAAATCAAGAGGCCTCCTGCCTTTTTCGGATATGTGTTGATGATACTTCGCCGCAGGCTTCTGTCACTGCAATACTCGGTGGGGCTCTGTGGCAATGAATCTAAAGTATTTAACGGCCCCACACCGAGGGTACACAACAATCCCAATAGAATTCAATAGAAGATATAGAAGCAAAGCCCAACAAATGCGGACCCCTCAATAGGCATGCTCAATCCTGGTCTAGAATTGTTGCGCTTATACTGCGAATAGGACCTACGTAGTAGCCCTGATGTTTGAGTGCATCGTTTAACCCTCATGCAAGTCGAATAGCAATACCTTTAGATAAGCCTGTTCCAAGCTCAGACCATATTCGCTCAAGCCGCCTTCCCCATGCTAGCATGTATTCTGGGGCATCTGTAAGGAAAGCTTCTTCATCTGAATGTGGCTCTCCGATGCCTTGTGACATGTTTTAGGAGACGGCGCCTCTAAGAGGCCGTGCGAGTAACCACAATTTCTGGGGCTCGGGGTGGGGGGGTGGGGGGGGGGGGGTGGGGTAATCACGTGACTTGGGACTGCACACCTGCAACTCCAAAGCCTGAACCCCTAATCCCCAAAGGCCTAAACCCTTGCTGTTTAATTCGGGGTTTATAAGCAAAACGCGCCCGCGCCTAGGCGACAGCGCAATTTCAAGCAAAAAATGTGTCCGAAACTTCAAAACAAGACCCCCTAGAAAAAACACAACAAACAAACGATCCTTAAACCAAAAGAATAGTCCAAGCAGTGCAAACCCAAATCCTGAAACCTGAACCCTAAACTTTGAACCTTGAACCCTGAAGAAGAATCAACTTGAGGCCACTTTCAGGATCCAGTGCACAAGTCTGTTGGGTTACAACCAAAGCACAATTCCAGAAAAATCATGCCTGCGCTGTGGCGAGAGCACTATTTCGAACCTGAACTGCCGGTGCCATAACGCAGAAAAAACTTTCCGAACCGAAAATCGCCATTTGAAAGTTCAACATGGGGAATGAGCAAAACGTGCCCGCGCCTAGGCGAGAGCGCAAATTCGAGCAAAAAACGCATCCAAAACTTCAAAAAAAAGGACCCCCTGGAAAAAAAAAACAAAAAACGATCAGGCTTCGAGCGAAAATGCATTTTTCCGAAAGAATGACCTAACCCTTCAGTGTTTTCGAGCCCTGCAAATGCTGCGGTGATCACGAAAATGTGTGTTTTACTTGGGTTTTCAGCCCTCGACGCGAAAAATGTAAACACAGAATGTGTTCAGTCGCACGGCCTCTTACAGGCGCCGTCACCATGTTTTAGACGAGATCACAATCGCAAAATCACAATTAGCAAGCAAGAGAAGCTTGAACTTGCTACAACGGTCCTGGAGACCCTGCTGAAATTTTGAAGAGGTTCGTATCTTCTTCAGGGTGCACTCCTGGCGCGGGTCCTCCTGAGATGATCGCTGGAGACAATATGAAACAATCCAAAAGTACCCAACTAAAGTTTTCCAGCTCTTCTGAAAGCATTTCTAGAGACAAGATGAGACGAAGAACAAAGACAAACCAAGCTTTGCAGGATTCCAGCTCGTAATGTTTTGTTTTGTTGGGTTCAAGCCGCTCTGAAAGTTTAAGTTTTGTTGTAGTTTTTAGGTCCCGTCTCCCATCTCCATACGTCTCCGTCTGTAGCCATTGCTTCAGTCTGGGCCAAGCAAAGGTGGCCGGCAACGGCTAGGCTGCAAGCAGCCAACAGTAACCGGTACGGCATTACCTGTCAAAGAGCGTGCAATTTACCCGTACCATCTTGACTTAGAAAACGTACCATCATGAGTCTTTTAATAAGGTCTTTTAGTCATCATTGCCATCATCACCAAGCTGTTACAAAGGGCTTGAGTTCTACATCCAAGTTCTCAGGGTCTTGTGTTCCAACCTTACAGACGACGTATCAGCACTATATATATATATATACATTCTCACAGAATATCTAGATTGCTCTCCTTAGTGAGTAAGGCTGTGCATATGCCGCAATCTGAGGTACACTTTTGGACGTTCTGGTCTGCACGTTGAATATAGTTCAAGGACAGACCAGAACAGTTCTAACCGAGGGGATGCTTATATTTACGTGTTTGTATCGCATTGGACATACAGTGTCCACCTCGTAATCGGACATTCATATCGATGTTTATGAGCGTGTACGATCCCAAGCCGTATGGCGAGGTTGACACCAACGCAGCTCACTGGCGCTTTTGCACGGTCACATGGCGGCGTTGGATTGCCCTTACTGCATGTGGCTGGCAGCTGCTTGCTCGCTACTTGGTGCTATGCCAGGCCATCATCTACTTGTCCAGCCTTGGACCTGGTCTGCGCGGTGGGGAGACGGTGTTTCCTGTTGCGCTGGACCCCTGCCGGGAAGGCATGGCTGGTTTGAAGCGTCATAATTTTCAGGTGCTTCGCAAGTCCGCCCACCGTCTGGGGGGGCACCTTTGTAAAACCAAAAAATGAATACGTCCGCGCTTGCATTACCACGGAGCACGCTCGGAGCTCAGAAAAGAGATGGGAGCACACTGGCGGGCGACAGAATGTGGCCGGGCTAGTAAATCGTATCGCCGCTCTTTCGCAAATTTAAGGAGATGAGCAAGCGGGCGATCTTTCAGGGTGAGACAAATCCTACCTTTGACCGGACTTCGGCACCTCCGGACGCACAGTCAGCCAAAGCAAAAAGGCCAAACGTTCGGAGCATCATGAACCCATGCCGGCACACATCCACCCTGGCCAGCATCTGCCATGCTTGAAGGCGGCTGCTCCCACACAACCGTCGCCTGTGAGAGCCACTGCTGCGGCGTGGTTTAGCCTGCCTGGCCTACCTTAACACACCGGGCATCCATGGTGAAGTAAAAGCAGTAGACGCGGTGTCCATGCCCAGAACGTGCCGTGCAAAATTGACCACCTCAACCACCGTGATCCGCCGTCTCCAGAGCGGAGGGCACTGCACCCTCTTATGTGGACTTAGAATTCGTGAGTTGTCACTGGGAAAGGTTTGACACCCTTCCTTTGTCAAGTTCTTCTTGGCTGTCCTGTGCCTGCTCGTGCAGTTCGCTGGTGTTGGTTGGGGAGGCCTCATTGTGCGCACTCCGGGGGCCGTAAGGCTGTACCAGTAGGCGAAGGGGTGAGTGTTTCGACTTAGTATTTCAGGGCAGTCCCAGGCAAAGGAGGCACACCAGGCCGGACCCACGGACACTGAAGGGTCTGATAGGGCATCGATGTCGGGATGTTGTGGCTGCCGGACAGGCCAGATCAAAAGGTGTGGGAAATTCGGCGCGGGTTGCAGCTTGTCAAATAGGTGAAAAGGCCCAGGCGAAGAGATCCCGGACCTTGCACACATGCATGGAGGTGTTCGAAGGCGATTGGACCTCGCCTCGTGCTAAGCCAATCCCTCTTGCAGCCTTCTCGAGAAGCTTTGAGAAGAGGGGCTTATCCAGAGTTGTGGTGGCTTAAGCCCTGACAAAACATGATCTGAATGCCGATTGGCCGGAGGATGCCGGAGGGTTGCAATCGTTTTGTAGTAAGATTCCCTGACGGCTGGTCCAGGCCCTCCAAGTGAGGTGGAGGAGCGTACAATTGAGGCAGGACAGCACAATATGGGAAACAGGTTCTTCCGCAAGAGGAAGGAGAGGTTGGAGCTACGGTACTGCTGAGAGCGAAGGCGTCAAATTGGTGAGCCGTCGGCTTTTGAGATCTCCGGACCCGGAGCATCATTAAATTCCGAATGCAATGAAGCACTTGATTGGTCAGCACAAGGGCTCATGTTGTTTTAGGCTTGTGTTAGGCTGCTGGCGAGCTTTTGGACATGGGCTTGGACCACACGGACAAGGCGAGGACCGGACCTGGAATGTCAAGCCAGTCAGCAAAGAACAGGGAATCAACAAGCTGAACAAAGAGAATGGTGCAGTGAGCTTGCGACTTTTTTCTTGCTCACGCTGGCATTTGACTTTGTATTTTGTTTGGCCAGCGGTAGTAATCAAAGAGCATTCGCTTGGTCATTTGTTGTGTGCCCAGAACGAACGAGTGAATGACATGAACACTTCACTTACATGAACGCGTGAACATAAGACCCCTTTAAGTTACCGTAATAATCAGGCTGGTAGTAACAGGGACTTGTACGGGATCCAAACTCTGGACCTTTACATGAGCAAGAAAAACCGGTGTGGATGTACATGTGGCTGCTAAGCAGCTGAGAGGCCCTCGATGGGAAAGCCGTCTTCGATGCTGCACCGCGGCTCAAAGGTAAATTGCCACAGCCGAGGGAGATAGAGGGATAGCCACCCATGTTATCCCATGTTGATGTATCAAAGCTTTAGCCACTCAGCCTTTTTCTCCCCAATGCTCTTCGCGCTTTGCTTTGGGGCAAAGAGATACCTTTACAGGGCAGCGCAAACAAAAGTCAAAGCCCACAATAGCCTACATCCATCCAATCCGCAAGGTTGGGGCCCAATCGTCGCAGCGGGCGCTGCAAGCGGCGCGGGACCTGCTGTCAACAGCCGATGGCGGCTCCGGTCTAAGGGTTCCTCGGCACAGAAAAATGTTTCGAATGTGTGTGTGTGTGTGTGTGTTTGTTTTTGTGTTTGTTTGTGTTTGTTGCTCCATACATGCGGGTGGCTACACACAATTATCTCAGTCGGTGAATCAGAAGACACGGAGGACCCTGCAGATCGCTGCAGAGCACCAGTTCACCTGCACCACCTGTCAGGGTGGTCTGCAATGATATGCTCGTCCTCCCGTGCGTTTACCAGTTCAACGGACGATTGAGAGATCAGTGGGCAGAAAGGAGATGAGCGAGAAGACATTGCAGAGCAAAACCACACCATATGCACGCACACACGGAAACACATGCACTTGCTTTCTTCCTTCCTTACACTTGCTGACTTGGTTAGTTCCTGTTGAGATATTCATGCATGCCATTGCACTCGACAGAGCTCGAGGATAGAGGGAGTGCATGCCCTTACACTTGTAAGAGCTCGAGTAGAGAGGGGGTAGAGGCCGAAGTTGTTGATGAGATGGAGGATGGTGGAGGAGAATGAATGGAGTGTAGCATATTGAATTTGTTGTTCTTGGGTCTTGAGTTGGCGAACTCGTTGCAACCTTTAAATGCACCATGCATGCCGAGTCTCTATCTCACATTCTGAGTCATATCGCAGGTGCTTGTGACAGAGGATTTACTTATGAGTATACGCGGTCTTCGTTGGCCAGCACGCACATACTCATCATGCACTCTGGGGCCCTGCATGCAAAATCCAAGATCTTCATGTTCTCACCGCACGCATAGCGGTTCACTGTATATTGTAATGTGGCACTGGCTTTAATGGATAGCACCCCCCCCCCCCCCCCCCCCCCCCCCCCCCCCCCAGGAAAATCTGGGACCCTCTGATGATAAAGACATGCCCCTGGGGAGCCCCCCAAACAAGTTTAGGGGGGGGGGGCCTGAGCTGAAGCTAGGGCGCTTAAACCCCGAAACCTGCCAAAAGGCTTGAAGCTGTCTAGCCTTCCAGGGCTGAATCCATGGCCCTTAAACTCTGAAGCTTTCAGGGCCTTACGGCCAGGCCTGGAATGTAAACAACAAATCCCCAAAAAACTTGACAAACCTACTAAAGCGAATCGGGCCCATGGGCTACCTTTCACGAAATTTCTTGGGGGCCTCATGTCGTAACGAAATCCAATAAAGTTCCAGATGGAACTGGAGGGGCTTAGCTTCCTGGCTTCTCTGATGTCGGGATCTCAGATTCATGGAGCCCGAGGAAGGCTTGAAACCTTTAGACCACGGACCCTTCAAACTTGTGATTATAGCGGGTGACCCCAACTATCAGAATAGATTTTCAAAACTTGTGATTATAGACCGTAAAAATATTACAGCCAGTGCTAGAAGGCGGTGTTTCGCTTGAAGTGGGGGTCGACCAGAGCCGGCCCCAGGACTGCGGGCGACCATGGTGGGGTGGACGAAGTTGATCTGTAGAAGGCATGCTACCAGTACTGGATGAGCTCTTCACACGTGCAGCCACGCGACCACTCAAAACCAAAGCAACCGGACGACGAGAAAATCAGGCCAATTTGGAGCAAAGACAAATACCTTTGAAAGCAGCTTCAGACACACACCCGCGACCTGCTGGCAGAAGATTTCTGGGAATATAAGGTCAAGTTAGAAGTGATGTTCAGGTCATGTCGGCGCCAATCGGCCCTTGAATTATTCTTGCCCGTCCACCGTATCCCTTGCATATTCTATATGCCTTATATGCCTGTTGAGGTCGCTCCCTCACAAGGCTCAGTTTGCCTCTTTTGGACTCGCCAGGCCAGGACAAGGGCTGTAGGCGGCTCAGGGCTGCATAGAGCTGCACTTTTTGACTTTTTGCTGTTCTTGCGAAAGCCAACAGTACCAGCATCAGGCAGCTTCAGGACTTCGATCTTCCAATACTTGTGCAAGACCACGTTCTTTCGACTTGGGTCCCATGTAAATGTAGACATCGTCCTCAACGTCCTCTTGGCACTTAGATCTTAATAAACGGCCACTTGCAGAGCATCGCTATTTGTAGCAAACAGGAAGCCTGTGCAAACAAGTCTAGTTTCCAGGATGATGGGGAAATTGATCGCTTCTCGTGGCATGGAGGCGGGAGATGTTGCACAAGCACCGTTGTAGAAACAGCTGACATCTGCAGATCACGCTGTGCAGCTACGTGCAAGCTTGCAGCACTGCCCTGGTCAACCATTGCCTTCAGGCGCCCCAGTGCAACAAGACGATTCTGCACAGCGAAACTTGGCCAGGATGTTCCAGAACTGGTTGGGGAACGAAATCGGGTCCACTATAGATTTCATATCAAAGCGCAGAGGAAATAGAGGGTCTGACAGGAAACAGAAAGAAAATACAGAGAGACGAAAGGACAGAAAGAAGTACCAGACAGACGAGAGAAAGAGTCCGGCAAGCTTGCTGTATTAAGATCTTTCCGTAAAAGAGGCCATGCAGGAAGAACACATTGACATGCAAACAACTCCTTTCCACACCCGTCGAGCGAGCATTGTGTCGCGAATGGGGGCCGAGGGGGTTGCGGGGGCCTTGTCCTCCAGCATCACCGTGCCCCACAGGTAGCTGAACCCCATCAGCACAAACAAGGTCGTCTTTTTTTGCCCTCCGCTTCCGCAATCGCCACACCAAATCCCCGCTACCCGCTCGGGAGGTTAGAGGAACCGCTCGGTTGTCCGAGCGTCGGCAGTCCTTGCCCACATGCTGTTGGCCATAGTCTGCACGCCGAAACCCCATTTGGGGAAACACAACCAAGAAAACCGAAACTTAAAAGATTCGGTTTTAACCCCCCCTCCGAAACCCGATATGGGACCCAAACCCGAGATGGGAGACAACCAATACATGCTCGCCCCCCCCCCCCCCCCCCCTATACAACACCCGGATACTGGGTGTTGCGTACTTTTCTGAGGGTGGGGAGTTTGGTGGGGGGGGGGGGGGGGTAGCCCTGAGCTATATGTCCGCATACCTGTCGGGCAGGAGTCCACCTCGGTACCGTGTGGACAAACTCCTCCCAGTGGGTTCTGAGCCGACAGTGGTTCTTCATAGATATCAAACTAAGGTATCGTCATTGCCCAATTGCCAGCAACAGTCACCCACGAAATGGTCAACACGTTTTATGCGCAGATGCACCTAAAGTGGCGGCAGTTCCGGGGATGGTGAACCCCGGTTGCCTCATCTTCGAAACTGTCAGCTCGTTTGATACGCGAACGCAAAACGAAGCTCCAAGAGTGAGAACAGTTACGGCCGGCTTCGACACTCGCGAACGCCCGTGAACGCTTGAGGGCGTTTTCGGACGGTTGCTAACGCTTGCGAACGCTTCACGCACGCAAACACAACGATGTCTGGTCACCTCCTGGACCCCTCGAAGCACAACATTGAAACGGCAACGCATTCGGGGAAAAACCAAAACGTAGAAAGAAAAAACTTCAAATTGAGTTCTCACCCATTGAGTATTCGTCGTGACGGGGGTCGCTAGCCGAGTGCCTTTGAGGAATTGGAGCTCTGTGATGATTCTAGTGGGCACCATGGGATAATGGAGCAGGCCTGTTGTGCTGCCGCGCGCCAGGGCAAGCAAGGTGCCCGTGATGGGGTTCAGGAGGTGCTCGTGTATGTCGTGAGTGTGGCGCATTGTGGCGCTTTAAGCTCCCACGCGAAGGCTGTCAGGAAACATCCACGACACTGCACTTTTTTTAAATTGTATTAACCCGAGGACTGAAATCTGGCATGCCGGGCTGGAAGTGGACTTTGCAGAAGTTCAAGGAAGTCCCGATCGACGTGCGTATCTTGTCGTGCAGCAGGTAGCATGATGCTTCGATTGCTCTGCGGTTTTGTGAATGTGTTGAGTTGGTTGCCTTTGTGCGCAAAACACCCCAATAAAAGAACGTGGGGGCGTGGTCATCCACGAACCGAGGCAGCAGTGCGGATAAGCTTGCGGATTTTGTGCGGAGAACTCGGCGAAGAGCCACGGACACACACGGCTGATAGGCTCTGAAAAGTCCGTGTCGTGCTCTAAGCAAGATTCAACAAGCATTGTGTGGAAATTTGGGCGAAAAGTATGCATACAACCGGTCTTAGTTGCACGTAAACCAGGGTCCTAGATGATGTATCACTCCACAGCAAACCAAAGCCCAAACGCAAGTTGCAAGCGCAAGCTCCGGAGTTTTGCCAACCTTTCACTTTGTGTGAGATGAAGCCAGCAAACTGGCCTTCCTTCAATGAAGCAGTACATATGGCCCACATTTCCCTCTTCGATAATGATATGGTGGCGGGCTCAGTTTGCTGTGGGTTTCGGTTGCATGCTTGTGAGCGTGCACGCTTGCGCCTGCTGCCAGGGCAAGCTGTCCGTGTTTGCTGCAATGAAGCTAGCGCAGGCACGTCTTCTGAATGTACTGTCTATGGGTCATGAGGGGTCCATGCAGAGCTTTGCTGCAGGAGCATGCCAGAGCGGTGTCCCCTCTGAAATTAACCTTAAACCTTAAACCCTAGACCCCAAACCCTAAACCCTAGACCCTAAACCCTCTGAACCCCGAGACCCTAAACCCCTAAACCCGAAACCCCAAACCCTAAGCCCTAAACCCTAAAAACCCTTAAACACCTCCCCGACTCGTGGCACCCAAACGAGCGTGGGGCTCGTTTGGGTGCCAAGATCCTTGAAATTAACCCTAAACCCTGAACCCTAAACCCTAAAGCTTAAACCCTGAAGCCCAAAGCCTGAACCCTAAAGCCTAAACCCAAAACCCTCAACCCTTACCTCTGAAGCCCTAAACCCTAAACCTAAAGCCTAAACCCTAAACCTTAAACCCTAAACCCTAAGCCCTAAACCCTAAACCCTAAGCCCTAAGCCCTAAACCCTATACCCTAAACCCCAAACCCCAAACTAAGTGAGGGGTCGCTTCCGTCGAGCGACAGACCCCGAACGCTCGGCCGAGGGCCTTACAGCCCAAGCGAAAAGAGAAACGGAAAAGGTGAGGGTTAAGCCTCACCGTCTGTCCTGGACAGGCCAACGGACATCGGCCTTTTTTACGACAACGTCAGTACTCGGCTCAGGGATGGCCGGCACCCAGACCACCTTTATTTAGCGTAGCTAAAGTATAACCCTTTGCCTCTAAGATCGGTTCAGGGTTTTGGGTTCAGGGTTTGCCGGCCCCCCCCCCCCCGGCGGCCCCCTGACCCCTGGTGGCTGGATTCCTGGACCAGGAGTGGTCAGGGGTTGCTCAATTTTGTGATTTTGGGCCCCAAACAAGCGGCCCCGGGCCAAGGCAAGGGCCCCCTCCAAGGACCGGCCCCCGGCCAAGGGCCTTCGGGCCAAGGGCCTTCTGGGCCAAACACCCCCAAAACCCGCCGCCAAAAACCCCCCAGACCAAGGGCCCCCCGTGGGCCAAGGGCCTTCAGGGTCAAGGGCCTTCAGCTCTTCGGGCGGACCAACATTCGGCTTTCTTGAGACCAAACTTGGAATTCCAGGGTCAAGGGCCTGGAAGGGCCCGGGTTCAGGGCTAGAGGAAGGCCCCCCGCGCCAAAGGGCCCCGGGCCAAGAGGGCCGTACCATCCAATGAAAAATGTTTTTTGTTTACTGGAATGGATGGTTTTGCGCCCCTCCATTGTACACCAGAAGCGCCAGGAAAGCCCAGAAGCCCCCAAGAGGCGCCAAGGGGACCACAAGATTTGTCCGTGCCCGCAATGAAAAATGCGATTTTTGAATATTGAAGATGGTTTTAGGCACCCCTGCCCGCAATGAAAAATGTTATTTTGTAGAACTGAACTCGATGGTTTTGGGCACCCCTCCATTTCACCCGAAAAGGACCAGGAAAGCTCAGGAAGCCCCCAAATCAGCAAGGGCCTCTACGGGCCCTGACGTGCCGAAGGCCCGAAAAGGGCCGAGTACCCCGAACCCCAGCTTAAACCCTAACACCGCAAAACCCTGCGAAGGCCTTCAAGCAAATAAGGGCCTCTACGGGCCCTAACGTGCCGAAGGCCCGAAAAGGGCCGAGGCTACCCCGAACCCCAGCTTAAACCCTAGCGATTGAAATACGCATTGGCGAAAAACAAATAGGTTCCCTGACCTTCAAATGAATAAAGCCTCTACGGCCCCTGACACGCCGAAGGTCCGAACAGGGCGAGAGACCCCAAGAGCCACCAAAAAGGTTCAAAAAGCTTCAAAAGGCCCCTAAAAGAAGGGGACCCCAATCGGCCAAAAAACCGTGGCCACTGGCGAAAAGCCGTGGCCATTGGCAGTTTTTTTGTCAATGGCCACGGTTTTTTTGCCAATGGCCACGTTCCCCATTAAGGTTTAAATAAATAAATATAAATATAAGATATAAACATATATACATATATTAGGGTTTAGGGTTTATAGAAATTGTATAGGGTTCAGGCCCCAATAACGTTTTGACCGAAACGTTTTGACCGAAAGTTTTGACCGAAAGTTTCTGTTTTGGAACCTATTTTCTAATTTTTTGAAGGGGTCCTCAAGAAAATACAGACGCCACCGTTTCGGGGGGGCGCTGTCCCCCGAGCCCCCCGCCAGGACTCCTCGCCCTGGACCCCGCCAGCAATCGCCCGTGCTGGACCGCGCCAGGGGGACACCCTCTGGTCCCCCCGAACTTCAAGTATGAATAAGTTGATGTGGGGGGGTTTGGCTTTGGAGGGGGGGGGGGACTTTTTGGGCCCGAGTCTTTCACGTGACCTCACGGTGCTTTCTGGGACCTACCGGGATTCTCGGGCTTTCTTGGGGGCTTCTGACCAGCGCCATGTGGGCTTTCTGGGTTTCGACGCTTTGGAGTCTCCAAGACTTAATTTGGAGCGAAAATTTGGGGTTTGGTGCTTTTGGACGCAGATGCCGCTTGCATCCCCTATTTGGATTTCGGGAGCTTCATTTGCATCCTAATGCGCGGCCTCCCGGCGCTTCATTCGGAACTTGTTCTAAAGCCTCCCCGCTACTTGATAATTGTCTTCATGTATTCACTTAATACACGTTGCGGGCCCCGCCCTCCCGGGGGGAGGTTGCTGGAACTGCAACACTGTTGGGCACTGTAGTTTCGTGTCCTCCTCCTCCTCCTGCTTTGGTGGCTGTTGGCTTAACCTCACGCGGCCCAAACACACACACACAACCCACCAAGACCGTCTAAAATAAACCCACCCGAACAACACTGCAGTGGACCTGGCGCTTGTGCAGGCCCATCTCTTCCGAGTGGCGAGTGTGGCAGACGTGTCCAGTCCAAATCATAGCGCTTTTTCCCCGGTGCAATCAAGTCGTGCGGGGTTGTCTTCAGACTCAGCGTCGGCATCCAGCCTGAACCAAATGGTTGAGGACTGCTGCAGGCTCACTTTTGGATCCAAAAATTGGGTCCCGCAAGCCCCCTTTTTCGGCTCCAAAAGGGGGGTTTGCCCTGGCCAAATGGGCGCAGTCATTTGGACATGTCCCCACCCTGGCTTCAGACTTGGTGGGACCTACGTGCTCATCCTGCCCTCCGAGGGGTAAGCCAATGGCCTGAATTTCTTTGGCTATGAGGGTTGAAGGGACCTCGTTTGCAGGGCGATTTGCGCTCGTGCTGCATGCATTTTCATGCTGAGCCTCCAACTCGGCGATCAGCGTCAATGCCGTATCATGGTCAATCAACCGTTTTGAACCATCAACGCGGTGAGCTCACCCTCCGAGGAACGCAGGAAACACTCAGCAGCTGTCCAACTCAACATGTGCCCCAGCCACGCGACGAGCTGTCCTGTAGAGGCACAACAGCGGGCACTGACCAAAAGTTGGACCAAAACCCTGACGCGGCTGCTGCTGCAGCTTTGAGCGGGCGCTCTCAAAGCATCAACTGCAACACCCTGCGCCTGATGCGCCGACGACGCATCCTGTGATGAAGGCAAATGGAGTGGCGCGGGGTCTCCAATCCAACGCGGGTTGTTGAGGGTAGTTGTGCGCTGGCTGCCGCTTCTGCTTCCCTCCTGACTTGTTCCCTGGGTGCTTGCTTCCAGTTGCCTCCTCATTCTTTGAATCTCTACCTCCTGTGCCTGAGCGCGAAAATCAAACCCCGCTAACTGCCTGGCTACAATCTGTTCGGGATTGAGGCCGCTCTTGCACACTCATACAATAAGGGGGCCATAGGGGGCCCTTTGCTCTTCGGCTTGCATGCGCTGCAGCATGTCTGCGTTCAGCAGCTGGCCCTCCCTTCCGGGGTGCGGCGGTGCAAATCACGTTGGCGTTCCTTGTGCCCCACTTGAGGCGGCGACCCACTATTAGAACCCAAACAACTGCCCTGGTGCACCCCCCGGACTACCCATTGAACGGGTAGCGCTTCGTGGTGGTGTTACGTGTGAGTCCTGCCACACCGCCTGCATGTTCTCAGGGCGGGCTACTCTGATAAGTTCCCCAAGCCTTGACATGAGCTGGAACCCAACCCCAGGGAAGCCCTCAACCATCTCGGCTATGGTTAGCAAACCCTGGCCTTGCTCTCAGCGACTACTCCCCCTCCTGGCAATGCTTCGCCTTCCCGACGCCTTTGCTCGGTACCTGCGCCTGACATGCCAGTGATGGCCTGTAGACCTGAGCTTCCGCCCAGCGTGGTCCCGGGCACGTGATGTGCGATCTTATTACCCTCACTGGTGGTCGACGTCGGCGACATTCCCCCTGAACCTCCGGACGGCTCGTGCTGGTCTGTGCCCGTCAGTGCCCTTCCCGTAGCCATACTAGGTCAAGGCCCACTGCACCTGATTGGCTGTTTGAAGTGGTGGCATTGAACCTTGAGTACGCAAACTATGCCTCCCGGTGGTGGGGATGGTTGCTGCGCTGCGGCGCCATAGCCGGAAGTAAGCTCTACTTACTTGTCCTGAGTTTGGCTGCAAAAGCAAACCGGGGAGATGTGAAGATTTTCGCTCTCCTACCACCTTCGACATCAAGCAGATCCCTGCCCAGACCGACAAGGCTGAAATTAAAAGGGAGCTCCTGACCATGAGTCTGGGTCTAGGGCCGTGTGAGAGGCCCACACTTGCGCCCCAGAAACATCGTGAAGCAGCTCGAAAGAGCCAGCTTTTGTTCCTGGTGTTGATGAGGTGGAAAGCTCAGGTCAAAGCTAGGATCTATGGGCTTTAGGGCTTCAGGGTTTCAGGGTTTAAGGTTTACATTGACTCTCATGTTACCAGTGTGTTCCGTTTTTGGCTTTGTTCTTCTACTTCAACACCATCTTACAGAAAACGAGTTTCCCCCTTTCACCTTGTTGCCAGCCTTGGTGCTCGTGACCACACTCGTAACTACCCGTTAAACTTTCGAGTAAGGGGCTGGTGATGACAGGGTCGCTCAGGGCTTTTGGGGTCCTGTTTGGGTCCTGTCATCATGGTTTGGGCGATTATGGTTTTGCGCTAGGAGCACCACGCCTCCGAGGGTTCTTTAACGACGGTTTCCCCAACTACTTGAGCAAGCGGCGCACCCTTCACAATTCTTGAGAGTGTTGGTGGTTCGTTGCGGGTTACGAGCTTTCAACCCGTCCAACACACAAGACATGAGTTGAGGGGCTGAGGTATGGGTTTGGGGTTTCGGCGTGCTTGTGCTGGTTGATGATACTCAGGAAGAAACTAAACATGTCCCTACATCAAAAAATAAGCGCTGCGTGCAAGACAAAAGCATGAGCAGCGCCGTGGGCCCCCGAAGGGGCAGCGCAGCGAATGCAGTTTTGGCGCGCGCAGCGCTTAAATTTTTTTCATTAACCCTAAATCCCCTAAACCCAAAACCCTAATCCCTAAATCGTAACAACCCTCAAAACCCTAATCCCTAAACGGCAACAACCGTCAAAACCCTAATCCCTAAATGCAAACAACCCTCAAAACCCTAATGCCTAAACGGTTTAGGGTTTAGGGATTTTCAGGGTTTAGGGATTTTTAGGGTTTAGGGATTTTTAGGGTTTAGGGATTTTTTGGGTTTAGGGATTTTTAGGGTTTAGGGATTTTTAGGGTTTAGGGATTTTTAGGGTTTAGGGATTTTTCGGGTTTAGGGATTTTTAGGGTTTAGGGATTTTTAGGGTTTAGGGATTTTTAGGGTTTAGGGATTTTTAGGGTTTAGGGATTTTTAGGGTTTAGGGATTGTTAGGGTTTAGGGATTGTTAGGGCTTAGGGATTTTTAGGGTTTAGGGATTTTTAGGGTTTAGGGATTTTTAGGGTTTAAGGATTTTTAGGGTTTAGGGATTTTTAGGGTTTAGGGATTTTTAGGGTTTAGGGATTTTTAGGGTTTAGGGATTTTTAGGGTTTAGGGATTTTTAGGGTTTAGGGATTTTTAGGGTTTTGGGATTTTTAGGGTTTAGGGATTTTTAGGGTTTAGGGATTTTTAGGGTTTAGGGATTTTTAGGGTTTAGGGATTTTTAGGGTTTAGGGATTGTTAGGGTTT